>VZSF01004094.1:13012-150033 GCA_013398295.1 Chionis minor | reverse complement strand
TTTTTTTTTTTTTTTTTTTTTTTTTTTTTTTTTTTTTTTAGGTTTCAAAGAATAGGATGTCTTCTCACTCTCTACAACTACCCGAAAGGAGGTGATAGTGAGGTGGGGGTCAATCTCTTCTCCCAGGTAACAGGCGATAGGACAAGAGGAAATGGCCTCAAGTTGTTCTAGGGGAGGTTTAGGTTGGATATTAGGAAAAACTTCTTTACCGAAAAGGTTATCAAGCCTTGGAACAGGCTGCCCAGGGAGGTGGTGGAATTGCCGTCCCCGGAGGTATTTAAGGGATGGGTAGACGTGGTGCTGAGGGACATGGTTTAGGGGTGATTTTGGCATAGGTTTATGGTTGGACTTGATATCATCTTGAAGGTCTCTTCCAACCCAAGTGGTTCTATGATTCTCCAAAGAGTGGTTCACAATCCCTGTTAGTGACGTGCCACTCCTGGCATTTCTCTGCTGACCGTTGCTTGTCAACGGCACAGTGAGCATGGGTGCGCCACGCTGTCACACTCTGGACTGTGGCTGTTGAGTCCCAGGTTTTTCATCCTTTTGACCTATGAATAGAAAATACGGGCTTCAGGTGCTTAACAGGTTTGTGCCTGAGCTTAGTAGCTAGATTTTTCTGAAGTTGTTAAGCTCTTCTTTTCTTCAGCCAAATATTCTCTTTTTATAGATACATGTGTGTGCGTGTGAATACTAATATCTCACTCCCTCTTCGCCACTTAATGGCGTTTGCTCAAGGGCACACTATAGAATGCCCTGAGGTGGTGATAGGGCTCTCATGAGGGGAGGGGGCGAACGCTTCCCTCGTCCCTTGCCTTATCTTCCGTTCTGAATTATCTTCTATTGAAAATGGTATTCAAACTTAAAATATCCGGTTGACATTTTAAGATAGAGTATGGTTTTTGAGCTGTTACTGTTAAAAGGCTTTTAAAGATCAGGGACAAAAGGCTGGATGTTCAACCTCCCTCTCCATAGAGAATTCATTCAGTAGCTGATAATGCGATCTGCTCAGGATAAATGACGATAAGACGTCTGGGCTCTGTCAGCAGCCTCTGATACGGTGGAGATGGTTTTTAAATGCTGCCTGGACTCGCAGCGCTCCCCGAACGCGGCTCCGCTCAGGCTTGTGGCGGATGCAGCCTTACTGCTCGTGTCTGGCGGGCTGTGTTTGACTCCACAGCGTTGGATTTACTCAATGTGCACCAAACGCCCAAAGTTGTTGGCCCTGACGTGCCACTGGGTTTGGTGGAGTCCGAGGGGGAAACGGGGAACCCAGGTGTGCTCAACCCCAACAGCTGGCCTGGTTGTTGCTGCATGTGGTTAGATGAGGGAGCTCCAAATGGCAGCAGATGGTCTCGGTGAGGGGGCTCCCTGCTGCCTCCTGAACCCGGTCTGAAGGCAGCCAGGCTGCTCCTCATGGTGACCGCGGGCTGAGACTGGGCACGACTCGTGGCCAGGATGCTGTGTGCCACCTTTTGGGTGCCGCGCAGGCTGCAGCTGCCCACCACGTCGGCGTTACTGTGACAGCAGTTATTATTCCAGCAATGTCGGCAGGTCGCCCCCAGTGCTCTCCGGGGGGGTTCCCGCACGGCCCGGGGGGGACACGGGTCGGGGACGCGGCCGCCTCCCCTCGGCGCGGCCGCCAGGGGGCNTATATATATATAAAATTTTTTTCCCCGGCTGCAGCATTCCGGCGGGTTCTTTCCCGCATTACAGCTGCATGTTGGCCTTGACGACTCCTGTTTGAAATCCTTGGCAGGTCAGGGGTCCCTCCTGGGCACAAGCCGAACCCTGAGCAGTGCGATGGGTTCTCCCGCTCGTCTAACGGTGCCAGCGTGGGTTTGGGTGGCTGGAGGAAAGAGAGCTTTTAAAGGAAGCGAGAAGCAAAGTGGAAATTTCAAGGTCCCTCCTGCCCTGTTTATAAATCTTTTTGGCACCATCTTAATAGTGTTTTGTGTTGGTAATCTCCAAGTTCCCAGATACCCTGTTTTCACGGCGTGTAGTAAAGCACTTAGTGCTGAGCAGGGAGCTGCTTATTCTTTTTCTAGAATGCAAACCCTGGAATGCTGTACCCATTAAAAACAAAATTTGCACTGCTCCGTGTTGCCATTTATTCAATACCATATGGAAGGAAGAAGTTTGACCTTTCCAATTGTTATGTGGTCTCCTTGAAGCGATTCAAGTGACTAAGTAAACACATTAAGTTTCTTTTCTGCAATCTCTGTTTTGTAGCATAAAACTGCAAGTGAAAGCAGCTGATCATATTAAATCCAATTACAACTTAATAGATTTATGGAATCTTCTTTGCATTTCTTAAAATTTTACACATTCAGGGCGCATATCATCAGGAGATGATGGCAGTGTAACACCTGTACCCTTTTTATTATTATTCCTCTCATCAAACTTGAAGCCAGTATTTTAAATCTTTTTTTGTTTCTGAATGTTATTGGTAAGGGTACATAGCTGTATTATTAATTCCTACTCAAAATGGGGGGGGGGAATAACCACAACTGTTGCAGTTTTTAAAATCTAAAATAACTTATATTCTTCAGAAAACTGTACTGCTGAAACGAAACATCCTGCTGAGATAAAATAGTGGAAGTGTTTCTTGTGTTGAGGGAGATTAGAATATATTAGCACTCGGCCTGGTCTGTTTCTGTAACCACAGCTGCCGTCCTGTCTGGAAACCTCAGGCTCTCTGCTGCACATAATTTTTGCTGTCCATTGCTGGTGACCTGATTGTCTATTGATGAGCATAAACATTTTTTATAATCTAGGCACCTCCTCATTATAGCCAGCATTATCATTCCTGTAATGGGTTTGCTCTCTGTAAAGAAACAGGTTGGTGGCCAGAGAAAGGTGGAAATTTTTTAAATTATTTTTTTTTAAAGTTGTAGACAGAACTAGAGAAGCAGCTTTTAGCTTTTGGACAGATATCGCAGTCCAAAATTTGAAAAGTTCATCTGAGGTTTTTTTGAGCTCTGTTTGGAGCACTTATTAGAGGAGGCTATTTAGAATCTCTCTGGCTCTGGGAAGCATCTGAAACTGGGCATCCAAAGCACATAAACACGTATCCTGGCCTGCTTCAGAAATGGAATACGACTGTTCTTTCCAGTTTAGCTGTGATGCATCTGCTTGGCAAACATAAATTTTCCCTCATTACATGACAATTAATAGTTTTTTTGATGTTTATATACATATGTTAATACTTTCTTCAATATTGTCAACCCCATATGCATATCGATGAAATGAAAATTCACACTATTTAGCATTTTAAATGTAGCTGTTTGTTGAAGTTTAGACGCACTCTTCTTTTGCTTGCATCAGTACAGCTTCTGGTTTTACTGAAGGCTCTATCAGTAAAAATGAGATGGGAAGCTGCCCCCAAAAATGTGAGTTACATAACAGGTAGAAATCCTCTTTGGCTATGAAATATTTATTCAGCATTATGTAAGAAAATGGAAAAGCTTGGAGGTGGAGAAAGAAAAAGAAGAAAAAAATGTAATATAAGATTTGAGTGGGAAACTGAAAGATAAAATCTGAGAAAGCAAGTCTGGTGATGGTGGAAACAATCTATTTAAGGTTTCCTTCATGACTTCATCGTTAATTCTTAAAGTTTTCAGGCTGAGGAGAGAAAACAAGCAGTCAGGGTCTGAGCTTTCCGTTGCACAGCTCTCCTGTATTCTCAGACTTCGGGTACAGTAAGAAATGTCTTTTATGTCCACCATAAAGCTTTTGTCACGTCATGTGAATATCTAGTGATTTTTTTTCCCAGGGGAGCGTGACTGAAAGCTCCTTGCCCTCCACGTCCCCATCCACCAGCCTGGCTTTGAGGCTGTCAGAGGCACACAGTGCTGTTTGAATTCCTGAAGAAGAGTGCCTTCTCTCATGCCAATTAACACTTCCAAAAAAGTACCGTGTATGCTGTAAAGTAGACATCTTCAAAGTTGGGGTTACAAAGTGGGACTTTTTCAGCCTGTGATTGAAGTTGTTCTGCTGTCGCTTTCTGTGACTGGGCCAAGGCTTTCCTGATGGATGTAATGCTTTCCGGATATCTCGGAGGACTCCCAAGTTTTCTTCCTCTTAAGACGGGAGGTGTTGTACATAGGTGTGTCTCAGTGAACGTACCTAGCTTTCTCGGTGTTATGTAGACAGCTGAAGAATAATGGCTTCAGTATTTGCAAAGCAGACATGGCAAGTTTGGGGATTTTATGGGGTTTTTTTTTGGTTGTTTTTTTATGAGATGTTCATGCTATTTTTTCTCCAATTTTAAAACCTTGATGGTTTTATGGATGCTTTAATTTAAATCTGTAGCATAGGAGGAGGAAGAGCCTGTAGTGGTTTTACTGTTATTTTTCATTAATAGTTGTGTTTACTCATGTGAGAATTACAGTGGAAAGTATGGGTAATATACGTACCCTACCTGTTAGCTTTGTAAATGGTTGCTTTCAAATATTTGGCCAGGAAAGTGGGGATGAACTCAACTGGTTGGTGTTCCTTTGTTTGAATTAATATATGAGCAAAGGATTCTCACCAGGGAAAAGCTCCGATTCTCTTATCTCGCTGTCAAAGCACATGATGATGAAAATGAAATGAACTTGTCACAAGCAAAGTTTGGTGAGAACTCATCTGCGTGCAGAATAATTCTTGTAGGCTTGACATCTTCATTTAAAGATGTTTCTGACACTGCACAGAGAATTTGTCGTGCAGATGAGATCCTCATTAGGAAGTAGTATTTTTAGAATACTTTAAGCAAAAGAAACCATGTTCTTCTGAAGGCTTTCTATACGCACATAGAACAACTTCATAAAAAGGAAGATCAGGTTGGACATGGTTGTATTAATGCGTGACAAATGTTTTCACAGATCAGCTCATTAGGAAATCTAAATTTGGAGTTCCTACATGATCCACCTTTCACAAAATGTTACGCTTTAAAGGCTGATGTTTTAATGTCTAAAATTTAACCGACCTCTGCAAGACGACAAGGAGCTGTTGCTTTGCTGCAGTGCACCACTGGATATCCTTTCTAATCATTTTGTCAAAGAAATGTGGCTGTTGTCCCTGCTTTTGAGTAGGATGAAGCGCAGGAACTCAGTTACAGTGTGGCAGTTATGTAGGTGAGGCAACAGCAGTATTTCTTGGAGGGAGAAGTGACAACACTGACACGGTGTAATACTTAAGCCTGTGGTCTTAAAAGCACGTGATGAAGTTATGCATCTGTGGAGCTAAAATGGCTATGTGTATCTCGGTAGATAAGACTGGGAATGTATGCTGCTGGACAGCCTGGACGGATAAACTGCCTGCTCTGACCTGTGGCGAATGAGGGCAGTTTTTCTGAGCCCCGATTTTGCAGTCTTGCAGGGCAAAGTGATGGCTTTGTGCAAGGCAAC
The DNA here is from genome assembly GCA_013398295.1 of Chionis minor. Classification (NCBI taxonomy): domain Eukaryota; kingdom Metazoa; phylum Chordata; class Aves; order Charadriiformes; family Chionidae; genus Chionis; species Chionis minor. The sequence continues at coordinate 144,643 of VZSF01004094.1, read as the reverse complement.
GGGAGCCTCCTACGCCTCTGCGGTATTCATGTGGCGCTCCGCACAGCCCAAACGCTCTGTGTTGGTTCTCTGAAGAGGCGGTGTTGGGCTGGTGGGAATTGGGCACGGATTCTTCATTGGATTTATGCTTGCCTAAAAGGTTCTCTAGGTTGAGTGGGGCCTTGTGTTCATCCGAATTGTTTTTCTCTTTGTCTTGATTTGTAATGTAGGTACTTCGGTAGGTAATTTTGAGTCATTTCCAGCAACCAGAGAAATTTTCTGTGTGTCAGCAAGAGGAGGTTTGACTTTGCTGATGATAGAAAATACGTGGTCTCCATGTGGTCCACTGTGGCGCGAGAGGCAGAAGAGCAGGAGGTGATAAGAGGTTGCTCAGTGAACTGTCCTAATCTACTGCAAGAACTAGAGACGTCCTTTGCTTTGTATAGTGCTCAAGCAGTGTTAAGGATAGAAATGATTCAGGTAGATAGGAAAGGTTGTAATGGAAATTAGGAATTCAGGTCACTGGGTGGTAGGAGTGATGAAGAGCAAATTGATTAGTACTCACATCACAACATTTGCTACTCTGGCTCCCTTGCTGATAAGACCAAATTGTTGAGGAGAAGCAGTTTGTGTGAACTTCTAAGGCCGTGAAGAGGAGCAACTGATTAACATTAATGTTTGGGGTTGGTGTCAGTCCTCTGTGAAACTGATAAAAGTTTCAGGAACTGAGGTGATCTCTGCTGTCAGCCTGGTTATTGGAGCAATGAAAAGCGTGAGCCCTTCTGCTCTGTGTGCTTCGAACATGTATAATTTAAAATGTGGATACTTCTTCTGAAGTGAAGTAATCAGGACTTATGTCACCATAGGTGGGTTTAGGTTCTAATGCTCAGGTACTTGGGGATTTACCTGGAAGACTTTTGAGGCAAAACTAGGAAAGTACTGTTCCTGGCCAGAATGCCAGGCTAACGTGTATTTTACCAATTCCACTATTCACCCATATCCATGTTGAGACCCAGTACGTTTATTTTCTTGTAATATAGATTCTGAAATTATTGAGGGTTCTTAAGTCATTGCTTTTATTGTAGTCGCCTGGAAAAAGCCAACTGTGAAACCTCTAGCTTAAATGATCTAAAAGTTTTTTAATACTTTTATCTTCAGTTTTGTAAGGTTTTAGGTTTGCTATAATACGTATAAAAAACATGAATTTTGGTTTTGAGTGCGTGCTTTTGCTAAGCAAAGCAACACTTCTTACAGCTACTTAGATGGCAAGGAAACAAATGCAGTTACTGTTCAAGAGCTTGATGTTCGCTTAGAAATATGCTGAGGAATCTGTGGTCCTCTTATAAATTGCACTCCCTCTGTTCATCGGAGGAGGACTGCTAATGTTAACAGCTGAATATTGCACTTTGGACCTCTGCATGCAGGAAGGGGGAACATCAAGCAGACTGGAGAATCTGGTGACCCAGAGAAACCGGTAGTGGAAATGGGCAGAGAATTGCATGAAATAGGCTTTGTGCTGTACATAGAATAGTTTTCGCCTGGTGTAGTTTTTTGTTTTGTTTCAGGGAAAAAGAACTTATCTACATGCTTTAAATAATGACATTTTTTTCAAGGAAGTACCAGATTCCATCATTAAATCTCCCCCTCAATTAAAAAAATAAACAAGAAAGCCATCCCCTCAACCTCAAACAACAACCAACACCCCCTCCCCCCAAAAAAAACCCCCCACAAATCAACCAAACAAAAATACACCAAACCCAAAAAGCAAATACAACAAAAACCCCCATACCAATGCCACACCCCCATAATCTGGCTAACTCTGGGCAAAATGAAGTAATAGTGATTGTAGTTGGCAGCAAATAGAAATGGAAATTTTATCATCATGCTAACTCTTTTCCAGTGGGGGAAAATACTGGATAGCACTTCTTACAGGTCCAATTTATCATAGTTGAGTTAAGTCTGCGTGTGATACATTTGTATTTGAGAATCTACAGGTAAATAGCATGTTCATGAACTGAGTAGCAATGCATGTTCAGTCAAATGAAGGAATTAACACAAAGCTGTATTCTTGAAGAAGGTGCGAAAATGTGAGATGGGAACAGAAATGTGATATAAAGGGTAGATAGAAACCTTAATAATAAAGGAAATAAGATATGCAGGCAGGTTATTTGCATGTGTTTATGAGCAGGAATACAACTCAATGTGGTGCTGTAAGACCATGTGCTACCTGAGTGCTGCGGTAGATTCTCATAATGGTTCATGAATGTACTTTGCTAAAAAAGTTAGTGACTTTCGCAATGGCCAAGCTTGTGTCTTTGAGAATGTGATGGAAGAGAAAGAGAACAGTTGGGACCGTAGGTGCTGCATTCCAGGCTGCATTCCAGCTGGCAGGCACCTGACACCAACATTTTACCTACCTGCAGTGTTGACAAAGATAATTGCAGCATTTCTGAAGAGAAAAAAACAGTCCTATGGCAGTCAGCACGAAGGGGATTCCTTCCTTGGGCACCTCAGTGCAGGTGGGCACCTGTTCTGTGTGACACAGAGCTTGTCTTGTATAGCTGGTGTTGTCACCTGGGGTCTATTCAGTTCCTGCAGGGAGCAGCAAGAATGGAGTGAGTTATTGAATGTGCTGCAGAGAATATAACGATTCCGCTTTACAGAATTACAAAGGTATCCTCATTCCTTTTGCTTGTGGTCCAGGACACAAGGGCCTGCTAGAACATGGTGTCGCCACTGTTATTTCAAATGAGTATCTTACGTTCGAGGCTCTGGTCACAGTCTGCCAGATTCTGCAAGGACTAGCAGAAAGCTGCCTCCAGAAATGGTAAGCCTGTAGGTTGCGTGCCTTGGAGACTATACCAATATGTAGATTTACTGTTAAGATTCAGCTTCTGTGATAAATTTTCCTCAAAGGATAAAAGCAAAGCATACTATTATCAAAGGAAAATTAAGAACGAATATGATTCTTCAGTGAGGTGCTACTGCTGTGAGGGTAATCAAATGTTCTGAGTCATAGACGACTCAAGTCTGGTAGCGTTTCTGTACAGATTGTCTGATGTCACCAGCTATGGCTGTCCAGATAGAAGTGTATTAATAACCAAGATCTTAGCCTTCCAGTTATGGTACCATAGGGGACAGCACTGCTTCGCTTACACAAGTGTAGCAGCAGCAGGGTGAATGACTGGGCATGGAAGAATACAAACTCATTGGAGACAGAACAATTTCTTCAAGGTCAGTGACTATCTTGGGGTTCAGGGTTGGTTCCATACTGCTTTGTGGTGATGTACTTTGTAGATGCAGTACTCAGAAGAAACAGCTTTTTAAACTGTGAAGCGGAAGTGACAGAAGATGAATTTTGTTATGCAAGCACCTAACAGAGCAGTAAGTATAGAAGAAAGGCATCCTCTTGCCATCAGCATTTTTTTTTTTTAGGGATAAGTGCTGCTGGATACAAATAATTAAATAGCATGTGCAGCAGACTTCTATGTAAGAGATATTTAATAAAAGGTTAGTCATTGGTTTTATAAATTAATTTAACAGTTAATTTTATTGGTTTGTTTTCCAAATTTAATTATTCAAATAATACCTTAATCATGCAGTAATTAACTATGATCATGAATTTTGGTCTGTAAACACTACAGATGGACGTACTCTTAGTAAACGCTAGGTTACCATAAAATTTTTTCCTGGGTACACTAGCGTTTACAGTTGTCTCCATACTTGCTCCTTGATGAGTGGCAGAAAGTATAAACCATTTTGAACAAGGACACTCAGGTGTATTTGATGAGAATTTAAACTTTCCCATAGCTGTTCATTCTTTGAATTCTGTTACCAAAACTAATCTGGGAAGCTGTATTTTTTTATATATCAGGACAGATTTCCCATGACCCTGACTATAAATAAAGCAAGATTATTATTTCTGCAGGCTGATTCTTTTAATACTCTGAGTAGTTTTCATGGATGCTTTCTTAAAACAAACCAAAAAAAAAAAAAGATTAATTCAGCCAGGTTTTTTTTTTCCCCCTCTGTTTTCGCCCATTCATTGTCTGTCTGTTAGATAAATCTTCGCTCTATAGCTGAGGCTGTGCTGACACAGCATAGCATTTTGGTTTTGATTGTTTGCTCTTTGGAAAAATTGATGGTAAAGAAGAGGAAGGTTAAGAACCTACAAAGTCATAAATGAAGATGTATGCAACTGCTTTGCATTCAAAATCCAAGGTTGGCTACATGCTGTATATAAGCTCTAAATTCCCATTTTGCAGAAAGTGAAAAAGCTGAACTATGGCCAATGTATTCACAACTGGGCACTGTTCTAAGTTGGTCACAGTTAAATTTGGACAAGGTTAAATGCAGGTAAAATACAGTCTTAGGATGATATGCTTTATGTCACTTATCTTTTATGTGTTTTCAGTAACAAGGTTAGATTCTTATTTCCAGCAAGATACTGAAAAAAAAAACCAAAACAAAACTTCCTGGACTTGTTCAGAAATTATTTATAGTTATGATCTGTTTGTCTGTAGTTACAAACTTACAAGATAGACCTGTATGAGATGTCTTTCTGTCCCTGCTGGCTTTTGGGAGAAGGAAAAAGATCTTGTGCAGTGAAATGTACCAATTCCTTAATGGAAAAAGGTAACACAGTGTAATTAGAATGTTGCATAGACTCTTAAGTAATACAGATTCTTTAAAGAAAAAGTAAAATTGGAGACTACCAACAAGAAGAATGTTCTTTATGGATGCTGTGATCCCATTGAGCAAAGGACTTGGCTATGTTTTTTTGTTCATGTTTAAAGGTTAAAAAGGCAGCCCAGTGAGGGGATTTGATGACAGTTCGCAAAATCTGGTGACTTTGCTTGAAAGCTTTGAGCTGGAGAAATTAAAGGCAAAAGTTTTAGATCCTCTAAGTGAGATTCATTGCTGTGGATCAAGATAAACAAAACGTGAAGCATGTTGGAAGAGAAAGTAAGTGGCATACGCACTTGGAAAAAGAGTTCCAAACCAGAATTATCTAAAGTAGTTTGAGAATGGGGTTCATGCTATCTAAACAGTTATTTCTGTAAGCAAAGCATAGCTGTAACGTGAGGTAGATAAATGCTCGTGTTCTGCTTGTGCAGCTGAGGGAGTGAGCACAGGACAGAGGCCAGAAGCATCGTTCTCCCTCAGCAGCTCGTTCTCAGGGCAAAGATGCCGGTACTGGAGCTTTGCCGCTCTGTCAGCCAAAGCTGAGGCCTGTGCGTTGGTGTGGATTGGGATGCGGGACTAGAAGAAATCAGTTTTGCATGCAAGGCCAAGCCCTTTGTTTGCAGGTAACAATATACCACATTTCTGGCCGTAGAAGTGTCTGCAGAAAGTCTGTTCCGTACCTCGTAGGGTACAAATGCTTTTTTGACACCTGGTCTGAAATTTGAGGTTTGTAGCAGATAACAAAAAGCTATAGCTGCAGTGGTTTGCTGGAGGAAAGGGCTTCCTTCGCGTCCGTGGTGCCTTCCAAGCCAGGACGTGTAATTACAGTTCCACTCCAGTTAACGATGGAGGTGGTGCACGCTGCTGGGGAATAGGGCAGGTGAAGCGACCGCGCAGTCCTTCACCATCAGCACTGGTGTGGTGGGTTGGCCCCAGCCAGGAGCAAAGCGCTCGCCCCTTCCCCACAGCGGGATGGGGCAGAAAATAGGGCCAGCAGGAGGTGCAAATCTCGTGGATCAGAGTAAAGACGGGGAGGTCACTCACCAGTTCCTGTTGGGAGCAAACCGCACCGAACTTAGGGAATCTGCCTTCACTTGAAACATTTGATTAGTGGTTGGGAAACAAAGATGATGAGCGTTGAAACACTTCAGGAAAACACGTTTCCTGCCCTTTGCCAGGCTCAGCTTGGCCACAGACACCTCTCCCCTTCCCTCGGGTGAGGCGAGGGGCGGCGCGGGAGGCTGGGGTCGGGGCTCCCTGTTCCTCCCTGCTCCGTCCTCCTCAGCCGTTTCCTCAGCGCTGGAGACTGGCCACAGGCTGTAGTCCCTGCGGGCCTGTCCCCAGCTCCGCCATGGCGTCGACATTCCTTTCTCTGGCGTTGGCACGTTTAGGAAATGGCGGTACCCACAGGGGTTGGCGCCGGCTCCCCTGATTGGCTCGGGGGGTTGGCGCCGGCTCCCTTGATTGGCTCAGCTGCGTTCCCTCAGCGGGTCTCCACTGGAGTCTGCCGTGACTGGCACAGGGCAGCCCCGGCTTCCTCTCACAGAGGCCCCACCCCCCCACCACCCCCCAGTCCCTTCGCTGCCAAAAACTGGGAGTTTGCACCCAATATACCTGGAAAATGAAAACTTCACGACTGCCAACAGGTTGCGGGGCTGTCCCTAAGCCTGTGAGGAGGGCTGCTGAGCGTGGATGGCGTGTGAAGCCAGGGCACTCGGGTCTCGAGGCACTGCTAGACTGTTCTTTGGCAAGTAAGCAAATGGCAGCTTGGATCGATTGCAGCTTCTGGTGGCAGTTTTGCTTGGCAAATTCATTCAGCCTGAAGGCTAAACTTTATATTCTAGCAAGGTCAGTAAGTCACAGCTGTTACTTGAGGAAGGCACCCTATTTGCATTGTATTACTCTGCTGGAGGAATTAATTCTGAGCCTGCTGGCAGTTCCCTGTGCAAATACTTCTTTGCAGCGGTTGGGCCTATGGAAGGAGTAGAATTAATGTAACTAGATCCTTGGTTCCTTCTTGGCAACATCTGCAACAAGATGTTGCAGGAGGATGAGGAAGCAACTACATGGTTGGGATCTGCTTGTTTACAGCAGTAAATCCTGGAGATGGGGAAACCAGCCAGCCTAGAGCAAACAAGAACAGTGCCAGTGCTTGTTTAGCCTGCATTAACCCAAGAACCAGCAAAGCAGCTTTCTTCTTTCTCCCTCTCCCCCCCCTCCAGTAGCATGTTGATGCCCAAGTAGCTCTGAAGGGGAAGAGCTACAGGATTCCTTCCTCTCCCTCAGCTCCCTGCAGTGTGGCAAGTGGCAGGCAGCCGGAGCAGCCAGAGCTGCTGGCTGTCTCCCTTGCGATGCGCTGAGATGCCAGCAGGGCAGGGAGAGCTGCTGGAGACGCCGTGGCCAACATTAGCCTGTTCCTGGGGCTGCAAAAAGTGCCAGAAGTACCTGTGAGGCAGGTGGTGCCCAGCCTGCAGAGCGATGCCCACATTTGGTAAGAAAAGTTTCAGTGTGAGAACCACAAGTTGTCTACAGATGACAATTTGGACATCCTTGTCCTGCACTAATGAGCTGTTTGGGGTTTGTTATGTTTGCTAGCAAAGCATTTTTCTTGTTGGTTTCCTAGTCTGTAATCTGCTTAGTTTGTGTTTGATCGCACTAATTGCTCTCAACTTGCGTAATTTGTCAGTAATTCTGTGGCAGGTGCATAGTCAGTCAGATCTAGGAGGTAAGAATATGTGGAAAAGTGACACTCTGCTGCTTGGCTTTGCCATTTCTTTTTAGCTCCTCTTGTTAAAATTAGAGGGAGGCAGTTCTTTTGAAATTTGTTTCTCTCTGTAGGTTTTGTGTTCCTAGGCCATCACCAGAAGCATTTTCAGCTCCACAGTTGAAGGAATAATTGTAGCTATTTGCTTTATTAAACTGATTTTTTCCCCTTTTTGTCTGGAATGAGTCCAGTAGTATCTCAAAGCCTTTCTATGTTACTTATTTAAGGTATTTAAAGTACTCCAATGCTTTCCAGTTACACTCTTGAGCTTGGGCTTAAAGCTAGAACTTCTCTGCTAATGAGAATTGTGGGACAGATATCTCGCTGTTTTGGACACATTTGGTTATAAAGACCACGGCAGTTATCCTGTATCTTCAGTGCCTTTATCCATAGAAAATGCTTTTCTTTATGCCACTAAAATTCTGAGGTTTGGAAGGGAAGCCCAGCACGAAGGGAGAGGTGTCAGTGGCACAAAGCCACTTTCTTCTCTCCTTGAACCTTGGGTCCTGTTTTGAGCTGCACAGGATTAATTTCTCCTTCAGTAATTTTACTTTTTAGTAAGGTCTCTTCTAGTGCTAGAGAAAAGTGCATTTTTAGAAGACTCTAGTGTCTGAATTTGTGAAAATTTTTACTTTGTAGGGAGCTATGGTGTTGCAGGTTTCAAGGTCTCGGTGTTTTTGGGCTGGGCAGGTGCAGGGATGAGGAGGAGTGAGACCCAGGCACTTGGCCCAAGCTGGCCAACAGGATTGTTTTGTACCATGGATGGCACATTCAATGTAATTTAGAAAGTTTGCTGAGGAGTTTTTCTCTTCCATTGTGGTGGCGACCCTGAGAACTTCCTGTGCCAGTGCTGGTCCCCTGAGCCCTCCCTTTCCTCCCGAAGCGGTAGCGCTCCAAGTATCTGACATTTGCTGTCCCCTGCTGGGAGTGCACAGCTTCCTACAGATAGAACGGGCTGAGTATAATCCTTGTGTATTTTATATTGGTATCAGGATCAATATTGGTTCTTTGGTATTATTAATGTTAATTATTTAGTCTTATTCTATTAAATCTGCTTATCTTTCATCCATTGGGCTTCCTTATTTTTCCCTGATTCCCCTTCCTAGGTGGGGATGGGTCATGGGGTGAGAGAATAATTGTCTAACTGACACTAAATTATTGCAGCTTTCTCAAACCATAACCCTTTGGGTTAAAAAGACCTCACCAGAGGGAAGGGCATTCCTCTGCTGCCCCACAGTTGCTAAAAGGGAGGATTCTCTGCAGGCCCAGCAGGTCTGGTAACATGGTGAATCCGGCTTTGCACCTCCCCTGCCTACTGAGAACAGCAGATTCTTTAGTGATGGCTGGCAGTGTTTCGGATGCTGACTCCGAACACAATAATGCAGTAGGAATCGGTAAGAGAGATTAAAATTTTTCCCTCTAACAAGAAAGTAAGGGCTATAGAAAGAGAAGCAGGAAAAAGAAGGCCAGACTCGGAGTAGTCAGGGGATTTAAAACAGGGCAAAATGAAAAGTTTGATTTGTTACCTTGGAACAGAGACAGTATGATTACTGTATGTAGATAACGCACAAAAGGAAAGAATTTAGAAAGTTCTGTTTATCTACATTTCTGTAATTTGACTAGACATTTTCTGGTGCCCACGAATAAGATTTTCTAACTTTGGATGAGGATGTTTGTATTTCAAGGTCAGAAAGTTTGAGGTGCTACAGCTGTATAGGTTCTAAAAGAAAATAACTCGAAGCAAAACTGTGTGTGACCTCAGATGTAAACACAAAATAAAGTAATCCCCAGGATCTACAGGCCTAATTAGAATGCATAAAATTTCCAAAGGAACATTTTACTGTTTTCCTAAGATGATAAAGCTGTTGTTTGTGTCTTTTAATTTTGAAGAAGCTTTATAGATGCTTTTTTTTTTTTTTGGGTAACAATTACTCAGCTTTTTTATTCTGAGTTTTGGTTGAGTTCCAGTTTTACAGTTGTCAGTGTGTTCTAATTCATTAACAGATCACAGGTACATGATGCCATCTCCCTAAGTTTGTTTTTTATTAACCCTGTTATTTTTTAATAGTGTTTTCTGTGATATTCATTTGCAAGAAAGGTAATAACAAATAACTAGTTAATGGAAATAAAATGTTTTGGGTTTCAGTCACGTCACCTCTTTTCTATGATGTTAATGGATTTGTTTTCTTCTTATGTTCATTAAGTTAGCTTTTCTCCAAAACAAAATAAATGAAAGTATAAAATACAATTTTCTCCTGAAAATACAAAGCTTGTTAAATATGAGTATATAGGATCTTGTGCAAACGTGGTAAGCAGTGCTGTGTAGCCATTTTTTGATTTTTTTTTTTCTGAAGATATTTTTCCATTAGTAAAAATTTAAAGTATTTTCTCACTTTTTGTGCGTTTTCATCTCTTACAAATATGTTCATTTGGAAAAAATAGTAGTGATTAAAATGTAACAGAAGCTGATTTTGGCAATTAACTTGCTTTTTTTAGAGATCTGTTTTGTAATGTAGTTCATTTTGCTTTGCCTTAGGCTAGGGAATTAATTTTGTTATGATGGGGTGAGAGTCCTTTGCTTAGACTGTTGTTCTGTGGAAAGAGGTTATGAAGCAATGAAAGATAGTCAATTTGGAGCAAGAGGAAAATAACAAAGTTGTGCTGTATCTCAGAGCTTCTTCCTTGTAAAGCTCTGTAATGTATAGTGTTGATGACATGGTATTAAAAACTGGGAGTTTGAGATAAGTTCCTGGCTTTAATGGAAGAAACCACCATGCTTTGGTGAAGGGAATGGAGAGACTCACGGTCTCTTGTGGTTGTTCAATAATGTTGACACATGGCCACATGACTGGGGATAATAAAATGTCTTTCTCTGAGAGGCAGAGGTTTTTATAGGTAAAACATGCAGTGACATGTGTGATTCTTCACCTTATGCTGCTGGTCAAGTGCTTGTGGCATAACATTGTGTTCTGCTTTGCATCATGAAGTCCTTGATTTCATTTTTAGTACTGAGAGTGACTGATCAAGAATAAATTCCTTTCAATGAAGTGTGTCGTATGGCCAAGTAGAACTTCTGATGTTTCTGCATCAGGAATCAACACCAATACTCTGTGCACGCAGTAGTTCTTTTGCTACACTGCAGTAGATGGGATTTTTCTTTTTTTTTTGTTGCTGTTGTTGTAAGTTACAAATGCAGATTTACATCAGTCTGAAATTCTTCTGCAATGCTCGCTTGAGCCCTCAATTGAGGCCTTAATTTTATCCACTGTTTTCTGAATGAGCCTTTTTTCCAAATAATTTTGTTACGCTTTTTTCTCTTTCCATGTAATGTCAGTGTTTAAAAAGAGAGAATTTTCAGACATGATTAAAGCCTCTGACTCCATGAAATTTTAACAGATGTGATACTTGAGAGGCTCTGTAGTGGGCAAGCGATCGTTTATCAGGCATACTTTTTTAGACCTGAGTTATTATTCAGTAATTAAAAATGCACAGGAGTGAAAGGATACCTGTGTAAATATTTTATTCTCTCTCTTTCTTTTTTTTGTTATAGGAATTTTTAAGGCAGTTTTATGTAAGACTGCTAGCAACTATGGGATAATTTTCTGTGGACAATACTTGTGACGAGGTAGGCAGTTGGAGATGACTATTAAAGGAAATGGATTGGGATGTTGGATTGTTTCAGAGAGCACATACAGTCATATTTTTTCGAGAATGAGAAAGGAAAGGAATGCTTGTAGTAATGAGCATATGTTGCTTGTGGTATTTTGTCGAGATACTGGGAAAGCTTTAGCATTGAGTAGAGTTAGCAATTGCTGGAAGAAAAGGCATGACATTAACATAAAATATATTTGATCAACATACTGCTGACTCTTTTTTTGAGATGTAAATGGCTGAAGTCCTGTGCATATGTTGCCTAATTTCTACTTCTTCATTACTTCTGTTTCTACTGCAGAATATTGAATATGCTTGGGTTTTGGACATTTGAATGAAAATCTTCGCCTTTCTCTTACGTCCCGCCACTAAGTTTTTCATATTTCATGTGTAGTCTTAAAAAGCTATTTTAACATAGATTCTTTTGGGAGGGCAAAGCTAGTGTATGTACTTTTGTGTTCAGTAAGTGTTCAGCCATAATGTTATCAATGGAAAGAAATGCCAGCAGCTGTGGTTTGAACACCTAGAATTCCAAATCGCAAGCCACTAAATTTCCAGCTGGTTTACACTTGCTCTGTTGTGTCACTGGAGAAGTTGGATCATCTTTCTTTAGAGTTTTGCTAGTTCTGGCTTTAGCATCATCATTGTGCCCCTTGTTGCTTTGTTGATACTGAGTTAAGGCTGTTTGGGACAGTACTGAATTCTGAACTGAGTTCTCATCTACTCGTGCTCATGAGGTTAAAAAAATATTTTTTTTTTTTTAATATCACTGGGGAATACTACTCAATAAAAACCTCTTACTCGTGCAACTGAATATAATACTGTATGCAACTGAATGTAACACCATATGCAAATGTAAGACTTGTACTATATGTATCTATATTGAAATAAACCTACTTTTAAATTGACAGAGAACATCTGTCTGCAGAACTCCAAGTGATTCTTTGAAAACAGTAGGTCAATTCTCTTGTTTCATCCATGAATGGACGTGTATCTCGATAACTGATTTTAGGGAAAAATTAAAGCTACCTGCAGCAAATATTGGGGGTCTGAAAAAAGATTGGATTTTGTTGTGTTTTTTTCTTAGTTTTCGCTGTTTTACATGCTCTTTCCTTCTGCTTACAGCCTTCTAGGCCAGTTTGCCTTCTGCTGTTGTCTTTCTGCTTTTCAAGAGTCTTCAGATTACTGCCCAGGTGATGATTTCTAAGTCACAGCTATGTTAGGTTTTGACTGACTCTCAGTAATCACTATTATGATTTGCATAACTCAGGTTTTTTTACTTTCTAACCTCGTGTCTTAGATTTTGACTGAGTCATCTGCTTTTACTATTTCATGTAGAAAAATCATTTCTTCAAAATCACATGTAGAAAGCAACATGTGCATAGCAACTTTCTCAAAGTATACCTGAAGTATAGCAAATATGGCAAGGCAGTGGTTTAAAAATCTTTCTTCATAAAGCTCGTGTATAAAAATATTGAGAATAGAAAAGACTTCTTATGAATGGAAAAAACTGAAGAGGAGTGAACACGTATGTTAGATAAATAGATACACCATCTCATCCGTTGTCAAAATCTACTTATTCTTTACATAAATCATAGTAGAAGTTAAAAAAGCAATGTCGGTGAATAATGCTCTATCAGAGGCAAATAGTAAATAGTGTTTACAATGTTGTTTGTGTTACAAGTCAGGGGTAGTGAGACAGGGCAGAGTTTATATTTACAGAACTGTAGACAAGAATTCTAGTAAAATTTTAAGGATGATCTTTTAGGTTATTTCTCTCGTGTTCCCCTAGAAAAAACCCCAATCTCTTTCAGCAGTGGAGAAGCATATGAAAGAATTGATTTGGTGTCTTCTCACAGAAGGCAGCGTGTTATATTGGCATTGTATATATTTCAGCTGAACAATTTATTTAAGCAGTTTTCTTCCTGGAAACATCAAATTTTAGTAGTAGTATGTTTTGGGGATGGTAACTGAAACCTAACATAATTGTGCTATATGGACACTTACTTCTTTGCTCCTAAATGAGCAGGGGTAAATACTCAAAGGAGACATAAAGACATATTTGATTAACATGTGCTTTAGCTAGGATCCTGTATTTTAGGGAATGTTGCATTTGTAGTTGTCTCTCTGGCCTGAGTGAACCATAAAAATTGTAGATAAACCTGAGGAATATTATATTAGGAATCCTGGAGGTTTTTTTGGGGCGAAGTAGCATTCTAGTTTGGAAAACAGCTGCGAGAGAAGCACTGTAAATCACAGGTTAGTGAAACTTTGTCTTCCACATGTTCGACTTACGCTCTGGTTTCATTATTTCAACATCTACTCAGTGGTTAAAGTGGCGTGTACGTGTTAGCTGTCCGTGTCTGAAAATGAACGTTAGCACAGTAAATGTTTTCTAAAATGTACTTGCTTCAGTTGTCTAAAGATTTCAGGTGGCAAGAGATTGTCTCAATCGCACAAATGTAAGTGCTGTCAAGATAAACTTTATTGATGCTCAAAGCAGATTTCCTTTTTCTTGAATCAGAATGTTGAAAACCCAAGTGGGTTTTGGGTTTGTTTTTTTTTTCCTTTAGGACTGTGGAGATTGGATCTTTGATATTCTGGATTTTCCCCTCCAGAGGGAATAGCTAGGCACTATTTCAAGGGTACTGAGGGTAATGTGTGATACTCATAAAGCTATTATTGAGTAAGGAGAAAAGTTACTTTAGAGAGCTGATTAAAACTGGTAGAAATTAAGTTAACACACCCCATATAGAGAAAAGCTGGTCAGTCAAGAGAGAAAATGGAGAAAGTACCTTTCAAAAAATGCAGAAAATAAATTTGTTTGTTTAGATGTAATATCCCTGTTGTCAAATACTAAATGTTTTTTCCAGGAGATCTTGCGAGTAAATGAGTGGCAGAAGAATGTAAAATAAAAGGGAAATATTTATAACTGTCTAATGAATTTTGGCTTATTATTTGGCTAATAAGCAAATTTAATGGTACCAGTAGTGTAGGGTTTTTAAAATTGAGAGCATTTTTTTTACTGCATTTTGTTGGATCTACCTCAGCCAGAAAAGCTAGTGCTAGCTGTTTTGTGGGATTGTTTTTTGAAACTGTATATGCTGACAGAATAAATATTCCGGAGGCAATGTAATTTTATATATAGGCAAAATATTCAGTTGTATAAACTGAAATCATGAAGATTTTTTTTGAGTTGGTTTCTTCTTGGTAAAATATTTCTAGTTATTGCTGTGGGATGTGGATATGCTCTACAGTAAGGACTCCCTATTAGACCTTTGTGGTGGTGAATGTAGAAAGCAATGTTTGCTCTGACAATGGCTTTGTGCCTATGTGAAAGATGTACTGAATTGTCCTCATTGTGCTTCTTTTTCATCTGAACCTATTCATGTTTCAAATAATGAAAAAGGCATTGTGAGAGCCAAACACTTCCATGCCAACATAACAATATTTGAAGAAGATAATCAAAGCTGTTTGTTCTGCTTTGCTGCTTTCACTTTGCCTGCAATTCAGGTCTTCATAATGAAGCAAGATGGTGTCTGAAACATTGTCTGTAAGAGGGGGATAAAAGAAAAAAAAAAAAGGTGACAGAATAGATCTGGGACTAAAGCACCAACAGAATTGTTTTCGGCTAGCTGGAATATTATTGGATGTGCAGTGTATTCTCTGTATGTTTATGGACTGTTGTGTGCCATTGCTACTTTTCTACAGATTATGGCTGTCATCTTTAGAAAAGAAACATACTGAAACCTTGACATGTGAATATGTCGTTATATATATATATATAAAATTTAAAAATTGTTTACTGGACTTAACACTTCACAGAAGAACAGGGATTTTTATCTTTCTTACTATGGTACTTTCATGTAAAATAACAATACCTTTGCTTTGTCTGTAGACCCAGAATCATTACTTCAACAGTGCTATAATAATGATTGGTGAAACCTTCTGCAGAGCAGAACCAGAAAAGTTGTTTTTATATGTCAAAAAGAGTAGAAGTAACATTGAAGTACTAAGAGATGGCCTTTGCTAACAACATGACTGTTTGTGTTGCATTCTTGGGGTTTTGGGGTTTCTGTGTGTTTTTTTTCTTCTTGTTGGTCCTTCAGCCTTTCATTTAGCACTCGTAATAATGGGTCATATGATAATTAAAGTTATTAATAAAAAATGGCCAGAGCATTTGTGTGAATGGAGCATGCTTATAGGACACCCTTCTCTATCCTAACTTGAAAGTTGTCTTTAAATCTAATGAGCTATGGAAAGCTATCTCTAGAGAGAGGTGGGTTGTTTTGTTTTTGGCTTGTTTGGGTTTTTTTTCAGGCTTAAGATGCTAATTTTTCCACGAAACTTGACGCAGTATGAGACCTTTTATTATAGGAAGTACTTCTGGCCACTGACAGTTTAAATAGAATTGTATTGAAATAGATTTGGCTTTGTATACTTGAGTTGAAAGAGTGCCTCTTACTACCTGTGCATAAATAGTGATTGTTTTGTGGGGAGGAAAAAAACCCCAGATCAAACAACCTAATACCCAACTGTAACCTGCCTTTGGAGCACACAGCGTTCCTGAACCTGTATTTGGAAGGAATAATGATGATAATAATANTCCCCCCCCCCCCCCAAGTCAACTGCCTAATTATTTTTGGGAATTAGAAATATTTTTTTTTTATAGAGTTGACTTTTTATGTGAGTGCTCTGCATGATTCAATATGTTAAGCATAACCTGAAAAAGCATGCTTAGCATTAGGTTGTCTCAAATAATTAAATACTTTGATGGATTACAGCCAAACTGTTCACCTCGGTGTAGAACTGACCTTTTCCATGGCACAAATGTATGAGTATCTTGTACTCATTTGTATTTTATATATTTTTGTGCTAAAATTCTTCTAATGCTCATGTCTTTTTTTGATTTTCTGAAGATTATAGTAGAGCTCTGGAAAGCTGGACAAATAATTTATGATGTCTTAGTAAATGCCAGCTAATATTTGTGTTGTTAACACCTGTTACATTCATTTTAATTTATAATCTCCCAACTGTCTTGGTAAGGAAAGTTATCAATAATTGTAGCTGAAATTTGATTCTTAAACTTGACATTGGATGAGGTTTATGGTCACATGTAAATGGCTAAAGGCCACAGTATAGCCTGGCTTTATAGACTAAAAATGTTACAGGAACATTTTAAAACTTCTTACGGTTAATTGCTTTGATCCAAACTATAGTAGTGCTTTAGTGAAATAAAACTGGCAATTAGGGATGGGGAGGAGGGAGAAATCTTTATTTGCTAAGAGAGTGAACTCTGTTGTAGTAGCAAGATGAGACATTAGGCAGTGAAAAAGCATTGGAGGTTCAACGAGGGGTGTTGATAGTACTGGAACATCTGCTGGACAGTAACCAAAGGCCATACACGGTTATTCCCAAATGTAGTAATAAATTCCGATATAGTAGTTTCTTTTCAATATTTAACGATTAATTGTTTCAGACTTCACAAAGCTAAATGGCAATTTAAATATATTGTTTAAGGTGTGCCATGTAATGTCTGTTGAAGACCCTGAGATGGCAGGTGAAAAAGGGAAAATAAATAAAAATTAAAAGGGAGTGGCAATGTTTTTGTTATTGTGAAAATGACTGTGCATTTTGCCACTAATTTTCCTAAATTCAGCGCTTAAGTTCTTTAACTACAACACCAACTCTTTTCATTTTTTGCGTTCTTGTTATAATGATAAAGTAGCCAAAAAGTTTAGTTTGATATAGAACTTGTGCCTGAGGAGAGTTTCATATCATTTGTTTAGTCTCTTGAGAGAGTTTAGCTTTTTCATAGCATCTATGTTAAAAATTGACTAGAGAAAACCAAGAGGGCATTCTGTGACGTGCCTGCAGCCCTCTCCCCTTGCCCTGCATGGGGGAGTGTTTGCCACAGCGGCTGAACTCCAGTGGGTTTTGTGTCCTCCTGTGTTCTTGTTTTGGTTTTGTGTATGTTTCCCGTGACATTATGATGGATATGGAAAAGTAGAATGAAATCTAAACACCCTAACTTCTAGGTAGCTGGCTGTTTAGTTACTAGTGAATACAGTAACTGGAATTTTAATATAGTTGTTTGAATGGAATATTTGCTCAGCGTATTCGGAGATGAATTGTTATTTGAACCGAACTTTTGTCCCTGTGCTTCAAAGTTTCATAAAGCACTTGATTACTGATACATCTATTAAATCAAGATGATTTACATAGTTGGAAGGGAGTGTTTTTTTCAGTTACTTTATTTAGACTGCTTTCATCCGAGAAGTTATAATGTTGATGAATGTGTGACTTGTAGTAAATCCTTTTTTCAGATTTTACAATTACAGTTAATATATCTTCATTTGTATTCTGTGATCAGTACTTGATTAGTGTTCTTGAAATAGCGGGTTTGTAACTAGTAGATCAGTTGCACTGATAGGCACTTAACAATTCCTTTGGGTTTAGAGTGTGTTGAACTTGGAGCCTTTTGCAGTATGTAGCAGTGCAGATGCCTCTTGTGTTTAACACGTATATGAGTCCCACCAGTTTTTTTAACCTTGCCTCTGGATGAAATCGGAGTGCGCTGCAGCTGTGCCACGGCGGTTGGGTTGCAGTGCTGTAAGTCATGCACTGAAGCCTGGATTGTGAGAGAACTGTATGGAGGAAAGGGAAGGAAAGGCCAGAGATGTAAGGTAAAACCGTGTGTGTTTGTGTATCGTGAGGATGGAGTGGGGAATAAAAACTGTATGCAATATTGCCTACTGCTTGATCTAATTACACTGCAAACAGGAGGAACTATATGAGGATGGTTTGAAATTCCTTTCCAAAATTCATCCTTATATAGGTCAGAAATAAATTTTTTCTCTGGCCCCAAATTAACTAATCTGTCAGTGTCATGATCTAGACTTAAAATTATATTTTACTTAGGATTTTTTTCCCTACTCTAATTACTTCTAAAAATTAAAAAAACCTAGGTGTAATTTGGAGTTTAATTTGCTGAAACATTCACTGGAAGAACAGTAAGATTTGAAGGTGTAGTTCTCATGTACTACAAGAATAAATGTTAGACTAAACTTTGATTTTTCAGCTGTGTGATGCTGAATTGTTCATCTGTTGCTGAAAGATACCAGAAACAATAGGTTTAATGAAACTATCAACTACATCTTAAGAAAATGAAGTTTTCTCACATGCTTCTGAAATAAGGCTGAGAAACAAAATGTGAAGTGAAAGGATTACTTTTGTATATTTGGAATGTGCAAATGTATTGCTCATCACTTCTTTTCTGTTTGCTCTCTTTTTATTTTATTTGTTTTCTTCCAGAGTGTAACCTGTAATATGGCCTAAGTCCTGAAGAACACTCACGCTGGCTCGCTCTGTTAGGGGTTGTCCCCGTTACATTTTCTTTCAAGACTCTTATGATACTTTCAGCCATTGCCGGTTCTCAAAATGGTATAAACCGAGGACTTGTCCTTTCCTAAGTAAACAATTGTTTACATCAGTTAGATTGTGTGTCTGTTTTCTTTTCCACATTATTCTCTAAGTTACCATATTTCTGACAAACCAGCAGGACTAGATTTTTCTTAAGAGCTTTTGGTTGTTCGTGCTTTTTTGAAATAATGGGTTTTTCAATATCATGTGATTGACAATGGTAATACAGCTAACTTTTTTTTTTTGGTGATAGATGAAATTCTGTCATGCTCTCCTCTCCCCCCCTATTCTTTTTTAACGGAAAACTATGTGGTGATTTGGAAAAGAGATCAACACTGTTCCAACTTCCTGTGAAAATCTAGGCTACTTACGTTACTGTTTATTAAGCTAATTGGTACTCTTCTGATTGGGTTCCGGGTGACTTCTGTGGTAACTTTAATAAGCTGAATTACGTCCTCTTCAAGGAAGGGAGGTCTCTAGTCTGCTAAAGAAAGGGATTCCTTTCAGGGTGTTTTAATTTTTCTTAAAATGACCTCAGGAAACCTGTGAGGTTCCTGTGTGTTCTTAGTGGTTCTTAACTTCCATGCTATTTTGAGCAACGCAATGTGATTAAATCTTTTTTTATACAACACTTTTAGATAATACCTTCTTCTATCTTCATCTTTTTCTGACAGATAATCAGACATACAAAGTGTGAGTTTTGCGCTCATTCTGGTCTGATAGACTTACTTAAATTTGTTTTTAATCCTAAGTCATGAAGCACTGGGGAAAAAATAAAAGTAGTCACTATTAGTTTGTTCCAGAAAAAGAAAATGTTGTTAATTTTATGTGGAAACTATGTATTTGTAGAGCTATTGAGAATTAGGTTTCTTAAATGACGACGCATGGAGGTGTGTTTATAGACTTTGGGGCTATGGGAGATGTGGAAAGATTAGAAGTTTTAATCGGACTACTATCTGTCGGCAGTAATAAATTCACTTGCATCTCTTATACACTGAAAACAAGGGTTATGTTTCAAGAACTGCTCAACTGTAGAGTTGATAATGAACTGAGCAACTGTAAAATAACTAAAAAAAGCTGCTTTCATTCTGATAAACCTGCAGTTCACATGTCAGGCCAATGATTGTACTCTTATTGTAACTATATAATATGTGAACAAAAAATGTCCTTGGTTTAAAGAGCTGCACTTACCATAAATAAACAAGTAGTCCATGTATTGCTTCGGGATGGATTCTGAGGGTTTGCTTATTGTAATAACAGGGGAACCTCTCCCTGCTTCATCCTAGTGCATAAAAGAAAGAATATTGTCATTGGCAACCTTGCCAGCCATTCAGATACCTAGAGCTGAGTTAGTTGAGCAGTAGGAGCTGATCAGCAGCTCTGGAGGTGTGCCAGCAAAACATCTCCCTCCTCTCCCACTGCCTTCTCCCCTCCTCTCTTCTGTACCAGTACTATCTCTGTGTTAGATAAAGGCCTTCCCCCGCAGATCGATTGTCTTCGTCCCTGAAGAGAAGCAGCCAAATCCATTAATTATTCCCATTTCCTTTGCGGGGGGGAAAGCAAGTGCAGTAGTCAGAAAAGCAATCTATTTTAGAATTTATTTTTAATAAATTCATCCATCATATTATTTTAAGAGGTTATTTACTTAATGTTCCATTTATTTCTGGCCTCTTTAATGTTAGTTTCTCTTTAAACATTCGTCCAAATATACCTAGCACTATTAAGTGGATTTCATTCTTTCCTTACCATGCACTTAGGACCATTTTTGTGCTCATAGACTTGCGTTTGACGTTACTGAACAGTGCTGTGATCACGCTACCATACTGGTAGGGATATGAGAGAATTTGGCACTAGTAGGTAAGCCTTTTTAGAGGAAAGTCAGGCAATCTTCTTTTCTTTTTAAAATTTTATTTCTGAGACAGGAATTACTCATCCAGGAGGGGCATTACGTAGAGAGAAGTGTTGTTGGTTGCTTTGGTTTATTGTTTAACATATGGAAGAAATACATGAAGACCCATTTTCTTTAAGGCTTCATAGATACCTTATACCTGTTCATTTACTACTACGTTTTGACATAGTCAGTTTTCCTGATATGCCCTTGCTCTTGGTGGATGAAAACATAAAATGCACTACATTTTTCAGCTAAGTGACTGAACTGTTCACCAGTGAAGCAAGGTTTATGTTTATTTCTGTTGAGAGGAAAAAATGTGGCTATAGCTGTTGTAATATGGTAATGTTGACCTTTTACTGACCGCTGTGTCCAACTTCTTTTCATGATCAAAATCAAAGCAAGCTTTGCAGCAACAGGATCTGCTACTTAAGCTGAGAACCTTTAGCCTGCTGCCAGCACTGCAGTCTAGGAGGAGGAGGTTGCAGTGCTACACAGTTTATGTATCTATCTATCTTTAGTATATATTTATATACATATGCATGCCATTCTTTCAGTAGGAAAAAATAACTTGCTGATTTTTTTTTTTTCCCCCCCTCTAGCAGATATGTTTGATTTATTCTGTCATAATTAAGCTTATCTTTTCGTGGACCATGTTAAGCCAAAAGATTGTGTGCTCTTGGAGACTCGACAGATGGCTGTGTGCAAACAATGGCTGTGTACTGTAATAAGAAAGTAGGGGCAGAGGAATTAATCCCTTGTATTTCATTTTGTTTTATTTATTTAATTTAACAGTGCTTTTAATACTTAGTTCTAAATAAGACTGAAACATAAAATCTGTTTGGCCAACAAAAATTGCTTAGTGAGAAGCGCTGCTTCTTGCTAAATTTCAAGAGTTTGTCAGCTCATCCCTGTGAAACACAATGCATTTCTATCCCCTCTCCTACAAAAAATACTTTTGAGATCTTGGATAGTAACAGCTGGTAGCCCCCCACAAAACACAGTGAAAGTTGAATGTTAAATTGAGAATGGCAGTGTGGAGCTCCCAGAAACAGGGTTAGTGGCTAGTAATAACATTGCCACTTTCCATCTCATCTGTGAAGGTGTGTTTTGACCCATCACCAAAGCGTTCGATGAAGCTACCAAGAAGTTGTGGCTTCAGCAAAAGCAGCTGTGGAGTGTTCCCTTGGCTCTAGATTGTGGCCTGCAGCACTTTTGATTGATTTCTCATCACTGAGTTTTAGGGAGATGAAGGTGTTCCTAAAATACATGAGAAACTGGACTACATCAACACTGCAACGGCTGCCAAGGTGCAGTAGTGTTTTTTCTCTGAACTACAGGTTGCATAGATTTTATAATTTGCACTAATTCTGCATCCTTCTTTTTAAAAGTTGCCGTTCTATAGCAATTTTCACACTTTGCCATGCAAACTATAGTCAGAAGTTGCTCAAGGCCATGCTTATTCCTGTTGCAGAGAAAGCTGTACTGGAAGTAAGGTCTTCATCCTCAGACTGTCGGAAGTTTGTGGAGGTGGTATTATGTGGTGGTATGGCTTCCTGGGATTCTGGTAACTCTTTGTAGAAGTAGATGCCAAGGGAGCCATGTGTGTAATGTGTAGGTTCTTTTCCTGATATTTAGTGATGAGTGGATTGCAATATCATATAGAGGTTATGCAGTCTAACTGGATTGAGCGGGAATTTGAACAGTGCTGTGTGGTATTGAGTGATTATTTTCTGAAGGCTGAATACAACTAAAGATTCTTTTTCGTGCTACTGTCTTTCTTGAGGGAATATTTTGAATGTGTTTCTGCTTCTTTTGTTTAAATGGATGGTACATACTGTACTGCCTTCTGTGTTCAGCAAAACAGGTGATGAGGAACGGCTCAACTCATCCTGCCTACACAGCCATTCATTTTAATTAAAATTCAGCCGACACTCTGCTTTCTGTATGATTTGTATAAATGACTGACTTTAATTTGACCTCCTAGAGTGTGAAGAGATTTCAGACTTCAGTTAAATGTCATAAGTTGCTGTCTTTCCTGGAGCGTATGGGGAGTGGGAACTGATGAACCATTTCCATTGGAGAAACACCTGTGTGAGCTCAAACATAGAGCTGGGTGTGACAGGTATCAGCTTCTTCTCCATTGAGCATAAAATGAAAATAATGGTAGATTTATAATAGTTATAAGGAGCTATCTGGCATGAAGACAGCCATTTATTATTCCTATAATAATTATAAGACTGAACTTTGATATAATTTTAGCAGAATAGTCTCCTGCTTAGAACCTCTGGATCTGTTCTGCGGAGACTTGGAAGCACATCTTTTCTCAGTCCTTTTTCAGCTCCGGCTTCCAGTGTGCAGCACTTCACTGGTTGGTCCCATGTTGATTGGAGTGACCTTGAGGACAGGAGAAAAGGGCTGAAGTGCAATGCCAGCTCTGTAAGGGCCAGGGGAGGGACTTCAGTTTAACTGAGACATTGCAGAGACCGTCTGAATGACAGGAGGCGTATGCCTTAAGAAATTGGCAAAGTCGGGATCAGTAGGATAACTGGGCTTATTAAGGACTTTCAGTGAGCCAGGACTGAATGACCGGCAGCCATTCATTCAGTCGGAAGCAGCCGGACCTTTTCAAGTGAAGGGGCAGAGATCACAAGGAGTTCCAGCTCCACACAGCGAAGCCTGTGAGTTACACATGAATATGCTCAGGAAGCCACAGAAATGGAGAAAAGGCTATCACTGATGGTTGTTGAGAGGAGAAGAACACTAAGATAAAAAACATCATTCCTTTCTTCTGGTAAAATATCAAATAACTCATAAAGCTCATAAAATGAGAGTAAAAGGATGCATCGCTATGTGAAAAGACAGTGTCTTCTGTCTGTTAATGATTTCTTCGGCATGTTGAGATGGTCCTGCCTTTGTCAGAAGGCAGACTAAAATTACAAACTGATTTCCATTTTAAAGGGAGAGATAGAGGGCATAGAAACAAAGTGAAACTCTTGGGAGCTTACTGAAGGCAAAGAATTGAAAAGCTGATTTTGTTAAGAGCAAGAATTTGTGACCTTAGTCACTTTGAAACCAACCTGGTAGAAAAATACCAAATCTGGAAGGAATTCCGCCCCCCCCTTCTTCCACAGAAGAGGTACGAAAAAACCCCCAACAAACCAACCAAACCCAAATGCCTTTTAGTTTTTTACTAAATTTTGCACATTTAAAAAAAAAAATACATTTTTTTAACTTATGTATTTCCTATCCAAGCTTGAGCAGGAGTGAGGAAAAAGGAGAAGTTTTCCAGGTGTGTCTTTAGAAATAAGCAAGTAGACTTGACTGTCTCTATTAAGGGAACACCAGGACTTACTGGTTGCTGTCGACATATATAGCACTTATTATTATAAAGGTGGAAAGTACAGGCACGTGCTGCAGTACAGGTTACTTTTATGGAGTCAACTGAGCAGAGTTTAATTCAGCAGTGAAACATGCTGAAGTTTATCTAGGTGAAATTTTGAGAAATCTTTCTTGTACAGGAAAGGAAACACAATTGTTGGGCACTAATATATGAAGTGCAAATACCATAGAAACAAAAGAGTTCTAAGACACCACGTAGAGGTTTGGGCATTTGATAATTAAGAAAACCAAACTGTAGGAAAAGAACATAGGTGCAAATATAAATAACTGTGTAATGCAACAGTCCGTAAATGCTTGATGTAGTCAGAGGCCAAAGTAGGTTGGGCCTTGTTAAGATGCCAACAGTGAACCAGAGGCTGAATGGATGGAATGGCAGTGAAGGGAGGATGCAGCCTGACATGTTTCTTAAGAGGAATGGTTATTTAGACAAATCAGGGCTCCCGAGATAATTGGCAGATATGTCCTTGACTGGGTTCTTTTAAATTAAGAAGGATCAAAACAGACACCATTTGAATATTTGCTCCCCCACACCTTTTGTGGCACTTGCTTACAAGAAGTTTGCTGTGAGACAAGCTAAATCTAAACCGATACGAGAAAACAGATTATATAGGTAAAATCTCTGGTGCTAGAGAACAGAGAACTTCTGGGACTGCTTCAGCAAAATAATGAGTCGCAGTTAGTGAAATTCATCAGATAACATCAGTCTTCTGCCACCTTTGAATTCGGTTTAACATTATCAACAAATCCAGGAAACGTGTAGGAGCATAATTTGGGAGAGCGACAAGGGTCATCTTGAGACAGCTCTGTAACCTGTTGACAGCAAGAAATTAAGCTCCCTGAGCTTGGTCTGGCTTCCTGTTCCTGATGGTCTGTGGTGAGGTGGTATCTGCGGTTGCTTTGGAGAGAGCTGCAGTGATGAGAGGGGGTTCCAGGTCTCGCAGTTTGTGAAACGCAGCCTGCTTATTAGCAGCAAGCAAATAGGGAAAGCTTTTGAGAGCAACTGGTTCAAACAGATTGCATTTGTTTGCCCATGTGTGCTACTGCCATATGCTGGAAAGAAGTTTAATTGTATAGTAATCTCTGCTTTTTCAGTTCACTATGTTTGGTTTATACTTTTGCGTTCAAATAATTTACTTAAAGCTTACCACATGCTTAGGAAAAAATATTTGATAAATAGCTGTTCTTATAGCTCTCTGGACTCTACAGACATGTACGGGAACATGGATCCCTGTTAAGCTTTACAGCACATGTGCTATCACTACTAATTTCTAAGTGGCCAAAAGACAGTGTGTTGACAAACATGAAGTCGTCTGAGGTCTTTAATTTGTTTAAATGCTACCGAATGTTCTTACCTCACTTCCTCTTAGATTGTGAATGCTGGTGAATTGAAAAAGAACCTGTGGTGGTTGTACAACAGCGCCTGTGGTACAGTTGGCAGGATTTATTTTTAATATTCACTGTGGTAGATGTACATGGAGAATATTTTGGTGAGATACTTAGAAGGACGTATTTGGAATCTGAAAGCGTTTTTCAAATACAGTTTGAGTCTTCTATTTCAGAGCAGTCAGAAATAGATGCAGCCTATTTTTCTACATCCCTCTGATATTTATTCTTCGGTTTAATCAAGTAGAACTTTTCATATCCTAGCGATATCAAATCTGATGGATTGCATTGTTTAGCCTTCCTTTGCTGTAATTCCTCTCTGAGAGTCCTTCAGATCCAATGAGATGCAAATAATATTTAGAGCAGTATACAGGAATGTCACTTTTGTGAACACTTTGATTTTCCTCTGTGTTTGTCCTTTGCACCTGGAGTCTGATTGACCACCTCCAGTCTGCAGAATTTGCCTTGTTGAGAGTTATTCGGTTTATTTTCCTTGACTGCTTAAGACCTAATTACATAAATAATTCTATATTAAGAGCATCTAAAACAAATAGCTACATAACACACTACATCAGTAAAACTTATTTTCACCAATCTTTTTTAATGATAGATTTTATTTAAAATTATTTTTTATGTCTGTTTTTTCTCCCACATTCTTACATTGGGAGATATTTTAAAGACCCAGCAAATCTCACAGGTATTTTATTTAAAAATCAAGAAAAGAGGTTTAAATTCCTTTCTATAGAATGTTTAACTTTGTGTCATAATTAAGATGGGAGGTTTTTTTGATGCAGAGCGTGCTGAAACCTCCAATTCATCAATATGAAGGAAAGTTTTCCCTGTTTACAGATAAAAATGCGTTTTGTGTACTGGCTTTACTTAGATATGAAGCGTTAATTGGAGGTTATAATTTCATCTACATATGTATGATGGGCATTTAGATACAGTGGTGATAGTAGTAAGTAAGTAAGCACACACACAGGTATTGGTGTGAAGGCTTTTGACACTGTTCTCTGTTAATGTTTTCTTTCCACTGTTTTTTGAAATTATTTTTTTCTTTAGAGTGTCAGTGAAGGCTGACTTGCCGTTACTGTGGATTAGTTGGAAAAAGCTTGGTGTCACTGGAACACTGGGGGAAATATTACCTGACATCTTGGATTTGACAGAATGAGCAATGGCAGGGTTACAGGTGTTGGTGGTGATTTTTCTTCTGTGAACAATAGAGAATGATGCATCTGAATTGAGAGATGCTGACAAGCACATAATTTGCATAGCTTTGCTTATATTTCCAATTACACTAAAAAAAGAAAAAGTCTTTTCACCCAGAGTATGCTGTAGGGATTAATTTGTTTAACGTAGGCTTAGTTCAGTAGTTCTAAAAGACTCCTCTTGTGATGTGAAAGATTCCCACCATTTTTGGTCTTCTAAATTGAGATGGTGCTGAAGATAATACGTAAGGAATTCTTTTACTGCGGTTCATTAAAATAAGCTATTGTGGGAGGATTTTTCCTGGGTTTATGAAAAATCTCCATTTAACTAACTTCAATGCTTGGCACTGTATTTTCCTAAGATTTCTTTAGTACCGTCTTCTCTTCTTGTCCACTAACAAATTCTCTTAACAAAATGCAAGAAAAAGTGTCTGTAATCTTCCTTATCCTTCCAAATATATATTCTAGTACTTAGACTATTTGGAATTTTATAATCTAAACTCAACCGCTGGTGTTACCATCTCTGAGTATTACGGATGGTCTTACCCAAAAACCAAGAGATAATGGGAAACTTTTGTACTTCGAGATTCACTTGGTTCAATATTTATTTTCCACTAATGAATTCAGGTAAAGTCACCGCATAAACCTTTGAAGAAGAAAATGCAAAATCCTTAATTTGGATAGGATTATTCAAAAAACTGTCTACTGAAAAGATAAATAATTTGGAGGGTAATTGGAATTACGGCGCTCTCTTAAAAATTGAAATACATTTCAGCTGTCAAGCATTGTAGTAAAACCACAACAGTGAGGATTATGGGATAATGGGTTCACTTAAACAGGTGGCTCTGCTGTACTGAGCATCTAGAGTGATTGAATTTGTTGGGTTAAATGAGAAGTTGCCAGATGCAACTACAGTTTTATCAGCACTGGTGGAAAACTGGGCTAAAGTGAAGTAATTTCTGTATGTGTTGTCTCACAAGTTACGTTTACGTGTGTGATACCATGCCATGGTGCCAGCCATACTAACAAACTTTTTTGGTACTTTTTGCAAGGCATTGAGTTACCTGCAGATGCACAGCAGAGGGATAGTTTCTGTTAAGTTTAACAGATTGTGACTGTTTCTACCCTCTTGTGTATGGAGTGTCTATAAATTTATTTGTTTGTTTTACATGAGATTGTGAGCCTTTGTTATTTTAAGGCATTGCTATCTCTGTTTACTCTGTTACACACTTTGATATTATTACTCTTCTCATTTTTATTCTGAGGTCTTTCTCTTCCTGGACAAGGATGGCAGAGGTCAGCAAAAGATGCTCACCAGGAAAAAGAAGCTCCAAGAATATTTTCGTATGCGTGTTATTACTACAGCTATTAAAAGTTTAATTTCCAGAGCTAACATAAAATTAAAGAAGTTGTGATTAAATAAGCTCTTACGCATTTTTATCATCTCTTGTTGCTTGGTATGGCTTCAACAAAGTTAATTCTGTATATTGATGTAGTCAGTCATTTGCATGACAAGTCTTATCAAAAAGCAGAAAGACTTGCCTAGATATTCTTGTTACTCTTGTTTTATAAAGCTGATAAATTATGCATTTAAAACTAGATTATTCTTGGAAGTTAGAACTTTGCTTGTCTTTCATATGTTTTAGGAAACCAGTGATTGATCCACTAAACATTTTCCTACTTAAATTTCATAACATGCTTTGTGTTTTGCTTTAATGTTATACACTGATTTCCTAAGATGATTTAGACATTACTGTAACTACTGCAGTTGATTAAGTAATTTATTTCAAACTTACTTTCAAAAATGCAGGCATTGTGTTTACCCTCCTTCTGGCTACCACAGTGCTGTTTGCGCATGCTTGAGAGAGGCCGGTCCGTTTGGTGGTACGCACAAAGCATCACCCGGTCCTTCTTGGTTGGAACTGTTTTAGTTGTAGGCTTATCCCTTCCCTGAGTCAACACCTGCTGGCTCCAAAACCTGTGAAGGAAGATGTTTGTGTGCTTTTATTCCCTGGATGTAGAAAGGGGAAAACTTGTCTCTTCTTGATGCTGTCTTGTCAGAGTCACCTTTCCCCTCTTGCTTTTACTGGAACCCCTTTCCCTTCACAAGCTCAAGTCACCTCTGGCTCATGCTGAGACGTACAGACTGTGGGTTTTGGTGACAATTTTTGGAATTAGATGGTGTTTGAACTGAAATATTTCTGGGTGAAAGGCCAGCAATATTTTATCAGGAAAATCATCAATGTAGAGGGTTTTTTCCAGCCTTCTGACAAGGACTAGAGTTACAGGATTTGAATTGCGACAACCTTTTTTTGTCTACGTTAATTTTAATTGTACTTTTCCTTCTTTCATTATCAAGGAAATTAAAGGGGCTTTGCTGCCTTTAGTTTAGATACTTATTTCTCTTATGCAACTTGTCATTTCAAAGTGTCAAATATTTACTTGTGTCATGTTTGACGGTAGTGCCAGGCTTTGTGTGTGATTTGTATTAGTGTACCTGGTTCTGTGATGCTGTGGGAACGTATGTCATCTGAGCTGTGGCTTTACCCTTTGGACTGCAGATCATTTGCTGTCATTCACTTTGCATCACTGGGATATGAAGAAACGTGCAGAATTAATGTTGACGACTATGGGGTATTTGTGCTCTATGTATGCAGTACCTTAAATAAGGAAACTGGAATCTAGCCTGAACTTGGCCAGTTGCTAAGAAAGTGTTTACTTTGTAAGAAAAGAAGAATTTTTAGCTTTATGTTCGTGAGGTTTTTAAGATTCTACCTGACAGTGATTGCCATTTTTTATCTCTGACTCTTGCAATGTTATGGTGAAGTGAGAGGTGGTCTGTGAAGTCAGTTTTTGCCTTGTATCAACTGCAGGAGTAATTTTAAATATCTGAGCTATTAATGCAGCTTGGACTCCGTAGCTTGGTTTCTCCTTGACATCTGTGTCTGGATTTTTGGGGAGAGGAAATGGGAAAGTCTCAGGTGTCAAAATTAGATTTTTGAGCCTTCCATTTTTCTCCGTCATGCAGGCTCAAATATCTCACTGATGCTCAACTTTCATTTACTTACTAAATGAGGGAAGGTGTAAGTATTTGGATGCCTTTCATTGGGCATCAAATTGTGTATTTAGACACCAAGGGAATAGCCCATTTTTATGGATTTTTCTGCATCAGATTTGATCTGTTTGGATTATAATGGTGAAAATTGTGGCTTGCAATGACTGTGTAAGTATTTGAGCAGCAATGAAATATAGATGGAGGTTTTAAAGAAACTTAGGATTTGAGTCCCGAATGAACATAATGAGTCAGTATTCAGCATGATACTAGTTTTCTTTGGAGACAGTTCTATATGGCAAATTTATTACTTTTTGTTGTGAATTTTGAATTATTTTCAGTCTTCATCAGAAGGTTTAATAATTCTTTTTTTGGGGGTAGGGATGCCTTCTGACTCTGTTTTCTGTGTCTGTGCTTATTTCAATACAACTTTTAAGTTTTGAAAGCTCTCTAAGTATGTTAGGGTTATACTCAAGTCAAGTTAAATGCACTAGATTGTGTTTTCGGCTCCTGAGCCCACCTGGCATGGTTGTATGCAAACTGGTTACAGGGAACAGTCCAGGATCTTGCTCCCCTCCTCTCTTGTGTGTGACACTCTGGTTTTTGGTTTGGGTGGTTTTGTTTTTGGTGTTTTTTTTTTTTTAATGTCCAGACTAGAGTTCGTAAGAACAGTGTTGTCAGTGTTTTTCTTTTAATGTCTTGCAGTGAATGGAATCTGTAGAATCACAGATCTTCACCAAAGACAGCTGTGAGGTTTCTCTGGGGCACTTGGTCTTCTTGATGTCGATTTATTTCGTCCCTTGCTTCCTTATGTTGAAATATTTCTCTTGTGTTTCCTCATTTCTAGCAGATGACTGTTAAAAGTGAGTGTCCGTTTGTTGAGGGTCCTATTTTAACCAAAGACCTATTATCTGTTTGCTATATATTTCCTTTTTGCCCGTTTGAACAGTCTATCTCATGGTTCAGGACAAAAAGTTTAACCAATATTTTATATGTAAACTGTATATAAAGCCACGCTCGTGCACATTAACAATACAAAATAGAACCACTGTGAACAGCATGGGAGTCTTGCGTTTACTTAACTTTCAAGGCCAGAAGAAAGCATTTCTGTCACCACCAAGGCTTAGCAACTGAGTAATGCAGGTGCAACAGTCCACCCACTGACCTCAGAGGGGTGGTGGAAGGATGGCGTGGTCTTGATTTGTATTTCCAGCCCTTCTAGCTGTATTCACTGTGGAGTTCCAACACTTGTGATGTTGAAAAGGAAACAGTATTATCACAGCTGCTGCTGTGAAGCTATGGGGAAAGATCATAAAGTAGTATAGTTTGTAGTTAATCATGTATTAGATGATTTTTAAGCTGAAAATCTGTTTAGAGGCATTTCTCTCTTTTCTTCTGTTTCTGACAACCTAGAAGAGAAGGTCCTGAAATATTTGTATACTCCTGGGAAGTATGCATCTGAAAATAGTGATTGATGGAAAGCAACAAAGCCGTGAGACACACAGTGTAATTGTTCCTTATGTTCAGTTATTTTCTTTCCCAATACAGGCTTGCCCTGTAGTCTTTAGGCTTACTGGCTAACCCCTCTTCCTAGATTTGTGTGTAGTGACTGTTGCTTGCCTTTCCATTTTCAGTATTTGTAGTGTCACAAAACAGAACTTTGGCTTCTTCCACTGAATTTTCACTTAGGACCCCAGCCGTAATCCATTACTAATGTGGAATATCACTTTCTCACCTGCTGTGCAGAATGGGTCACAGGCATTTAGAGCACCTGTACTAAGCACCAGCTGCTAGGACATCTGTATTCAACCATACAAGGGTTATGCATATGTATAAATCTTTACATGAGCTAGAAACCAAGAACTCTTGATTTGCTCCATACTGGCATCTTTACCAGTGTGCTGCATTTTAAACTCCATAGTCCAGAATATGAAGCTTAAGCAAACCGATTTTGTTTTCTCTGTAGCAGACTCCTGCCAGGTTTTGGCTGGAAAGTAGTTCGTATATCCACGCAGAAAGAACCAGAAAACACGTATCTTTCTAGAGATGGTTTAGTAGCTGCCGTGATGGTGTAGACCATGAATTAATCCTCATGGTTTTTTTTAAATATACATTCTAGAGAAATACTGTATCTTTTAAAACGTTTTTGCATCAGAACGAATTTGATTTAATTCTATCTACATTAGAAACTTACTCTTGATAATATATAATGACTTTCCTTCATGGAAATCCAACTGCATAGACTAAAATGCTCTGACAGATTTATAGTGCTTTTGAAAAGAGATTTTCTTGTCTCACTAAATGTTGAATGATACTCTGATTCCAAATTTGCAGCTGTCCTCTAAAAAAAGTGTGCTGAAGTTGGCCATCGCTTTTCACTGTGCACAGAATGCATTATTAGTGCACAGAAGCTTGAATGCATTCTAGTAGATTTAACTTTCAAACAAAACACTGGCAAGGTATGGTGGTATTTGGTATTTTTATTTTTTTAAATTGCACGTTGTAAGAAGCCCTGCAGTTACGGTCTAATGTGTTATATTCTCTTTATGTAAACTGAAAATAGTGTAGCTGATTTTCACTCCTAATGAAAGAAGCCAGCAAAAAATAGTGTAGTGGATATTCAAAGCCTCTGAAGACAGTTAAGGTCCAAAACTTGACATAAATCATAAATGCTTTTTCTTGCAATAAGTTTTCAAAAATTGAGAGGACCCTGGGATTTTAGCTGTTACACAGGGACCAAAGCATGGAAAATCCACTTAGACACTGCAACTGAGTTTTGATCCTTTGGAACCAAATGGATTTCTACATGGAGATTGCTGTCTGAGATAGGTGCTGGTTTGTATGTAATGTGAATTGAGCAGATGATGTTGCACCACCATTGATAGAAGTGCTTGCCTTAAGGTTAACCAATAATTTAAAAATAATGGTTTGAACTCTCTTTTTGTGAGTATAGATGGAATTCCAGCTTCATTCATAGTGACAGTTATGCTGTCTTTTTTTCCCCTGAGGATGAGAGACTACAGTCTTTCTTACACTGGGGAGGATCTGAGAGAGTTAAGAAATCTGCCATAACTTAAAAATATTCCATAGTATTTAGTAAATGATTTGTAACTAATGTACAAGTGATAGAGAATTCTAGGCTGTAAATTCAGAAGTCAGATGCAAGGGTGCAAAATGTGGGGAGGAAACAGGCATTTCTGAATTTTTTGTCTCTGATAAAAATTGTTTGAAGTGCCAAACATTGCTTAAATAGCTAAAGCTACATCCCACTGCTGGGAAGGGTTAGGTGGTGGATCTGTGACATCTTGACAGATCCACTTATAGATGCTTTTATAAACAAATTAACTGTGTTGCAGTGGTGCTCTTTCCTGAAATTTCTGTCTGTTGGGCAGCTTATCTGAGCAAAGAATAAGGTCTGTGGTGTTAAAAGGTCTGTAAATACCATCTGCACTGTTTTTTGTTTGGTTGTTGTGGTTTGGTTGTGTGGTTGTGTTTGTTTTTTTTTAATAGAGAGTAGTGATATGAGTAGGTGAAGAGAGACTATGAAATGTTCTGACCCATCACTCCAAAGAATTTCAAACCTTCCCGAACTTTTACAGGACTAACTATATTAATTTGCATTCCTAGATCATTGTATTTTCAGCTTTTAAGTCGGGAAAAATAAACTCTCTGTTGCTCTTGGCCATCAATAGCCTGTGTTAATCATGAAATTTCTGTCTTGGTTTTATAAATTGAGGATACTTTTAGAAAAAATAAGGAAGCATATGTTTTTCACATAGATTGCAGGGGACAATCTGTTTTTGTTGTAGAGCCTAGTGGGGAGTTACTGCAGGATAGTATCTTCAACAAAAGAAATCACGCGTGTGTGTTTGTGTCGGCTTGCCAGAAGAAGAAACTGAAATTTCATATAGTCACCACAGTGTAAATCGCTGTAGACTTCTTAATGTTTACCAAAAGGCAAAGTTAACTTATGAGGGACACTTAACTGACAGTGTGTTGTTCTGAGTTAAATAGTGATTTGCTTCAAAATTAGGTTCACCGGTTTTGGTTCTCTACAAGCTGTTAATTGACTTCAGAAAACTGTTCTCCAATTAAAATGAGTGGAGATGGTAATTGGGACTTTTCACCATGACCACTGACTGGTCAAACCAGAATGACTGCTATCTTTAGGCTTATAAAGAAGGAGGTGTCTCTTTCTCCTGGTGAGTGAGAGAAAATAACAGAT
Organism: Chionis minor; assembly: GCA_013398295.1. Lineage (NCBI taxonomy): Eukaryota > Metazoa > Chordata > Aves > Charadriiformes > Chionidae > Chionis > Chionis minor. The sequence goes on along the minus strand of VZSF01004094.1, from coordinate 110,983 downwards.
GATTTTGGAAAAAGCTGAAGCATGTAATATCTTTTTTTTTTTTTTTCTTAGCCTATCCAGAAGAGATTATCTATGATAAGATGCTCTATGTAATTCAAAATAGTAGTACATACCTGAAGATAAGAATGTGCTAAAAAACATGTAGGTAATTTAAATGAATTCAACTTGGTTAGGCCCAATGAAAATACTTTGTTTGCTATTTAAGGAATTCTTTGAAGTCACGTATGATTTACTGCCTTTTGACATAGAGAATTTCTTAGAAAAATTTCCAGAGAATTGGATGGTGTATGTGGGTGGGAAGCAATATTGCTTTTCTTTGTAGGAGGGTAAAGAGGGCCTAACTGGTTATTTGGAATGATGTCAGAACAGGATTTTAAAAAAATGATTTTGACAGTATGTAGAGGACAGGTTTAGTTAAATAGCTGACAGGTTTTCCTGAGAACCCGCCTACTTTATGGCTTTGGGAGGCTGGCTGGAATACTAGAAGAGGGGAGACACACAAATGTGGTTTCAATAGGGCTGTTTGACATGGTGTAATATAAAGTTTTCATAAGAAAAATCAGAACTAAGTGAAATGACTGCAAAACAATTAAGCATTTTCAAGGGAACAGCCAGTTAAGAAGAATATTCAGAATTACCAGTTATGCACTATAATTGGAATGGATCACTCAAGAATATCTTCTGGGCCTGATTTTTCTCTGTAATTTTTTTTAATAACAGGTTGATGCTAGAATAGAAAAGCACATAACACTTGTAGTGCTTCCAGGATAGATGGGCATGCAAGCATTTTTCAGGACAGTACCAAAATTAAAATGGATGTTTACAAATAGGTGAAACTAATCAAAAACATTGAAGAACTAAACAGGAAGGAAACATGTGAATTACTAGCAAAAATTAAAATCAAAAGTACAAACCTAAAATGAGAGATCATTTGGTTAGTAGGTATAGGGGGTTTTAGGGTTTGGGTAGGGTGTAGGGTTATAGTGGACTACGAACGTGACAGCATGGCATCTTATAAAATTTTTAATCTGGGATGTTTGGAGTTACCTTTTGTAATACGCACCAGCTCCAAACTCCCTCAGAGCTAGCTTCTAATTTTGGGCACTGCCTTTTAAAAAAGTGGAAGAGGAGGGAAAGCAAAGGCCAAATTGCAGAGAGTACAGTGGATAAGGGAAGAATAAAATGTCTGGGGAAGGTGACGTGTGGGGACAAAAAACCCTGAAGGAATTGGAAGAGAAAACCATCAGCTGGCAACGTGATTCTTTAAATACAAGGTTTCTGAAAAGAGGACGGTGATCGGTTGTTCCCTGTGATCCAAGAAGCATAGCACAAAAAGTCATCGTCAGATGAGTTTGCAACAAAGATTTAAATGGGGTAGTGGTGGGGGGAGAGCTGAACTACACTTGAAGAGCTGAAGCACTGGAGTGGGCGGTCTGTGGAGGCTGTGTGAAGGATTGTAAATGGGACTGGAGGCACCTCGTCAGGCACACTTTTAAAGTCTGCTATATTCTGCCCAAGCTGTGGGAAAGGACTCTGAGGTTCCTTCCAGCCTGTTTTTCAGGTAAGCAAACCTCACTTCACGCTTCCTGTGTGGGCCCTTTAGCTCACGTGGTCTTCGTGGAGGGATTTAGGTGAAATGGAAGGTAATACGGTGCTGGGCCATCTTGGCTAGACTGTGCTTTTGCCAAGAAAGGTTGGGCCAGATGATCCTTGAGGTCCCTTCCGACCTGGTATTCTATGATTCTGTGATTCCCCGATCTATTTCCCTGGTGTGAGAAGACCGATGTCAAGAAATACGGTCATGATGTTACTTTTTGTAATATCTTTGCACGGGCATAATAGGAAAATCTCAGATTTACTCAGATTGTACCCACTAGAACGTTCCTTGCAGCTTTGTGAAGTATGACTGCATCCAATAATTATTTTATTGTTTAATTTTCAAAACTCAAAATGAGCTAACATAATGAGACAGCATATCCACATGCAGTTTTTCTGAGTAAATTCATAATGCTGAGTCTCTACTGCCGTAGTCCTTTTGTTGTGTGCATTGAAAGGTCAGAGGATTGAGTGCTGATAGAGTCTTAGATTTAAATGGATTGCTTCCACATATTGGAATGACCAAAGGTGGCTCTGCCACTTTCCTCAGATCTTCAGAGCTTGGGATTTAAGCACTAAATAACACTCAGACCCCTTCTGTCATCTAAAAGTCTAACAGCTTCACATAAATTTTAAAGTATATGCCTCAACTCTGTATTTTTGAAGCCTACTTGTTTGAAGCTGTCAAAAGATGAAGAATTCATGGTATCTGGTGGGGGAAGGGGAAGAGTATAATTATGTACCACTTAACGGAACCAAGAAACATTCCACAGCATCAAAGCGAACTGCAGTGCATTTTGGTTATGAAAATTAGTCTGAGTAATGAGAAACACTTCTATACTTTTCCAAAGAAAAGCAAACTGAGGAATTATTTTTAATGTAAGTCTGTTCTTTTCAAATGAGGTCTGTTAACAGCTTATAACAACTTCAGAACCTTTGTCGGACTCTGTATTTCATTTGGTGCTCTCCCACGTGTGGACTGGTAAAGCAAGTTTTTCTGCTGCTTATTTCGGAAAGCCGCATGTTCTGCTTGCGATCTAAGTATTTTTTATTTAATTTATTCAGGAATGTTTAATCTAAATAAATATGCCATTCTTTCCATTAGCCTGTACTCATATATTTGTACGATCTGTGTTTAAGCAGCTTCTTAAATCACTGCTTGCTGCAATATACTAATCATGTCAAACACAAATTAATTAGACAGCCCAACAACCTGAAGTAAACTATTTATTTCAAGTTACCCTTATGTTTACTACTTTCACATTTAAAATCTCTCATGTGACTGTGACTTGGCCTTTTGCCTTTGCATGTTATGCTTTGGGACAAAGTGAAAAATCTATTTTCAGAGACCTTGTTAAATTAAGCATAATCCTGATCGTGTGCTTAGTCTAAAGCAAAGGACCTTGTGAAGAAAAAGTAGCAAAGGCAGAATGAGACAGGGAATGTGTCACCGATACTTTGAGTTCTTCTTAAGGATTTCAGATTGGAATGGTTACCAAAGGCACAATGATTGGTAAAATGTTAATAAACAGCAAATTCTTATTTTACGCTCAGCAAATTATATTAAAGACATATTAGTGAAAGAGTTCACAAAAGATTCTTGTAGTAAATCCTGGCAGACAGTGGTTTCTCACATCGTTTGCTTGACTTTAACCCATGGAGAAAATTCAAGAGTGAGACAACAAATGCTTGAAACCTGGAGGACTCAATTTCAGATATATTTAAGTTTTTTAGATGGTTCAGTGCTAAGACTTCAACCTATGTAAATTAAATGTGCTACTTCTAAATAGTTAAAATATATTAAAGATTAATTTCTGTTTGTGGATTCCTATTATCCTTTGGAATTCTCTGAAGCAGCAATCCTGAAAAATTTTAAATCTAGAGGGTTTCTTGTCCCTTTGGAATTTTTGTTGCTTTCCAAAGGAGGGAGCTAAGAGAGACCTTCAGTGTTAGGGTCGGGTGGAAGGGAACAGTTTAAAAAAAGCCCCACCCACCCAATGAAACAAAACAGGCAAACAAAAAACTCAGCGTTGTAGGTTTGCTGTGGACACAAATGGGAGTTGCGAACAATCTCAGCGCTATTTAAATGTGTATAATGTCAACCTGTATCGGATTCAGAACAGAAAAGGAACGGGCAAAGGCAGCAAGTGTTAACTGGGGAAGCAGTGTTGTGGGATGCCGTTGGGTGCTCTCTCTGCCTCTGGCCTCTTCTTTCTGGTAGACTTCTTCAGTGAAGCATGTGTTGCCACTTCATGGGACTGTGCAGTAAACAAAATACTACGAAGAGCTGTAAAATCATACCTAGATCATAGTATATTTTTAACAGACTTCGTTTTGTATGTTTGGATGCTTCAGTCTTGGTAGTGGTAGTTTAAAATGTATGGTGAGAATAAATACCTTCCATATATTTGATGTACGTCACTTCTGTTAGGCAGAAATATTTTCCTGTGTCCATATAACTTGGGAGTCTGACAGAGTGTATCTTCCTTAGTAATAAAGCTTGCATAGGGGATCTTCAGGCTAAATTAAGTATAGTCATACATTCACCATATAAGTTAACACCTGTTTCTCTTGGTGTCGCATTCCTCCTGAAAAGACTGTCAGAAATAAATTACCAAGAACCTTGAGGGAGGAGGGAAATAAAAATAATGAATAAACAGTCCTAGGTCATATATCTAGTAAGTGAATTAATAGCTGTTTTTAAGTTATCTATAATTCTGATTTTATATAAATAAACCCCCACCAATCTTTGTCATCTACATTCTTCCAAGGGAAGTAGGAAGCTTTTACAAGGTACTTTTGATGCAAGTCAGACTCTGGCAGTGTGTCTTTGCTTTACATAATCTTTCATTCCTTTCTGTGAAAAAGCTTAGTATTCTGAAGCCCAACTAAGGGGGATTTGATTTTATGGTTCCTTTTGGTTTTTACCTCACTGGAATGTCACTTGGAGAGTGGTAAAAATTATCTGTTCTGTCAAAATCTTTCTCAAATGCACATGGGTTGTATTTACTCCTAGTTAACCATGTTACTATTTCTTAACTATAATATTTATTAGGAACAGTGTGTATTGAAAAGACATATGTAGGACTGGATGTCTGTGGTCAGCATTATTCAAAATCAATGTTCTGTAGAGTTCACTGTCCTGTAACATTTGCCATTTTAACTTGTCCTTATTGGTCTACAAATCACATAATCTTAAAAACTCCCTGTTTAAAGGAAAAAGAATAATTGCAGAAACTGCTATTCTTGGGATTCCTTCTAAAATTTTTCTGATTTTTTTGGAGTAATGAAAAACTTTACTTTTTATCCCCAATAGTTAGCTGAAAGCAATTGCAATTGTTATCTTAGTGCTGTATTGAGTTTTCTTTCATTCAGCAGAGGACTAAGTCCTGTGTGACTTCCGGCTAGAATAGGAAGCTAAGAAAAGGGTTTTTTTGGAAATAATTTCCTAAAATATGCAGATGAGTGGTTGGGGGGGTGGGGTGTGTGGAGTGAGCACCTTATATTTTGATTTATTTTTAAACTTTTCCGTTCTGAGAAGGTGCCAGATTGTGTGCAAGAAATCTCTTTCCAAAGTGGGAAATCACAAAACACTGCGTCCTTTGCTAACAACTTGTGTGAGAAGGTTGAAGGAAGCCTGATTTCATTACTGGTGCTTTTGGTGCTAGGGAACCGCACAGTTGAGGAGCGCCTTTGGGAACTTGCGCTCCAAAAAGTGGGAGGCTGGTCCCAAATACAGGTCCTGGCCTAAACACCTGATAATTCCGTCTTGCTTGGACAGAAGAACAGGCTGCCAGCATGCCCAGTAGTCTCCGAACTCCCAACCACGGAGCGTTTTGGATGGGCAATTCTGTCCAGTCTGGGAATAGATATGGGGAAGTGAATTTTCCAGTGAGAGGAAGATACGCTGTCTTTGTTTATGTGGTGTTTCATAAGCCTGTGGAGCTGTGATGCTGGGTGTAGGAGGGCAATGAAATGCTGAAACTTACTTTTTTTTCTGAAGTTTTGGTTAGTGGTGTGTGTGTCTGTGAGTGCCTGCGTACATATGGTCTGACTGTTCTGTATGGGTATACATTCATGCGCATGCACGTGTTTTTTCTTTTATTCATAGCAAAATGCTTATGGCTATTCTTAAACTCTCCTTATTAGGAATGGCCCCTCTTTTCCACAGCATGATTCCTAAAATCACTTTTGTGAAGAAGCCAATATCGGCCTCAAAAAATTCTTCATACTTCCACTATTCCAGTGACTGAGACCTATAAATATTTCTGAACGACAGAGACAAAAAAAAGTTAAAATAAAAGTGGCTTCTTATCTGTGAATAAAATTCTACCTATAAATAAAATGAAACATTGGAAGTAAATTTTCTAATAGAGATATTCTAATTATTGTTTTTTAGTGACTTTGCAATGTATTGGTTAGCTGCATTAAAAATATATCTCAACTTTCAGGTTATTCACATTATGTTTAAGAGTGAGTGTATCCTGTGTTACATTGAAAATAAAAATTTTGCAGTTACCCAAATTTAAAAAAATAGCTTGGTCTGAAGTACAGCTGATATTTCAAGACTTGCATAACCTTTTTTTCATTGGTTCATTGTAATTTCCTACTGGGACATTTTTGTTTTCCTTATTAGAACAGGAAAAACAAAAATCATAGTGATCTAATTTGTTGGATTATGGGTGTGTCTGTGAAAATGTATTTTTATTTTACAACTATGCTTTGAGGATCCTGTTGGCTTAGATCTATGATTTTTAATTAGCATTACAGGTAGGAATGGGGTCCCCTGTGTAATGGGCCTGCCAATCACTTGTAGGTAAGCAGTGTGGGCTTCTATCTCTAAGAGACTTAGAAGACAGTATTTCATTTTGGTGGTTTTCCATAAACAGTACAATTTGAGAATAAAACTGAAGCCTGAACTTGCATAGACTTCTATCGGAAGTTGGTATTATGACATTGTTAGGGTTTTTTTCTGTTTAAACTCTTGTAGGAGCAGCCGGTGAAGTAGAAAAGATCAATGCTGCTTCTGCATTATCTTTTCCCCCACTCTCTGCTGGTACGTTTTGCGTGTTGACACAGTTCCTCACCTCGGTGCTTCAGGACTCACTGTGGTTTGAACCAGGGCGGAGGGAGAAGTAGACATAGTCTGGCCCAGATAAAATAACTCTGTAATTCTACAGAGCATTTATGTGAAGTAAGAAGAACTGGTAGCAGTTTCTTCTGACGGCAGAATTTTGAAGTGCCCTATTCAGAAGTCACTACTGAAATATTTTCAATTCTTGTGAACGTGTGAAAGAGAATGGGGTGGGGAGGGGGAAGGGTTTATGGATAAAATGGGAGATTGTATTGGCTTTGCTTGACAGGCTGAAAGATTGGGTCAAGTCTGCAAACGAGAATGTGCCCTGATGCTTCTTTGTACTTTTTCTGCTCTGTAGAGATCTTTCTGTGAGTAGAGGAAAAGGCAAAAAGGCGGGCACATGGGTTGCCTTAAAGGCATATGCAGAGATTTGCGCTGACCTTGATGTGAGCAGCTATGAAATGCAGTATTGTACCTATGTATGAGACATAGCAGAATTATTTTACTGTTTGCTCTGAGTTCAAAACCAAAACAAACGCTCTCTTCTAGCTTGGACAGTAGTAGAAAAGAAATTTCACCTCTGTGATACAGCATTAAAGATTCCCCTTTAATATGGTACTAATAACGATGTTTTTTCCTGAACATGGATTTGCAGGAACATGAGGTGTGTTCTTTGCCTCTTTTAGCTGCTGCTCTGCAAGTAGGATGGGAAATGTTGAACGACCTTCATTGCTGTCTAGGTTTTCATTACTTACTATTTGCCTGGTTTTATTCTCTTTAGAGCAGACCTATCTTAATTGTAAACAACATTTTGAAGCACCAGTGAGGATTTTGGTCTCATCTCCTCAAATTCTGTTTTCATGAATGATGCCATTAATAGTATTATGTTGAGTATTACTTTAAATTATTCTTGATTAAAAGTACTTTCTATTCTGTATTTACTACAGAATTTCTTAAATCTAGCCAGCCAGACTTGACAATGGAAAGAATAGTTGCTGATACTTTTGATTTCTTTTTTCATCATTATCTTGCAAAAACGTGATTGCATAAAGATAATAAAGCTAATTGTTCAGTGCTGGGGACATTAATCTGAAACTATTGCTTATGTTTTGAGTAGTTCTTAAAGTCACTTTTGTTTTAAATTGACTTGTTACTCATCATCATGACTTTATGTTTTAGCCAAGCTCAACCGTCGCTGTCCATTGAGGAGGTTTTTCTGGAGAAATTGTACTTGACTGTGTTTAGTTGTGTCAGCATTTCCCCTGGAAAGTAATACTTGCTGCACTGAAGTGGCAAGACGGTTGTAGCTGTATTGAGCAACACTAACTGAAGGGTTTCTAGAAGGTGAAACTTTTGCTTTATTTCAGTAACACGGGAGATGAGTATAGGAAATCACGCATTTTTCAAAGAGGTAAGGATGTATAGAAGTCAAAGAGAGAAGTTAGGGTTCATTTTATTCTAGTAATGACTAATGTTAATTAATACAGTTGAAATCTTTTGCAAATAGAATTCAGGTTTCGTATTTCAAAGAAGATGATCAACAACATCCTGGAAAAGAGTGTGTAGAGCAGAAAGGAATAGTTATGGGGGAATGTACTTGTTATCCTTGGAGGGAAGAAAAGAAATATTAATAGTAAACACTAATTTTCTCTATTCCGTGATAGAATATAGAATGTATTATCCCAAATGAGAAGTAGAATTGCAGCAGAAATAGTTCTTCAAAGACAGGGGGTTTGTGCGTGTTCTTGTGCCCTTTCACAGCCATAGCTAAGATAACAGGCCTAGTTTGCCTGATAGTTACTGATTTTCAACGTAGTGGGAAAGTTGGGGGCGGAGCGAGTAGAAAGTTTGCTTTCCTGTTTTGAGACTTGTTTCAAGACTTTCAGTCACAGAAGGATGCTTTCTCCAAATGATACAATATTCCTCAGAAATTTTACAGAACATTAAGATGAATAAGTGCAAGATAACTTAGTGAAGCATGTGCCCTCAGGAAGAAGAGGGGAAGTTGTACTTGCATATGTTGTGAAAAACATATGCAACTAAATTTAGCTCATACTAGCAGATTCTACTTATTTTGAAGATTGTTTGTGGGATAATTCCAACCTTGTATGAAAAAGGGCATGGGAAGAATTTTTTTATTTCTGTTTGGGCCCTTGCATCTCCTTTTCTCCTTTCTCCCTCCTCCAAGGAAAAAAGCCTCTGAACAGAAGACAAATTATTTCTCTGCCTACACTTGTATCTTAGTAGTCTGATTTTAGCGCCATGTTGTCATGCTGCAAGATTAATTGGCATATGCTGGTTTTTCTTTTTAGCCTCCTGCAGTATTATACAGTAGCTAATGCTTCTCCCATAAATCTTAGATTTAACTGTGAAAGCTGAGCTTATTATCCAAAACAATTTCTCTCCTGTTCTTTTGAAATGCAGCAACATTAGAAACTGCTATTTATTGTCTGGAATATATGTTTTTTGTTTTTGATACTAATACTGAATTAAAAAAAAAGGACTGGATGGCATAATATTGATCTGCTAGCACTTTGGAGTCTTATTAACCCTTTTTGGTGGGTGTGCTGAGCTGCAGGTGCTCTGGCTGTAGTTTACAGAATCACAGCGTCCTCTTCAGCTGTTATTTTCAGAATATTTTTTTTCCCCCCTCTTATTGAGGAAGTTGAACACTAACGTATTATGAACCTTGCTTTAATTTAGTTGGAAAAGCATTGATTGCTCTCCCTTTCAAGAAAAAAACCCCACTGATATTATAATTGCATGTCACATCTGTAGCTGAAAAGAAAAAATACTTGTACCCTAATTCTCTTCTGTATCTCAAAGTATGCAATTTCTTCTCATAAAAGATATGTTTTCCCTGAACATTTTCCTTTGCATGTTGTGTACTACTCCCTTTCTATTTCAAGCTAAACAAATACTAGTTAGTTGAAATAGATTTTAAGGTTTCTAATTGTTTGTAATCTTCTTATGGAGTCAGTGACCATAATATATTCAAATTCTGGGATTGTACCTTGGATTTGCAAGCAGTAAAATAAGATTGTTTACTCACTATTCTGAAGGTTTTCAAGATATTTAGAGAATTACCTTGTAATGCTGCAGTTCATAAAGCTGTTGCTATTTCTTCTAACAGTGTATACCCTTAGGTGTTGAACATAAAGATTTTTGGCACGTAGATGGCAAAAGGATTTGTAAGACGCTTTTTTTAAAGAAGGTCACTAATGAACGCTGAGTTGCCATTTTTAGAGGTGACTATCCCAGCTGCTTTTAAAGCTTGTCCTTTGTCTTTGGAGTACCTTGTTTTACAACAGAACCACTGAAGGTTGAGTCAACTTTGTTCAGAGCTGTATCCCCTGGAAACGTATTGGCAAACATGATTTAGCGCTGCTTTTCTTAATCCTGTACATTCCTGACCACAGCAAGGCGGGCGACGCGTTCAGTAAGCTTTATTCCATGCTGTACTTTCAGCATTTAAAGTTTGTAAAGCCAAAGGCATTAAAAAGACAATATAAGAAATGAGCTTTTTTCTTTTTGTTTTGTAGATAGAAACTTTAAAGGTCTCGGAAAGAGACTTACATAATAGGGAACTATATAGCATCTGAAGTCTCTAAAGAGTCAATCTGAAATGTGAAAAATGTATGAAGTGACACAACTGTTTTCAGCACCACTGGATTCTAGAGGGATTTGGGGCAGTTTGTGCCACGGCTCACGTACATAAAATCAGTGTGCAGATAGCCTTGTATTAACTTGTTCCAATGACTGCTTCATCTAGGCAAAGGACTGCTTTGTGACCAACCTTTCCACAGGGCCAGCTTCTAAGGCAAATCAAAAAGCTTCCCAAATAATGGTAAGTTATTCAGTAGGTCTGTAGGGATGAAAAGGAGAAGACCCATACAAAGAGTAATGGCTTCAGGCAGTGCTGCTGGCAGGAGGCACTCAAATGCTGGTAATGACTTCTGTCAATGTAAAATAGGTAGAATATGTTTTATGAGGGTCTAATTATTGCTTTTAGAACAAGACTAATGTGACTGGACTCTGACTTACTAGAAGACCTGCATTTCATTTAAGTTAGGCCTGTCCCACACTGGGATGTGATGATGTCTCCAGCTAAAACCTCGCTTTTTTTTTCAGGAAAGTGGACTAGCTATTTCAGTAATTTAGACATAATTTCCCACAGTAGGGCTCTGCAAAAAACAGAAACTAATTCTAGTCCTTAGGGAATTCTCCAACACAGAGCTGGATGCTTTTGGGAGATACTAGAGTGTAACTGAATGTTATCACTTTGTTGTATTTTATGGTACTTACACTAGTATTTATGATGGTACTACCAAAATATTATGACATGTTGTCTCAATAGCTCTGAGAAGCAGGGGAATCACTCCTGTCTACAAAGAGAAAATGAGTCATGCAATAACTTGAGAAATTGCTTGTGATCTATGGTAGATCTGGTGGAGCAGGATAGTCATTACATGGTGTCTGAGGGTTGTGGGCCACCACTGCTGCAGCACCGGGGATATACACAACCGTATAAGCAGCACATTATAGGACTGTGAATGCAGCTGACCCATTTCTCATCTAATGCCTTAACCAACGAGCTAGTTTTATTTTCCATCAAATAAAAAAAGAATCAGATCAATAAAATTATTATTTTATTGCTTGAAATTCTGAGGTGGTGATCAAAACAGTATTCTTTTCCTGAGATAGAATCTGTTTTACAATTGGGGTGAAGCAAGTAGAGGAAGAATGTCTGTTCATAACTCATCTAAAAAGTTATTTAAGGTGGTTGGGTTTGGTTTTTTTGTGTTTGTGGGGGGTTTTGTGTGGGTTTTTTTTTCCTTTTTTTAAATCACTGAAGTTTTGTTAAATGACTAAAAGTTAAAAATAGTTCTATTGTTACTCCTTTCGTGGAAGAATATTCTAATTGTTTGAGTACCACCACCCTTCTTTGTTTCTTCTTTATGCCAGCGCTGGGCAGTGCTCGGCTTTGAGAAAGCAGGGCCAGGGAGGAAGAAAGCAGGCAGCCCAGTTTGCTGAGGGGTAAGCGCTTACGATAAGAGTCTGTGTAAAACGCCAGTTCGTAACATTATTAAGTGTTCCCCCCTCTCCCCGATCTTCCAGCCCAAAATGAAACCATCACATCTTAACTGTTTGCAGCTTGGATGCCAAAGCATTCTCTAAAGGATGTTTTGTTACAGGAAGTGTGGGTTTCTGCCCATGAACAACTGATTTCTAAGAGTTTCAGTAAATATACTTTTCTGAGAGAAATTTCCATTTTTATAACTGTTTTCCTTGGTATTTCAGGCCACCTTAGTTCTGGAAGAAGAAAAAGTTGAGAGGCCTTTCAAGGATAGGAGCTCCTTGGTTGCAAAATTGCTGTGATGGTGTATCGGGGAGGAGCTTCTGGTTTGTGAATAGAACCTAGAACAGGTTTTGTGGCGGGTTACTGAACTCCTTGGCACAACTCATGGCTGCTTGATTTGGTCTTTAAGCCTTGGCCATTTTCAAAAAACTGTGTTCATATGAAAACACACCACACCGTTTGAAGGGAGGAATCAAATCTTTTTTTCAGCATCCCCAGTCAGATTTGGAACCCAGAGGTTCTAGACATTGCATTAATGCATTTCAGATTATTACTGTTATACGTAAGTTTTTACTCTGTTGTTCCATCTTTATAATTGGATGTAAATTAGAGTGAAATTAGACCGACTATCTGTATATCTCTGTAAAATCCCATTTTCTACATGGGAAGATTTTCCTGCAAGGCAGCATTACTAGATCCTTTAAGTTAATGCAATATAGTAACAAATTAACCCTGTGGAGTTTCAGGGATAGATCAGCTTTCTTCTTTGTTAATACAAATAACTGAATGTGATTGTATTTCTGTTTTTTATTGTTGCTTTGAGTTGTCTTATTGGAAGGTCAATATTATGTATAAGATGAAAGTATAAGGGCTAGTCTAACTCAAGCTTTAATAAACTATACTTGCTTGAAGTGGGAGATCCATTTAATCCCTACAGAGTAAGCACCTTTTTTTTTTTTATAAATGCATTACAGTTTTTTGTGTATCAACAGTAGCTTCCAGTTAAGGTTAACAATTACACTGACACTAACTTCACGCTAGCCAGAATCAAGCTTAATCTTTCAAAATCCTTGTTCCACCAAACTGTTACGTGTCATAATGGTTTACCTTCTGCTTGACATCCCCTCCCTCACGGGAAAGTTGTTAGAAATGAAAGGAAATAGTTTGGGATATGGTGGACTGTGTTTTACTTCAAATAATTATTCACTTTCTTTGTTTCCCTGTGCTCCTGGTTGGGTGATATGTTAGAGGAGGAGCAGTGAGACCATGTTGATTGTCTGTTTGGAGGTCATTCCATGAAGCTTGATTTATATAAAATGCGCAATATGGCAACACCTTGCTACCCTGAGCTTAGAAAATAACCAGTCTTTGGAAAATAAATCAGTAGCTGAGCTATTTCCTTGGCTCTGAGTCTGCTAAGCCCATAGGTCCCCAGTGACAGCTGGACAGTGATACCTACATTGATTGCTCCTGCAAAAAAGTTACCAGTAGTATTAATGAAAGTAATTATTTTGTTTCTGATATTACTTAATTTCTTGCAGCAGCAAGGGATGATTATTGGAAGTAATTTCTTTGCAGTAACACTTTCTCTAGCGGGACGTGGGGTGGGGAAATCTGAGCTTGTAATTTTTATTTTAGAAATAGCTTATTTTGATGTGGCTCTGTTGTGTGGCTGTTGTGCAACATCAAAGCAAGAGAATCAGTGCTTCTGAGATGTCAGTAGGTCAGTGATGGTACATTTCTCAATCTTTTAATCATGAGGTAGCTAAAAAGGAGAATCTAATGTTTTTATGACTCAGAATACTGAATAGTGTCACCTTGTCAAGAGCATTGACTTGCAATACTGTCAGTCCTTTTAAAACTTTATGTATAGACAGTACTTTTTCAGATCCAGGCTCCAGCACCCATTAAGTTGCAGTTGTAGCTGTGAGTGTTCAGCGTATCTGGCAGTTCCAGGTTGGATACAGAAGATGCACAGCACGTGGTCAATGAGCATGGGTGAAAAACTGTGTTGGCTCCGGGTCACGTACGAATTCTGCAATAGCTGCAGAGAAAGAATCCAGCTGGCCAGGACTGCATAACAATTTTTTTTTTCTTTGAGGGGGGGTGGGTGTAATTTGGTGGCAGGAATAGTGGAGACTTGTGACAAAACCATTTTTGGCTGAAAAAATTAAATTCATTGTAACCCAAAGTGTTTGTGTAAATGTATCCTTTTGAAGTTCTAATGAGAGAGACCATTGGAAACCGCTTGTTTCCTGCTAGCTCAGCTTTGGCAGTTTTAGACAGGGCTTCTCTGAGGGTTGCTGTGATCCGCAGCCCCAGGAGCTGCCGTCCTTCCTTTTCAGATTGTAGGAGAGGGCCAGGGCTCCCTGTTCACAACAGGCCCTCACGAAGCCTGCGCTCTTGGCTTCTCCATTTTTGCTTGCAGAAAGCCAGGTGTGTCCCAAAGCCCCACAAGCCACTGCTCACTCAGAAATCAAGCCCTGATGGTCGTATTTTTCAAAAGTTATCTTGATTTCATCTTCTGTGGGAAGTTTTGCAATACCCATCTTCTGTTTTTCAGAATTGCTTGCTGAATAAGATTCTCTGTTCCTGCTTCTACGAATCCTGTCATAAATGAGGCAGGGAGCCCACAAGTGCTACACAACACCCTCGCTCTCAGAGCTGAATTAGTTGAGTTTGAAGTAGAGGAAAAAAGTTAAAATAACCTCTTACTCAGTCACACGTGTGGTTTTGGTTGGAGTGGAAGGATGGATGGAGCAAGAACGAGGCTACCTGGGCAGGCCGCTCTGGTGGGCGAGGTGAAGGGCACGTGTGTTTAATGGGTTTGTGTCAGTGGGCAGGTGACAACTCCATTCTGGGCAGTGTTCACAATCGCCTTACCTTAATATTTGCAGGCTGCATAACTTAAGTGTATAAAAGTAGCATTAATCCTAGTTATCCTAAATTAATTATTTTGCAAGTGGTTTAAATTCATTAATAGGTTCTAAAGCCATAGTTTAGTATAATCTTATGGAGTTGTTATGTGCTGAGTGAACGAGATGATACCATAGATAAATTTGGTTCAAAGAAAGTAAACCAGTTTGTATTTGTGCCGAGACCCTTACCTACGGGGTTTCTTTTCATATGTGTAAGCTGTCCTGAATGCTCACCTGCTCAGGGCGGCCAGCACCATCTGCTATTTTAACTTTATTTTGCATCAGGCTCAGTGTAGCAGAGTAAGCTTCTCTGCTCTGAATATTTTAAGTTGTCCCTGGAAAAGTCCCGGCTGGAAGGTGCTTATTTAATGGTTTTCACTTGGACTTTTTTTAACAGAGACAGACAAGGGTGAAAGTGACCTGCTTTGACTGATGCAAGCAACTGACAAAAGTGATAGGCTTTATTAAAAATTTCATGGTTATATGAATGTTTTAAAGTTTATAGACATTTCACTACTATAGACATCAAGAGTTTGGGGCTTTTCTAGCATGTGAAGTAGTATTTTTTTACCTGGTACATAACTTCATTTATAAGAAAACATCACATAGTCTTGTTTCATTAAGGTTTTTACATGTGGGACAGACACACAAGCCCGCAACAGCACAGGACCCAAATACTGTAGAATTCAGGAAGCAAAACTTTATCTCGAGTGCAATTGTTGTTGATTTGAATAGACATTGCAAAGCATATTGAGGTATGTAAAGAGAGTTTAATATGTAGGCTTTAATTGCTTTTTTAAATTATGTAGTGTTGTCAGTCTGTTACTTTCCTGCATATTATGTGTTCTAGAGGTTATAATTCTGTTAGTGACTGTGTTCTCTCTGTTTTATTTGTTGGGGGTTTTTTTTATTTATTTTGGCAAATTAGAGTTTACCAGTTTCTCCAAAAGGATCATAGAAACCCTCGGATATCAGACCTGATTACGCATTTTGGAAGAGAGCAGTCTGAAAATGAAAATTAATGTGAGCGCCCTGAACATACTTCACTGATGCTTACTTTGGAAATACCTGTCCTGGTGAATTAGCCTTTTTGTTGTTTATGTTTGAGTTAAGGTTTTTTTTTGTTGCTGTTTAAAATTCTTTCTGACTTAACTGAGTTTGAGTGGAGTTTAAAAAAATTCATTGATCTATTTTGTAAAGAAAGGAATATGGTTTTTCTTTAAATGACTATGGACCTATTTTGTCTACCTAGCAGTTCCACATCAGTTTTCATTTTTACCTGTAAAATTGAAAGTGTTACAAATCTGTGCTACAGATGTAACACAGGGGTTTTAATCTGGGGGAAAAAAAAATCAGAGATTATAAATCTATGAAGACAGCTCATAAAACAGGTAGCTTCTCTGGGAACTTTTGTTGTCTAGTCTGTCTTAGAACTGCTTTTACCTCTATAGTGTAGAGCGTCTCTGTACTTACCAGCTAGAACTGCAAGTTCACAGGTATGTGTGGTTTCCAAATGTCTTGTAAGAAAAGCAATAATTATATAGTAAGTGGAAACATGTAAGGCTTTTTCCTTTGAATTTTATTATATTGTCTATATGATCTGATACCCTGCATCAGTGGAACGGTTATGCTCATTTAGAAAAATGGCTTCTTGTTGAGCTAGCTCCTCAGAGTTTAATAATACTTCAAGGTATATCTGATCTGCAAAGTCAACCTCAGCCCTTATGCCCTGTTATTTTAAGTACATCTCAAGGAACCTTGAGATGAAGTGAAAGTGTTGAATGCTGTTAGCTTTTTTTAAACAGTCTAATAAACCCTTCCTTTTTCTTTAGAACTACTTAACTTTTCTGCTTTACTATTTGCATAGCATATTGACTTTAAAAAACAAAAAAACACCGAACCCCAAAACCCACCAACAAAGCAAACTCACGGCTTCTTAAGGTGAAATAACCTTCAGCAAAAGTCCAAACAGGAATTTGTTATTATTGCAGAGGAGGGCGGATGCAGCTCTGCTCTTCTGGAGGAGGCTTCCGTCAGACCCTTAAGGATGAAAGCTGAAAACCAAATTTTGTTTCCATAGTACTTTTGTACTGTCCTACACAGCTTTTTCTGTGGCATTGCTGAACATTTACAGCCACATGGCTCCCTGTGCATAAATTGGAGACAACCAATGGGTTCGCCCAGCTCTGAGGAGTTTTCCAGGTTGTGCAGTAGCTTCCAGCTCTGTCTCATGCTTTACCACTTTCTCTGCCTGCTGGAGCACCAGTCGCAGCTCTTGCTCTGCAGCTCATTTACAAACCTTCTCAGCAGAGAGAAGCTCGTTTGGAAGAAGTGGAGGGGTTGTGTATGTGTGAAAAGCACAGCGTAACTTCTTAACTTGCTTCGCTGAAACTGAAAAGTTAGTAATGTCAGAAGGGCCTGTCTCACATTTGTTTTTCAATACTTGAGTCACCATGGCAAAATCCAAACTGAAATCTTTTCAGACAGCCTAATTGCTTGGTGTCTGTGAACAGCTGAGATGGTTATCGCTATATGTTGACAGCAGTTTAGCAGCTGAGATTTTGACTACTGAGAGATTTGGCTTACGCTACTATGCTGTTTCATTCTACTTAAGTCAATTATTTAAATTGTCAATTAGCTATAGAGGGGCCAGGGACCACTTGCAATCAGCTCTGCAGGAGAGAAGTCATTTAGCTCAGGTAAACCTTAAACTGTGGTTAGGAGAAGACAGGGAACAGCAGTTTTATTTTGCATGGAGGATGCAATGATCTAGTAATCCCTGTCGGAGAGGGAGGCAACCGCTTTTCCCTGGAACTGGGAAAAGTATGAAAACTGGAAGTCTGCAAGTTCACTTTCCGCTTACTCCTTTGCTGTGACTCTCCTGCTCTGAAGATTTCTTTGCTACAGCACTTTATTGCCGGGCATTCTTTCTCCCAGCCATTATCACGATAGTCCATGAGAACGGCAAAGGTCACCTACTTTATAAACCCATTTGGATCCAACTATTAGAGAGGTAGGAACAGGCATCGTAGTATTTGTAATAGAGAAACGCAGAATCTTTTGCCATGTGAGAGTTTCTGTCTCTGTAAAACACTGACGATGTGTTTTTGTGGACACATGACGTTTCTGTGTTTTCAGTCTCTGTAGTTGCTTGTCAGTGGCTGGAGACGCTCATTCATAACTTGGGCTTGAACTTCTTAACTCAGTCTAGCGATGTTTTGGATGCTTAATTTTTGCAGCAGTATTTATTACAAGTGCAGAAAGATTGCCAAACTCATCAGAATCAGAAATACTCTGAATGACCTGGAATATTTTCCACTGTCATTTAACTGGAGGGGCTCACAGCCCTTGTAATGTACTCCTTGTGAAGATGTCCCAGAAAAATACATCACTGCCATTATGCAGGACCAAGTAATTTCAAATTGCGCCATAGATTTTTATTTTTAAAGGTAAAAATCTGTAGAGCTCACTAGGACTACATAACTTTTTAATTATTATTGAAACAATTTATTTTTTCTAACTCAGTTTGTTGAAAGGGGATACCCTTTTGTTACTTACTGTCTTCCTCTGATTTGCAGAAACAAATCTGTTTCCATATATTAAAAGCTTAAAAATAAGATGATAGTGCTATTACGCCGTTTGTGAAACAGAGTATGGTAATCTTTTGTTTGGCGCTGGATTACCATGCAGTTCCATTGCTACGATTACTCTGGTATCATCTTGTGTTGCTTCCTCTTACATATAAATGACACAAGCAAGTAAAGTACAACTCACGCACAATGCTGAAGCTTTTATGTGTTAATGTTTTATATGGTTTGTAAGTAAAAGACCTTAATTTAGATTTATTGTCTGTAAAGTATAAGCTATATTAGGTACGTTGCTTTTCGTGGGTGGGATCTCCTAAGTAAATTCATCGTCCTATGTAACAGGAATTCCTGGGAGGTGAGGTCCTGCACTTAATCACAAAATTACGTAATTGGTTTTTTCCCTTCTCTGTCCAATTTAGTATGGGGCAGGTTTCCATTAAAGAAGGCAGGTGTTCAGTTTGCGTAGTCCGTGTGACATACAGATTTTGTAATTTACTGCTAACCTGTGAATTGGAACCAATCTGCAGGTTACTTTTGCCTGGAGACTGGGCTCAGACTGTTAGTTTTGCTTCATGTAATCTGTCAAATACCCTGGTGGCCAATCGGTTTGTTTAGGATGTGTTTTAACTAGCTACCTAGATAAGAAAAGCTTTATATGCCATCATCTTCTTGAACCATATGGCTCTTTTTGAAGGATAAGTGTAGCCAGGTAAGTAGATCTAAACAATGGAAACGACTAAAATCCCACTAAAAGGATAAAATATTGTTAGCAATGTCTGTTTCCCTTTATTTCTGGGTCAGATCAAGTCTATGCTAACAGTAAATGAAAGATTGATTTTAAAACATAGTTTAGTTATTATTTCAGTAGTGCTGGAGGTTTGCTTGGCCGCCTGTGCCTTAGTGAAGTCAGCCTGCTTCCTAGCAGGTAGGCACGAGGGCAGTTTTGGTTAGTGATTCCTCTGTGCTTTATAGAGATACAGAAAAGAAGTAGTGGAAAAAAGTAAAAATAAGAGTACTTAACTTTAGTAAGTCTGCACTACTATTATTAGAATGGAATCGAAGTAGTTTGAATGCAAATTGTTCTAGCAAAAAAACAAAAAATTGTTCTAGCTAGTTCTAACAAACTAGCGCTCTGTCTCAGACTGGAATCTGACAGGAGAAGAGCCTCATCGATATATAAGCAAATCTGAACCAAAGAGGGAAATCCACAAAAATACCCTCCTCTAACAGTGTCTCTTCACTCCTGCTGTTATATCAATGCACTATTTCCTCCAAACACTGCAATTTTCTTTTTAGCCTAGAACCATCTTTAATATTTTTCCCTCAAGTAGTAGGGGGTTGGTTGTTCTGTGGTAGTAATTCCATGGCATTTCCACTTAATTTTCCTAGCAGTTGTGTAACATGGCAGCCAAGGTATTCTTGTGACCTTTATAAGAATTCAACAAGAATTCAGATATGCTTTAGAGCGCTGTTTCTGTATGTGTGTTGTTTCTGTTTCTGTATTTCCCTCCCCCTTCCCTGAGTGTAAACTGAAGTTTTGGTTTTTTTTTTCACTACGTTGTCCATGATTTTTGGAAGAGAAGAAACATCAGTGTTTGAGAAACAGCGCTCTACTTGGCTTCTCAGTGGGAGGCACTGTTTGAGAAAAATGAAATAGGTTACAGCAATGACAGTTATCATCTTATTCATGGATGAGAAGCCGTTCTTCCACAGAGATCACTCCTATCTGTGTAGAAAATCATGTAAGGCCTTTGTAATGTTCAGCACAGCATCTCTTCATCCAACAAGTAAGGTATTTCTTCCTGTCAAATTGTTTTGGCTTGGGTGTAGCTGATCAAACTTCACTGGGACTACAGCTGCGTGACAGTTGCTGTAGTTAGACATATTGTGCTCGCAGAAAGGAAGCTTCTGTCAAACTTGGAAGAGAACAGATTCTGTCAGTAGCAGTACCGTCCAGTTCAGGAACCATGGTCCTGGAGAATCAGAAGGGTAATTTTAAAATAACGGCTTTTTGGCCTTTATCACCAGGAAGAACGTGGAGGAAAATATTTTCCTTTGCACCCACCAAGGGTTGTATCATGGTAGCACAGAGTTTGTCAGCACAGCAATAAAATGTTTGTGTAATCCTCCCAGAACTATTGTTGTTGTCATGTCAGGAAATGCCAGTGACATGACACTTGCGACACAGCCTTATAAAGCCATTACAGGGTGGTAGTAATGAAGTCATCCAAAGCAGAGGTTTCTGTATATATGCTTGCATTTTTGTTTTAAATAACCTATTATTAAAGTTATAGATAAATAAAAGTAGTCATCACATCAGAAAGTTAAAAATAAACTTTTAAACCAGAAGTTTTGGTGTTCCAAGTGCAAGTTTTTGTTGGCAGTATGCTTATAATATGAATTCATGTGTTCTAGAAGGCAGGGTTTCTAATTAGAGTCACTAAAAGTTTTGTGTGGCTTTTTTTTTTTTTTTTTAAATTTGCTTTAGCTGATAGTAATTCTTTCAGGTCCACTAATGGGTTTAAGGCAAAACCCCAGATTATTTCATCAACCACAGATTTCTTGAGATCTGTTACTGTGTCTCTGTTCTCTCATCATAGATTGTGTTCTGCCTGGGTCTGGTTAGGGACTGGGTAATACCAGTCATTGGGTAATAAAGCTGCTTTCACTGCCTTTAAGGAAATTCTCAACAGTACAGGTTTTTATGACTGAATCTCCTTTTTCTCCTCTTTTTGAGTGTGCAACTTTTCAATCCTTTCCTTTCCCCCTTCTTCTCTCCTTTCTTTGTCTTAGTAGGATTTTGCCAGTGCACTGTCAGAGCTCTGGAAGATTCAGCATGCTGGGATTGAGGTTACAGGTCAAATGGATGAATCAGACACTTAAAAGCAGGCATGATGTGCTCCAGGGTGATGCCTCGAGTATGCCAGGAAGGCAGGACAAGTCTGAGAGGCATTTTGTGAGTGGAGGATCAGTAGCTGTTGTTGTCTAGCCATTGGACTGTCTCTTTGCTAGTTGTCTTCTGCCCTGTAGTGCAGGTATGTCATCTTTTCTCACCAGGAACACCAGAGGGGATACAGGCTTATTTCAGGAAGCGGTTTCAGTGTTTCATCTCACCCCAGCTTTCTCTTTGGGGCCCAAGATGGTGCTACGATGACTATTAACTGGAGAAAGGTGGAAGGGGGAAAAACGGATTTTGCGCGACTAGAGAGAAAAAGAATCTGATAGCTAGGTCTTAATTCCCAGTGTTTCTTACCCTTTAATAATTGTTTCTTCTTTTGTATGCGTTTGAAAGGGAAGAAGATGAGAGGTAAGTTAGTGGTGGTTGCTAAAATTAGAGGAAAAACTAGGAGTAGCTTGATGAAAAACTCCCAAACCACCATTAATTATTGATTATGATAGAAGTGGTTTATGTGAAGATTTAGTCTGTTGTTTGGGATGAAGGCATATTGTTGTCACCAACAAAGAACGTAAAAGAGAAAACGGCTCAAAAGAAGGAATACTAACACTGAATAGGTTCCGGTGTTTTAAATCCACCTGTCCATATCACAGCTACTCATGCAAGTATCGATCAATAATGCACAGATTTCAGCTTGCTTCATCTCAGGCCTGATGCCAAACTGGCAAAGAACTGGCTGGAAAAATGTTGTTCTTGCTCCTCTTCTCTCCCCCTGTGCCCCTTCCCATTTCATTGAAGATGTTCACCAAATGAAGATGTTGCCTACCCAACAGGCTGTACCTGCTACATGTTACTCTGCAGCAACAACATAGCTCAGGCAGAAGGCTGCAAGTATTTTTGGAAACAAATGACACTAATTCTCAATTAATTCTACATTGAAATAAACAAAGCTGTGGTACTTAAACAGTAATTCTAAGGAAGTTAGGAATTTGGGTCATTTCTGTAAGTTAAGTTTATTTTAAAAGCATCTACTTAATTTGCATAATTAATGCTTATACACAATTCTTTTTTGAGCTCAAATCTGTTGAATGCTAATAGAGTTGTTGCATTTATGGTGCACTAAGTGAGATCAGAACTGGGTCCTGAATGTTTGCTTTGGTATGTTGCGAAGCACTTCTTATACACTAGGAAAAGCTTTTTCTTTAGAGCTTGCGCTATTGGTATGTTTGTGAAGTCAGACAAAAGGAGGTAGGTGCTACAGATCATTAAGCCTTCTGGAAGAAAGTTGAATTGATATTGTATTAAAATCTTAGCTGCTAAAGCCTTTAAAGAAATGTTGTTGGTCTAAAACATTTCCCGAGTAATCTAAAGGGTTTGAGAAGTACTTAAATTTCCCCATCTGTTGTAAGACCTAAGGTGTTAGCTTTTAAAGACTCATTGTATAGTACTAAGGAGGCAGGGAAGTGTTTTATATTTTTATAAGATAATGTCTGGTGGCTTACAAAAAAAAAATTAAAATATTTATATAGAAATATATTTTTTTTTCCTCGTTAGATGTCAAAAAGTGTCTCCCACCAAGGACGTTTTTAGTATAAGCTCTTAAACAATGCATGTGCACTCCTGTTAGTGCATAAGTAACACAGCCAACCAATTACAGTGCCAGCAGAATTTAAAAATTATGTTAAATGGCTATCTTACCATTAGACCAAAATACTTACCCTGTTTCCTCTGTAATATTTTAAAAAATAAATAATAAACAATGTAAGTACTAAGTATGTCACTGGTGGGCAAAGCAGTAAGTTTTACTTTGCTTATAAAATGTTGCTTTGTGAACGGTTAGGGTCCTTCAGAGATCTCCTTGGTAAAAAAGTTACTTAGCGAGTCATGAAAGAATGTAAAATGGATGACAGAAGAAATAGTTATACTTTCTGTTTGTAAAATACAGGTACGTTGGATCGTACCCTCCATCAGGTGGATGGCACGTGAACATCATTGCAGCAGTTCTCTGCACTGGCTTTTATATATTAGTCTTTAATAAGACAACTATAATTTATTAGGAGCAACTGGGTCTAGTGGGAGGTGTCTCTGCCCATGGCAGCGGGTTGGAACTAGATGGTCTTTAAGGTCCCTTCCAACCTAAATCATTCTATGATTTATCTTCCAGAGTGGCACTATACGAAGCTACGGTGGCTGCAGTAGGAGAAGGCGAGAAAGCAGTAATGAGGCCTTCCTCCTTTTATATGATAAATTAACCTCAGGAGCATTCCCTCCAATGGGGAAGATTTTACAAATCCCTTGTAAAAAGAAGTACCTCCTAATAGGAAGTTTCTAAGATCTGAGAAGGAACTCCAGGTACATGCTTGTGTGTTTTCTGTTGGATCCTGTTTCTAGCAGTATCCTGATTCATGCCCATAGGGAGTCTATGTCCCTAAAACAGGACTTGGGCTACTGCTGTGGGAGCCGAAGACCTATAAATGAAATAAGATGTTGCTCAGGTTGTATGTCTAGCACAGTGGGGCTTTAGCTCCTTTTTGGATCCATCTTCCACTTCTTTCTTTTCATAGCTTTAGTGGCTTTTCCCTGGGATGGGTAAAGACTTTGAGGATTAGAAGGAGCAGGGTTAACTTTCAGAGGAAATATTACAGACACATGCCCTAATTGTAGGTGCTATTATGAGAGTAAGGCTGAACTGTGATGAATTAGGTAATTCCCTCTCGCACGAGAAGAGGAATGAATTCTTAATAGCTGAGGATTGGAAGGCAACCTTATTTAACAGGCAGAGCAAAAATGGTCTCCTGAAAAGGCCCTGTCACAGACTCCTCTGGCCTGTCAAACTGTGGTTTCTGCCGTTGGCAAGCAGGTTTGAGTCTGATTGAGAAGCCTTTTATGAACTTAACTGTGTCTGAGAAAGTTGAACTATGGCAGTTCATCTTACTTGTGACTAGTTCTCTGACCTCTACTTTTAAAGACAAATCATTGTTGAGCCATCAGAATGCTTTTTAGAAATGTTTTTCTGTACTTCTAATAAGGAACTTCTCACGAGTAGATACTTTGCACTGTTCTATAAACGACTGCAAGCAGGTGAATCTGCACACATTTAACCTACTTGGCAATGGAGAAGCCTGTTGAAGGTCTGTTTGCAGGTGCTGGATGCAGGGAGAGGTACTTGCTGCTGTGTTTCTCCTCAGGAAAGTGACCTGCAAAGAAAAGTTACCACTTGGTACCAACCTTTTGGTGTATGTTGCTATTGGCATGGCCTATTGTATTTGCCCTGGGAGGTAGTACAGGCGTGGTAGAAAAGCTGGAGGGGAAAGGACAGAAAAAGCTTTTAGAAGCTGATTGTGAGCCTTGGTTTTGTATTGCTTAGATGGAGTGACAAGCAAGCATTTTCTTTGTCATCAGTTTTTAGGGTGAAATGAGTCTGGGGAGAATGGCAAGTTAGAGTAAGAGTCAGGAAAAATCTCTGGCCTCTCTCGCCTTTTGCAGTTCTCTTTTTGCCTTATGGCTCTCTGTCCTAGCCATCCAAAAATTCATGTTTATTTTTATCCCTACCTGGGACTCGCTATGCAAAGTAAAGCTGATGTCTTCTGCCTAACAGGGCCTTGCTCTTGTATTCCTTCCTTTGAAAACTCTATAGCCTCTGTAGGAAATGCATCTTCTTTGTCTTGTGCGTGGTTTGTACATTTTTAGGTGTTGACACAGTATAATTAAAATTGAAGAAAGTGGAGAAGGCGTTTAGGAAGAGTAATTACTGGTATGGCAGTAACAAAATTAGTAGGAAGTGAGTCTGAAAAGAGAAATCGTCCTTCTGTGAACAGCTTTAGTAGATCTGTCCCTGCCTATGGGCTTAAAATGTTATATTTGAGTTGCAGGACCACAGATGTACCTGTAGCTGCCACTAATGATAAGAATTCTCTTCATCTTAGTGAGGGAATTAGCTGTCCTTTCCTTTTGAATACTGAATACTCATTAATTAATTGAGCACACATAGATGCGCTGGTGCTTATCGTACAAGTTCACAGCATGGGTGGTTGCATCACAAGAGGTGTGGACCATGACAGCACCTGTGGAAGCTCTGCTTCTCGGCTACCGTAGAAATAGCCCTTGAGCTCTGGTCAAGATCTATGACCCTCGCTTGCTTTTTAGTCTTCAGCCTGCAGGGCTGTTAGAATGTTTTGGCAGAACCTGGGTTTTCAGGAGCAAAGAAACATGACCCAAAGCTCTAGAGCTCTGCTCTAGTTGCTGGGCCTGTAGGGCTGTGAAGGAAAACAAAATAATTAATACTTAGTTTGCTTTCAGGGTCTGTAAACCACTTTGTAGTAGATCAATTTCAAAACCAGTTTATAGTCAAGTAGTATAGCAGAATAAGTGAAGGGAGGTCCTTGGGGTTTTTTGGTTGGTTTTTTTGTTTGGATTTTTTTTTTTTAATGTAAGACGTTGTGGATTGCCTACTTGGTTTTCTTTCTTATGTTATTTTATTTATGGTGATGGTTTGAGCTCTGCCAGTTGTGTTAAGATAAGCATCTAAAGCCTTGTTACCATGTTAAATAGTTTACCAAAGTTAGTACATAATAAATATCTTGAAAAAAGTATTTGCTTTTAATAGAGATGGGTGTGGGTTGCGAAAGGATCTCATAATGTAGAGCACATATGGAGCACATATTTTGGTTCAATATAATCCAAAGATTAGAGTCTGCTGTAAACTTTGGGTCCTGGTCCAGGCTTTGATCCCCTTTTTCTAAACTCAGGGTAATTTGGATACACTCATCCTCACCCTGATCATCCAGTTTTTAATGGTATCTCTTTGGACAATCAAATCTTCATAGCTTAAAGGTTACTATTCTGATTGTGAAAAACCTTTGAGACTTCAGTCCTGTCATTGAAGGTTGTTATGAACAGTCCCACACAAGTGCAGTTCAGACTTTTAAAGAGGTCTCACTCTTAGAGTCATTCACTGCAGCACAAAGACTTTACGTGGAAAAGGTAGAGAATTGCTGCATTGCTGCTTGATAAGCTCTCATCCCTGCCTCAGAATAGGTTCTTTTTTTTTCTTTGCTATTGTATAATAGGATAATGTACGATCATTTTTGACCTACTGATTCAAATTTTGTCTTGCAGCTATTAACCTTCTTCCTTATTATCTTATGCATGTATTTATTTATTAGTAAGGTTTTGTCTAGGGGTGTGCTTTTCAGTATTTTGGTGGCTTTACTATTTTGAAGGCATGCATGCAAACTTTGAAAATTGTATCTTGTGATTATGGCAGACCTCAGTGGGGTAGTAGCAATGATCATATCCATAATATCAGTATTTTGTTTTCTGACAAAAGTAATAAATAAGTGTTTTAATACTTTCACACTGAGCTTCTACCTCCAGCTGAAGTGGTGGGTGCTACTGGAGGCAGTCAGATGTGTGGGTTGTTTCTTTGGTGCAAGTAGACTGGTGTGTTTTGAAGGAGCCCAGCTTCCAGCTAGCACTAGGGACTAATGTTTAAATGCATGTTTACATTTATAAAAAGCTTTATAAAGACAGAAGATAAGATGCTCTACAAAAACAATGTGCTTTGATTTTTTTTTTTTTGATTTTTTTTTTTTTTTTTATTTTGGGAAGTCTACCCAGGCCCCGACTGCCCCAAATCCCACACTGCTGAGTGAGTCAAATGCGTGTATCTTGGGAGCAGGTCACCAAATAGGTTAGCAGCACGCTGCAAAATAAGTGTTGCTATGTACAAATAAATTCCAATTCACATTCCCATTGTGTGAAATTGATTTAGAGTGAACACTGAAAAGGTTTTAAAACCTGAGAAATACCTGATGGGCATAATAAAATTTTGGGAGCTGCAGTTCTTGCTTGTTTCTGCTGTTGGAACTTTGTTTGCACTGAATGATCTAAAGGAAAATAATTGGGTTCTGACCCTGCAATAAGTTTTGCATGGGCTCATTACCATTTAGACAGATGGGATATATTAGAGTTGCCATTTCTTGTTTCATTGCAGTAATAAATGGCAGCTTTTTTAATAGTTTATGTTCATAAAAGACTATAATTTTTATTAAGTTCAGTGGGATTTGCAAGCTGCCATTGGAATGAAGAAAAACATGCAATTGATTGTAAAGCCGAAAGATTTTAACAATACTCAGTTTGGGTTTTTTAAGATAGCGTTCAATTTTCCCATTTCCCCTTCACCATTCAGCTACCTTTCCCCTAAGCCTGCACGACGACTTTTTCTTTTGTGTGTGTGTGCAAACCACATAGGCTTTGCCTGTGTTTCTCTGCGAGCGAGGGCAGGGAGCCCCTAAGCAATAGGGTGGGTTTGTTGTTGATTTGCTTTGCTTACTTTTTGAAAGTTGGCTCTCCAGTCATACGTGTAAATGTTAGTATTCCAATAGGAATTCTACCCTCAGACATGGCTCTGAGATTTCCAGTGGCCTCTTCTTCCCTTAGCCCTCTTCTTCGCTACCTCATGAATTTCTCTTGCACGGTTCTTGCATTTAATGGCGAGATTTCTAAATGTGCTGATTATCTGGCAACTCCTGTTACTGGCACTGGGTCTTGAAAATGTGATTGCTTCATTGTGGTGCTGAGCACTTCTGAGTATTTGGCTCCTGGGGGGCTGCGATCCACACAGGAGAACTTGCGTCTGATCCGGGCCTCCCCACTGGCACATCATCTCTTCTTCATCCTGTGGTTTTGATTTAAACCTCTCTTCTGTGAAGTAAAAGTGCGTCAGGAACAATAACTTGAGGGAAACAGTTCATAAAGCTGAAGGGTATTGATTTCCGTCCTATAGAATAATAAATGATTGGCTTTGAGAATGGTTTGCTGCTCCATGAATCACCTGCTCTATCTTCATGTACAGTGTTAAAGTTGTGATGCCTTAACGTGATAAATGTCTGCATTTCTGCTAGTTTCTTAGCCCAAAGCTCTGTGTCGCGAAAAGCCAGACTATTCATTTCCATACTCTGTTAGTGGAAGAGTTCCTGTCCTGAGTACCAGGTGTTGAGGAAGATGCTTTCACGCAGATGTGATGTACTGCTGTTCGACTGAAAGACTTGCGCGTTCTGTTCACCTGTCATATCTCATATGTTCCACTGGGTGTAAAAACCTGTTTTGCTTGGGTTTGCTATCTTACGTTTATGATGACTTTAAAAAATGCAATGTGTAGTAATGAAAGATAAAATGCATCTTGGGATGCTACAGAAAAGCTCTCTGAGAAGGAAACCAGTACGTTGCACAAATTTAGATACATTTAATTTAAATTTTTTTTTAAAAAAAGGAGGAGGAATCCTTTTTTCAAGTATAAGGGAAAATGTCTGTTTTGTACAGATCCTTCCTTTGCAACAGGATCCTGGTTATAGAATATTACAATAAAATATGTATTTTCCATTTGTCATCAATGGGTATGGGTAACTGAAAATCCCTGCAAGCTTTTTGTTTTGTTAGTTTACAGGGAATAAAGGCAAGCAAAGTAACTCTCTCCTCCCCTGCTTCTCCAAAAATTGGTGGGTTTGTGCTGACTGAAGTGGACAGCTGGAATCTCAAGGAGTGAGAATAATAAGTAAGTGAAAATGTCCACTGTTTGGCTAAATAGGTAAGCACATAAAATGGGAACAGAGAAATTTTAAGTAAAATTAATGCATCCTTGCTCTGAAATGTGAAATATTTTTTTAAGTGCGACTCTGTTGGGAAATTTTGTATGCTCTTTTGGCCTGTGGAAATGAGGCTATGGAAGAAGTATGTCTCTCTTTGTCAGAATACGTGGGTCCTTGTTAACCATTTGGTTCCATAAACTCATGCTGGAGATTTATCTAGAAACAGGAGCCATCTGTCCTCAGTAGGAAAGTAACTAAACTGTCTTAAATTAATGTTTTGAGTACGATGGTTGAACAGACCATGATTAGCTTGGTCCCCTATGGATGAAAGCTTTATGGCTTTTTATTTGCTGGAGATAAATCCAGCCTTTTTTCATAAGTATATATTTAGTGTGCCACTGGTAGCACTAGAAATGTGTCAAATAGTAAATATAATGTACTATTAGTATGAGAAATATTTAGGGGAATGTGTTTCTTTGAGTCTTTGGCTCTTAACACAATATAGGGGGTAGTGTTTGGAGGTAGGCTTTTACTGTTGACAGAAAATGTAATTATGGAAGTGCTAAGACTGAAAATACCACAAATTTTGTTGTATTTTATCATGGTAAATTGTACTTTTGTTTTCTTTTAAATAACTTGAGCAGTTTTGTGCTTTTCTGTTTTGTGGGTTTTTTTTTTAAAAAGTTGCACAGCAAATCCAAACACAGCTAAATCAAGCTATTTATTTTAACTTATTCTCTACTTTTTGTTTGCAAATGCTTTTTATTTTTTTAAGACAAACTTTTGCCTAAGCTCAAATATTGAACTCTATTCTGTTCCTAAGAAGAAAAATGGACAGCAATGGGAGAGAAATGGAAAAAAAAAAAAAACCCCAAACAGGCAGAAGCTGTTTCAGTGGTGCCTGCAGCTCACCATGGCAAAGCACATGGCACACCACCTACCCACCCACCTGCTGAACCTTGATTTCCTACCCCGGCCCCCTCTTTTGGCTGACAGCAAATCATGCCTCTTGAATGTTGTCTTTGTTTGGCCTATCTGTGGAAGCAAAACTCACCAGCAGCGTGCTGCTCTTGGGCAGGTTTTATTCTGAGAAACTCCTCAGAGCTAAGAGTTGTGAATAGAGATGTTTCCCACTTACCAGATGTAAATTATAATGGAGTTACAGAAAAGTAAGTGACTTTTGGTGGAAGTAAAGAAAGGCTTTGTGGTGCTTATTGGTTGGAGTCTCTAGTGGTGTTAGAGGTATTTGCTGCTTGAAAAGGCAGCTATTCAGGTATTTTTTTTTTTTAAACTCCATTAGAAGCTGGAGAAATGGCTTTTGTGCTAGTGTTGTAGATGTCTGAAGAGTCTTCTTCAGCTCAAGCAGTAAATAAAGCTGGATTGCAAAACAAAAGATTGCTTATATTGCACATTATATGTACTGGAAGTACCTGTGAGTGGAGCTTTTTTCATGGCTTATTAACTGAAGAAATGGTGACAGCAATGGGTAAAAACTTGGAATTGTTGTCTGGAGGCATCCATGTGGGGAAACCTGGAATAATAATGTTGCCAGTACCTATAAGTAATAGGTAATAGCTAGTAATAACAACATAAGCAGCATTTGTATTGGTTCTAGCCTGTTCTGTGGACAGCTGTTGGTTACAGGCGTTTTTACTTGCTGAAAATCTGATGCATTTCGACCTTTGCAAACAGTTAATGAAAAGTAGTGCTAATGTTTTGCCAACTTTTATTTATTGGCTCACTTCTCGTTGTTGAAAGGAATAATAATCATGATTTATATAGCTTTCCAGCTTCATTAGTTTGGCATGTGGGTGCTCGTTGTGTAAAGTCAAATATTTGGCATCAGTGGGAATTTTACATAATCTTGATGCATTTTCATCCTATAATCATCACTGATGTGGTAAACGTTTCTGAGCATTCTGGGCAAGATTTTGTAAGATTCTCAGGCGCTTGGCTTGGCTGTATTTGTGCGTGCTGAAGCCACTGAGGATATAGATGTTGATGGCCTCGACTGAGGGTCAGAAACCTCACAAAATTGAGTACATCACTCAAAATTAATTACATCACATCTCACACAATTTAATACACCTGCATTTATTCTGCGAATGACACATTTTACAAAAAAGTTATTTAAGACCTCCAGAACACTTTATGAATAGTATTTTTGTATGTATTTGCATTTAATATGTCTAATCTCTGGTACAACTGAAATCTTGTCACATTTTCTTTAGTTGATGGCAATGGTTTTAAGCCTTTGGATCCCCCTTGCATTTTCTCTTGTCAAAAGGCACACTTTACCAGAGAAGGGAAAAAACCATAGTACAGTGTTACAGCCTTCAAAACAGCCTAATTTTATGTCTGTATTTCCTCGAGTATTTGCTCATGATCTTAGAAATTATCTTGAAAAATCAATTTATTCTAACTATGTGCTCTTTATTCTATGTGTTGTTTCCCCTGTGCAGAAACACAGTCAATAAACCCAAAAATCTCTAATCCATAATAGGGGTTTTTTATTTTTTAAACTTAGAAAATTTGCAGAGGTTGGCAAAATCCTCTTCTCCTAGAAAATATCAACTGAAACGTATTCTAAGAGTTGTGAGAATACTGGTGACTAATGGGTATCTTCAGGTAGGTAATTACTAGGAAGCTAAGCTAGCATGATTATCCGTTACGCCACCTGACTTTGCCTGTGTTTGGCTGTCCTTCTAGCAGAAGGAGTGCCTTCTAGCAGACTGCATTTTCTAATTGCACGTGCTCCTTGGCCCTGCCCATAAGACTTCCCACTACTGGGGGGAAGCGGTACACTCGGCCGAGTCGTGGCCTCTCGGAACATGTGGGGAACACACCTCTCAAGACCATAATGTGTTTTGAGGGCCGGGTAGACAGGAGGTGGAATGGGAGGCTTCAAAAAAGGTGCTGCAGCCTCCTCTGCTCCTGAATCCTATAGAGAAGTGGGCTGGAAGCAACGCCGTTGGTTGCAAAGTGCTTTCGGTGGCAGATGATGGGTCCCCAGAGGGAGATCCTGCCAGCGCCGTGTTGCTGTAGGACGAGGTGCGACATCACGTCGAGGCCTGGCCAGGAGAAGCCAGTTTATCAAGGCAGAATTTTTCTGGATCTGTGGGTGGGTGGCTTCCTGCTGGAGCCTGAAGAGCTGTCAGCGTTGCCTTTTTGTGACAATAGTGTGGGGGAAAGCTATGCGGGAGAAGTCTTGGAGAGCTAAGACATGTTTTAAAATACTTCCTGCTTTTCCTTCATGCTTCGCTGAAAGACCACTGTTTTGCCTTTAATAGAAGGGAGATTATAATCACTTGGATTTTAAAAAGCGTATTTGGTGATGTGCTCCAGTGAATTCTTTTATGAAGAGCTTGCAGGGAATAGTCCTAGGCACGTTAAAGTACCGGTAACAAAACAGTATTTCTCCAAACAGCTCTTGTAAGTGTTCTTTCAAAAGTCCAGCCACTGATGGTAAAAAGAATAGTTTAGGAATAGAGTTAGCTGGCAACCACAAGAAAAAATTTCAGTGGCATCTCATTGTTACATTTTAATTGATAAAATGGCCTGTTGACTGCTCTGTAATCAGAAGAATTCATCTTGAACCACTGCGATGTGTCATGAAAGTAATTTCTGTATTTTAGTTAATCAAAGAAAATTTAATTGATTGCTGCTTTTGAGTCATAGGCATTAATAAAGAGGCAAAGCATAACATGTCTTGCATAAAAAGCCAACAGATTAATTTACAGAGAAACCCGTGTCAGATGCTTCTTGCTGTACATAATGTTTTAGTATGAAGACGTACAAAACTTTGCAGATTATTGTTGTGGTCCCATCATTATTCACATGCACCAAAACTACCTTGGGGTTTTTATTGTTGTTGTTATTGACAAAAATGCTGCTGTAAAGAAACTGTGAAAGTTGCAAAATCAGAGGAAGCGTTCAGGAATAGGTTACCTTCTGCAAGTCTTTGTCTTTTTACAGTAGCAAATACCAATTTATCGGGATTATAATCCTGCTCCTTGTAAGAACTGTTGTTTTAAATTAGACTAGAAATAATTTGAGAATAATTCTGCATGTACTACTTTGGAATTTAGGCAGTTTTCAGTCTGCCCTAACCAAATTTTTCTGTTGGTGCCATCAGGGTAGAAAAGGGAAGGAAAGGAAAAAGAAAAGGAAAGATGATGACATCTAAGTATTCTCCTTCTAATTGGGGGATAGAGATGATTCATCAGGCTTATTTCCTTTTATCTGCCCTGTTTTTCTGATCTGTATCAGAAAACTCCGGAACTCTAGGAAACAGCAGCAATAAAGAACAGACTGTAGGAACTCTGAGATTATTGTTGAAGACAGTTAAACAGCCTTTTCTCTTCCTCATAGGCTTGACCTGTAATATTTGTTTATTTTCCTGATAAACATATATCTGCTTATAAACTTCACACCAGAATTCTTGTTGACAATCAACTGAATGTGCTGCAGAAGCAAAACTTGTTTCCTTCAAAGAGGGGAAACCCTTCTTTCTCTTTGAACTGGAGGGGTCACAATCAGCCAGCAGAGTTGGAAGCTGTATTGGAGCTGCATTTGTGTACGGCAGTTACTGTACTTATATCATGGAGCAGAATGATAATACTCCTTTGGCCAGCAGAATGCATTTATCTACAGATCGCTGTGGTGAAATTGGGGTAGATCTGTGTTCCCTGGCTCCATCCTTTCGTTTCTGAAGAAGTTCTATTATATCAGCAGTCTTTAATGTTCACTGTTTCACGATGCCTCTGGACAGCAGTCTAGTTGGTGCAAATCCTCTGGTAGCCTAGATTTCTTTCTACCTCTGTTAAGAGTGATATGGGACTACAGTGGCAAGATACCTTGCAATAGCTCAAGTTGCAGCACATGTAATTAATAACGATTGGTAATGAATAATTATGTGTATGGTTAGTATAAGTGATGGGAAAACCAGCTGTGGCAACACCACTGAGTTTAGTTTAAGAAAACGCTGGAAGGCATCTTTGCATAAATAATCTTTCTTGGAAATGTTGTCACCGTACTTTTCTGGTGCTTTGGAAGACCTTAACAGGGAAATTAAATTGATTTGCAGGTAAAACTTTGTCAGAAAAACAGTTTAACCACGATTGTATGAACAGGGAGATGTAAATCCTTTCTCAAATCTAAAATATTTTTTTCAGTGGTCCCCAGTGGTAGGATAAGAGGTAAGGGGCACAAACTGGAACATGGGAAGTTCCAGCTCAACATGAGGAGGAACTTCTTTCCTTTGAGGGTGGCAGAGCACTGGCACAGGCTGCCCAGAGAGATGGTGGAGTCTCCGACTCCGGAGACATTCCAAACCCGCCTGGATGCCATCCTGTGCCACCTGCTGGAGTTGGATCTGCTCTGGCCAGGGGGTTGGACTAGCTGATCTCCAGAGGTCCCTGCCAAACCTGGTGATTCTATATTTGGATGCACCTAACGGGTGCTCGTGTTACTTGCTAGAAACTCTTCAAATCACTCCTTCGGCAATCCCAAACTTTTAGTCCAGGCAGGCATCTTAATTTGGCAAATAAACCTACTGTGAACTGCCCCCCCCTCCCCCCCCCCCCCCCCCCCCCCGCCGTTATGTCTACAATGCAAGTGGGAAGCTAAGCAGAGGCAGCCGGGCTACTTCCCGAATCAGCAGCAATGCAGTTTGGTTATCAAGCACAAAATACTCTGGAACAGCACGACGGAAGTGTGTCTGTGCTTTTACTGGGACTCCAGCTCGGATCTTCCCGTAGTGCTGCACCGTGCCAGCACACAGGCACTCATGCCCTACCCTCAAACCATGTATAGGAATAAAACAAAAAGAAGATGTGTTAAAGCATTATGCGAGATGGTGGGGGTGCTTCTAGTTTTCTAAATTCACAGTAAGATGCTTACAGTTAGGATCTGCCTAGCAGACTCCTGAATTTCAGTTTTATAGCTGTTTCCTGTGAGAAGCTCTTTAGCTAAACTGCAGGTTGTTCCTTGGCAGGCCTTGCCTATGGATATGACCTTTATACAGCAGGCTGCACGCTCCACTAGCCAGCAAAGCTAAATGAGAACAAAATTCGAGCTTTTTTTCTTTTGAGGGTTGTCCTAAAGCGTATGTGGAGTTTTCTCTAGTGGCTGAGAGAGATTCTCTGAAATGGAATAAAATTATTTTCCTGTGTACATCAGCTGAGAATCTTCCTAGTGATATTCAGGCCAAAAAAAAAGGCAGAAAGAAGCACAAAAAAGAAAAATCTTGTTGTTCTTTAACATTTGAAAAAGCAGTAGTGTGATAAAAATTTGCAATTAGCATAAGCCCATCCTGTGATGCAGTCAGAAGCACAGATGTCCTTGTGAACATCTGGTATAACATCAAGCAGAGCAGTAGATTAAACCTATTTCCTTTGTATTACTAAAAAGGTTAACAATCTTGCTAGACAGTTTGGGGGGTTTAATATTAAGGTTGATTCATCTTTCTTACATGAAGGCTTGCAGTACTGTAAGCTTTTGAGATGTGCCCAAGTTCAGCATTTAAGCACCCACTCAAACTGTTGTGTTAAACTTATTGTAGTCCTTTATACTAAACGAAGGTTGCAGAAATTAGTCCTTTCTGTATACATGGAGCAGTCTGGCAGCATTCCTTTCTTGCAGCATCATAAATGTATTTACACTAAACGTAGCTAGTGTAAATTCTAAATGCATATTTTTTTCCTTGGGAGGGGACAGGAGTGATCGATTGCTAAGCTTATCTTTGAAGCTCTTGAAGAAATGTACTTCAGTCAGCATCATTTGGGGAGGATAACTCCATTCCCCCTTGTTTTAATTCTCTCTTAAATGTAGATTTTAATGAAAAACCTTGGAAAAATACTTTTGACTAGATTATTATCAAAATACTTCATAATTCTCTCTTTTTTTTTCTTCAGTTGGTCATTTATATTCTGCACAGACTAGAATAGCACTGTGGGGGGAGCACTTAAATAGGAAGAAGATATTTGTCATCTGTCACACTCTGAAATTAAACTTTTGATATCGAGTTATTGCCTTAGAAATAACTTCAAAAAAATTTACATGCAGAGAAAAGTACATGGTGGGGGAAGCTGTTGAGCTAGTTATGTAATAACACTGTTTTAAATCCTCTGTAACTGAATAGAGTCTTTAAAAATATTTCTTCATGAATGAATTAAAAAAACCCAACATATAATACAAATTTCAATGATTCCTTGACCACTTAACGTGGATTTTTTTTTTCTTTTAACAAAATCACAGAGGGTAGGCTGTGCTGCAGAGATTTCTCATGAGAAATTGATAGCCAGTTTTGTTAGATGGCTGTGAAAATCCTTGTTGTACGTTTACATATATTAAGAAGGTAGAAGGGAGAGAAAGGGGCCTTGTCTAAGGAGAACTGTGCACTATGCACTGAGGGAAGTAAAGCTCAAAACTACCAATGGCCAGTTGTACAAAAAGTAAGTCGGGAGGAACGTATCATTTCATTGTGGCTACAGTGGAAAGAGTATTTGGACTTTGGCATGATAATTTCTGTTTTGTGGAAGGAGGTTGAAAAATTATAAATGAGATGAAACAAAGGAGTGGCTTATCCCGCAGGGCTGGCATAAGAACT
Organism: Chionis minor; assembly: GCA_013398295.1. Lineage (NCBI taxonomy): Eukaryota > Metazoa > Chordata > Aves > Charadriiformes > Chionidae > Chionis > Chionis minor. Next base: position 74,631 of record VZSF01004094.1, on the reverse strand, counting down.
GTTCCCAGCTGATGCGTTTAAGACTACTGGGGGAGAATGGTGGACTCCTCTTCCCCACAACCGGTTTTGCTTCAAAATGCCTGTTAAAAGAAAGTATCTGTTGAGTGACTGTTCGTTCAACCTGTCATTTGTTGAGATAAGTGAGCAACTTTCTTTTTTTTTACTAAATCAGGCTTCTTGCTTTGTGGTTTTGCTTATCCCTCCGTTGACAGCTTCTGCTGTCATGCAGAAAGCTTGGAGGCATTGCTCTTGCGTAACCCAGTGCACAACAAACGTATTTTCTTGTTCTCTACCTGGATATATTTTATTGTGTGGGTTTTTTGGTGTTTTGGTTGGGCTTTTTTTTTTGTCTGCTGCAAGTAAGTCTGTCGTATTTGTAGCCATCGTAGCCTATGGTCATGTCATTTCTTTCCCCAAAATGTTTACGAATTATTTTTCCCCCCTTTTTTTTTGGCACGTAGTTGATAGCAGGTTTGTTTTAGCATAATGAGACATGTGGTGTGAACGTGTCCGTGCTGTCCCAGGGTAAGGACGCCTTACAGCAGAGGTAGATGGCAGTAGCTAGCAACATGCGGATCCTCCATCTGATTCCCTTTTTGTGCGCAGTTAGCCATGCGGAAGCTGGCTACTGTGCTGTTTGCTGGCTGGCCGCCTGCTCGACACATGGGCAGCGCTGTAAGTAGCCAAGAAGCCTTACGTGCCTAAAAAATGTGTGATTTCTAGCTGGGAATGCCTGAAAAGCAGCATTTTGGTAGTCCATAACTTCTGCTTTCAGAAATAAGAAAATATGGCTTTTCTAGTTAAAAAGAAAAAATTATTTTTCAAACATGAATTACATTTTTTGAGACTTTATAAGAGGTGAATTTCATTCCTTTTTGAACTGGTTTTTGTAGGGTGTTTGTTGTACAGCCTTAAACTGTCTAGAAATGTCGCTGGATCTTTGGGATCTCTGGGAGAAAACAATCTAGTATCGATGTTGAATACAGCTGTAAAGCTCTATAATATCATATAGTTATCATCTGAGGATTCTTCTAGCCCTGATGATCTTCTGGAATCAGGCAAATTATTAAAGGAATTGGTAATAACTCCAATTTATGAAGTGCTGGTAAATACAGTGAAGGTATTTGGACATAAGCTGGGTCATAATTGTTTTATTTTCCTTGAAAATTTTTGCGTTCTGCTACAAATCCAGCCCACTTTGTTAGTAATAAAATGGAATATTTAGGAAATATATGTCTTGTATGCCTGTGGTAAAGATGGTACTATGCCTTTTGAGCTACTGAATGTTCTTATAACCAAAACCATTTTAGAAGAACAAAAGTTTGACCTCTTGGGATATGAATAATGCTGAGGGAAATGAAGGTTGGACATCACCTTGAATCTTCTGTAATATGTGGCTTTGGTTCCTGCACTTAAAATCTTAAATACCTGTTTCATTATTTATTTTAAAACTGAATACCTCAGGGGGAAAAAGAAGCATACCATTTAAAAGACCCTTACCTGATTTTTTTTCCTGTTTTAAGTCTACAATAGATGGCCTTTGAAAAAATTAAATAATACAACTCAATGCCTTAAACCGCTAACCATATTGAGTACAATATAGGTCACCAACTAAATGCACAACTGTACTGAATGAAAATGTTAACATCAAATTCATCTGGACCTATTGTATGATTCAGGTAAAGTTGTCCATTCATATTTGCTGCCTTAAATTAACATACAGAGTAGTCACTGTATGAAATGTACTCATGTATATAAATACATTGTGGACTGAAGTCAGTATTTGTTTCTTAAGTGTCGGATGCCTTTTTTTATCATTCTAATTCTGCATCTTTAAAACAAAGCCAAGGTAAAGAAATAAAGAAAAAAAGGAAAAAAAACCCCAAACAATCAAACCAAAACCACAACCCAGCCCCAAACTCTTTTCCCCCACTTCCTTCCCTCCGCCAGAGCAACATTTCCATTGAGAAAACATCCCCAAAGAAGTACTGGGTATGCCCTGAAGTCTCAGCCAAGACTCTTCAGTAACACTGAGGCATAGTCGCTTCCACAAATGGTTTTGACATTGTACGGTAACACTTTTATGGTCAGCACTGCTGTCTTCTCATTCCGAGCAGCTTAGGTCACTAATGAAATAAAACATCTGTGAGGGCATCAGTGATCTCGGATCTCCAAGTAAAATGAGTGGGATTATTTTAATTAATGCGTGTCTAACTTTCATGGCCAAGAAGAGAAGCGGTGTTGTCTGTTTGGTGCCTACAACTCTTTTCTAGCTTCAAGAGCGACTGGAGGTGCCTGGAATTTCATCTCAATTTTAATGTCAGTCATTTTCATAAAGGAAGGGCCAGGTTTGCATGTTTGAAGATAGGTGACTGCTACGGGGCAGCATTTCCAGCTCACGTTTCTGGCTAGGCCTGGTCTGAGGCAGAACAACCTCTTTAGAAAAACGCCCTTGACTCATATAGTAGAACAAGGAAACCCGTCGCCTGCTGTTTTTTCAGCTCATCATCTGATGAGAGATGACAGTAGATATACCACAGCCACGGAGAGGCTTTACTGCCTGTCTTTTTGACATATTGAGTTAACACATAGGCTGTCAGTTTTATTTTGTAATGCTATAATTACTTATACTGAAATCCCGGGGAATTATGAGAAGGATGAGATGCATTTCATGTTGTAAGCTAAACTTGGAATAATACTACATTTATGGAAGGTGGAAACAATTGAAGGTGTAGTAGAGGTCTGTACCACCATTGCGGGGGAGTGGGGATGGAAGACAAAATGCCTCACAATAACCATTTCATTAAAAAAAAAAAAAAGTAATGTCTCCTCTTGGCATGGTGATGTGTTTTCCAAGTATCAGCATAGTTTCTCTTTCCTGACTTGCAAATGTTGTACTTTCATTTCTCCACCAGCTTGAATTGCAGATGCACAGTTCATTATGGAATTTTTGCTAATGCCGCAGCCCTCATGCTATATACAGCGTATGCTAAAGTGTTCACTTTAGAAAAATGGCATGTTGCTTTACCAGGTCTAGAGTTTCACTCGTTCAATAATCAAACATTAGTAAACTTTGACCTCGGAGGCAACAGCCAAATGGAGTTGGGTTTTGAGGTCTCTTCCAGTGCAGAGGATAAGTGCTGGCCGGCAGGATGCTCGTCCTCCCAGACATCGTCCTGATACAGCTGTTTTATTTATCCCAGCTCCACCCAAAGCTCTGTCGCCTTTTACATTAACAAAAGCATTATGCTCCATTCAAAACTCTACATCCATAATAACTTTAACAAATACTATTTATTTTGTTTATCTTAATAGATGTTACTATGTAGCAGCAGCATTTTGGAATGTTTAGAAGTAAAATAGAAATTCAGTGATGCTGCAGTGAATGTATCCTACTGCAATTTGTTGTAAATTGAAAAATACAAAGCAACTTTGATCTGTCTAAGCTACAGTATAAATTTTGGCTTTGTTCAGTATCATGCCAAACAGTGATGTCATCTTTCTAATTTTAGTAAATTTTTTGTCTTTATGAAGATCATTATTTATATAAATATGTAGTGATGGACAACATACTTTTCAGCCTGATCCTCATGGATTTATGCATCAAAGAAGGAATCTCTTATTATAGCCTTTGCAAATTACATTTAAGCTCTCTTTGTGAACTACATGTACATGCTTTGTCCATTGGCTGTGAAGGAGTAAATCAAATAAAGGAAATAATGGAAAATCTTAACTATCAGATGGCAAGGGTGCACATATTGAGTAGTGGAAAATACTGCAAGTGGAAAAGCTCTTTTTAGGTGTTGGAATAATTGTATGTTGCTTGAAGCACACGACTAGAGCAGTTTAAACAGTTATTAAAGAATATTGCCAGATCTTATCACTGCAGTCATGCATATAGATCAGCGATCCCCGTGCAGCACTACAAAATGTGTGAATGAGGTACACTTACTAAAAATAAACCTATGGAGTGCTGTTCCTGAATTGCCATAGAATACTGGATAAACGATACAATTTTAGCAGTACTAAATCGTCTCCAAGACTGAGTTAAAACATGTGTTTAACTGCAGCATTACTAGTGAGTTTAAGAGACAGTAAAATAGTTGCAGGCCTTCTTTGTTTGCCTGAGCGTTCGTCGGTGTTTAAAAAAAAATAAAACGGCAAACAAGACCCCATGGAACAAAAAATCCATGCGAGGAGTTACAGTAGGAGGAAAATACTGACTTGAGGTGAGGTTGGGGCTGGGTGCGGTACAGGGGATGAACAAGTGGGCTCAGCTTCTAAGCTGAGTCTTAGAAGAAGACACCATGCGATACTTCACAGTTTTCGCTTCGCATCAGTAAGTTGGCAACTGGTAGTATTTCCAACCAGTCTTTAATCACCCTCAAATCAGTTCATTAAACTTGGAGCCGTTGTAGTTCTGCTCTTGCATCATTTGCAAGAAGTATCGATGCATTGTGGTTGTGTGGGAACACCTGTACGGGTACAGTTCTTGGAGCAGGCTGGGCTAGATCGTAACTGCTATGACTTACATTGTAAAGCCACTTCAGCAGCCCAAAATAGAAAGAGAAGTATCTGTGGGTTTTTTTAATAATAATAAAAAAAGTTCTCAAGACGTTAGGCAACAGGTGAGCATCCCAGACCTGATGAGAGAGGGACAAAAGAACCTTTTCTTTTCCTGCCCTCCCCTTTTCAAAGAATCCTTTAATACTTAATCAAATTTCTCCTGTACAAGGACGGATTCTGTCCCTTATACAGAATCTGTTTTCTTTCTCATAAGAAACTGGTTTGTTGATGAAGAGTCGGCCGTTGCCACCTCTGTGACTCTTCCATATCTGTAGGATACTGAATAAACGGGGATTCCCATCAGTTTCTTTACAGTCCAATCTTCACTTTGACTTGGGAAGGTGAAAGCTTTCCCTCATCAAAAACAGTCTTAAAAATCAATAAACTACTTTTCTCTCTAGCAAATTCTTTGATATCAGGTTTTGTTATGGTTATTCATATTTTCAGCCAACTGTAGCAAATGGATGACTGCAGGCATACTGAATTTCTGCTCCAGCAAGGGTTTAAGCTATTTAGGGAAACAAATGAAGCACAAAGGCTTTTATTTAACAAGAAATTTTGTATGAATCTAACTTCTTTTTTATGAGTGACTGGCTTTCTCAGCTCAAGCTCCTTTACAGGGAATTTTACAGCAATATGCAATACCTTTAACAACTATAATTTTCCAAAACTCTTGGAATGCCAGATGAAAGAATAAAGAAATACTGATCTGATGGAGCCTTAAGTAATCCCTGATCAAAGCAACAGTGTGTATTAAGACTAGCATTGATTTACTCTGGGACAGTTTTATAATCCTGGTCTATGGTTTTGTTATCTTTCCCAGTCTTTGAATGTTGAGTCTTTATAATAGAGTCAGAGAAATGATATTGAGAACACTGATTAGATATTCTGTTGAATGTATCACCGTAGTATTTGAGCACTTTTATGTTATCTTCTGAATTTATACTCAAAACCAGTCTTGTAGAAGTGGCAGTACTTTACTGACGAGGCAAATGGTGGCAGGAGGATTAATGACATACCTGGGCTGTTAGGCAGAAAGACGCTTTTTGCAACCTAAGCCTCAAATAGTAAATGTTGGGAACTGGAGTGTAGCCAAAACAGAGCTAAGTATTCCCGTCGGGACGATTGCTTTGAGTCCTGTGCTGGGAGTCCTCTTCTTACTCATTTAATTTACTTTGCGTCATTATTGTACCTGCTGTCAAAGCTGTTTTGACTTGCTGTACTTTAAAGCTATTGCCTTTAGATATTTTCCCCTAATATGTCTCCCTGTTTGCAGTTAGTTTGATTCTTGGAGTTACCTGCAGGTTGCTTGGAATGGTATCTGATGGATGCATGGATTGCGTTGCCAGTTTATGGAGAAGATGGACTGCTTTTGCTTAGCTCCCAAATTGTGCACCCAGTTCAAAATGATAGAGCTCTGGTTTTCAGCCATTTCCGTGTATTTGCATAAAGGGTAATCTCTGGAATAAATGGAGAAAAGGGCTGTTGGTAGCCTGGGTGGTGGAGCAAGGTGTTTGACTTGGACCTACTGCGCGTACTGCTGTTGGCATAGGATGAAAGAAAGATACTTTGATCGCTTGTAGTAATTAGGTTCTATGGCACTTCCACCAAGTGGGTTAGCTTTTTCTCTTGTCCAAATTTCAATTTCACTTATGATGTGTCACCTACCTAACTTAGCCTTGACTCTCAAATAAGTTATATTGTTCTTTTAATTTCTGACCTGAACAGTTGTGCAGCATTCACGGTGAGACTCAAAGAATTGCACTTTGGCCGGTAATAGCATAATGTCATACAATTTGTGTGTCATTTTATTATGTTCCAATAGTGCTTTGAAAAGTTGAAAGAGAAATTGATATTGAATGTATCTACTGTGGAACTCTTAGAAGGCCATCATGGCTATGTAACTGCGTAACGCTCACAGCTTAGTGCAACAATTACCTGACTGGTGGTAAGATGGTGTATTTAACAAGACCTTCTGCTTATCAAGCTGTGTCTGACAAATATGATACACACACACAGTATTATGTCTCTGCTTAAAATCATCTTCAGAAGTTTCTTAAATAGTTTCTTTGTTGAAAATATAGTAATCCTCTAGTTAGATTTGTGAACCAAAAAGGCATCTAGATACTTGTCTTGCTGTAGTTCTTGGATGAGATTTTGTTTTCAACTCCTCCAAAAGTAACTGAGTAAAACTTTGGTATACCTTGACTCATGCATATGTTTATTTACTAGACCTTTTTCCCTTCAAAGTATTTGACTCGAAGAAAAATTGACGTTATCAATGCTGTCTAAGACTTACAGACTTCAATGCTGCTATAGAATAATTATAAATGACAGTAAGTGTACTAGCTTTTACATGTATTATTATTTTGATTTTTTTGGAATTAGACAATTTTTAATGTCTCAGTTGTATTGGAGCGAGTGTTGAATTTTTATTTTTTTTAAAGACTCATTTTTAAGTTTGCCATTATGGAGTAATACAGAATAGATGAGGTGAATTTTATTAATTGTGCAATAAAACTGTTTTGATCTAAATGAAACCAGATGCTTTTAAGTGGTTGGACTGCCTTTTTTTTTTTTCTGATTTTACACTCATCGTATCTATTCATAACTTAAATTACCAAAATTGAAACTATTTATTCTTTATTTTTATTAGGGCTTGCATGCTGTGGCACAAAGATTGCATCACGCTGTGCACTGTGTTCATGGTAAGTCTTATTTCATCTTGTTAAGTTACACACATCGTTCCAGGGGATATTACGTTACTTTGTCAGTCTGTCGTTTGAAATTATCATAAACACACTGACATAACTTTAGTCTTTATCTTTTGTACTGAATTAGCGACAAATTTCCAGTTTTGTATAATGTCCAGTGCGGAATTACTTTTAAAAACCTGTGAAGAACCTGGTAATGGCCTCAAAGTTTCAATGGTTATGTTAAAAATCGCAGACAGCGTGGGACAGGGACATTTTTGTAGTTTTAGTAATGCAGTAGCATCCTAATTCATGGCTGGTCCGCAAATGACAAGAAGATGCAAACTGTAACACAAAAGGCCCAGCTTGGGGTCCGATGAATCCTATTTTGTCCAGGCTCCATGTCTTCAGGCTCTTTATCTATGCTAAGTAATTCTCCATGGTTGCCAACTCATTGGCACTTCTTAAAATAACTGAGTTAAAAATATTTCATAAACTCATTTTGTATGGCCAAAATAAGCCCCTGTGCTCCTCCAAAGTGGCACACATCTCTTTCTCTTCTGTTCCTTCCTCCAAATATTAGCAAATTACCACTTTTATTATTGATATGACATAAAAATAAACCAGCTTTTGGAATTCAGCCTCACATTTATCAAATGGTTCCGAACTATGATCTGTTCTTTTTTTGAGCTTTTAAATAGAAAACACCTTCTGTATTTCTGGGTTTACTGATACATGTTTTTAAATTAATGATTTTTCCTCTTGCTTTTTACTTGGAAGTAGTTTGAATCTTCATGTGGTTCCACCCCTCTTTTTTCTTTTTTCTTCCCTCCCCCATCTTTTCCTCCTACCTCATAAGTTCTCCCTTACCTGCCAAAGGATGTCTCTGCTACTCGGTGACCTCTACCTCTGAGACCAGAAGTTAATAAACAGCTTTCCCTGGCTGACGGGATTAGAGATGTCAGAGGAGTGGCCAAGGCTTTAAGGGACACAGTCTTTTAATCTTCTTCCCTAGTTCACTTAAGTTCAGTCAGTCATTGAAAATCTGCCTTATTAAACTGTCAAGGTAATCAATAGACACGTTCAGTTAAGCTGCTGCTTGGTATTTCTGAGAGTCCAGTCACATTTCTAAATGTAGTGCTGCTTCCTGAATGAAAATATTTAATCCTAGCCTATTCCCTGGCTTCTCAGTAAGCACAGTTACCCGTGGGAATGCTTTGGCTTGCAGGGTCTTTAACAGCCAAACGGTAGAGGGTTATGTGCATCTTTGCAGATTGTGAGCAAGGACAAATCCTTGCTCAATTTCATAGCACATTTAATTACTCATTCCTCTGGAATAAGAGTTAATGCAGGAATAAAAGCTTAATGTCTGTCAGGTCTTTTTAATGCCAGAGTTTCTCTGTTTTCAGGTTTCGGTTTGTTTGATAGACTTTTTTCTCATTCTAGCAACTTTTCCATGTAACGTGTGAGTTTTTTCCATAGTTTCCTGTACAACATTAATGCTATTTGGAGCAGTTCTTCTATTTTGCTGGTGCTTGCTGGAGGTTTGGAAAGTCTGTGAGGATCTTAGCACTGCTTCTGCCAATTTAATTAATCTGGGAACCCCAGAAAGACAGTTAATGACCTTATTAATAATTTCACTTTCTTATAGTCTCAGTTTTAAAATACTGGACCAATATTTTGTGCTCTAAGCCATGACAAAAGTGTCTTTTTGTTTTAAAGTCCTTCTAGCAGTAATCAACTGTAAGCTTTGGAGATGTTCTCTAAAGCAGGGGTTCATCATTTTTCTTTACACCATTACTGATTAAGGCCTCAGACTTGGCATTGTTTAGCTAAAATATTTTTACAACAAATACAAGGAATCCATTGTAATGTCAAGGGCTTATGGTTCCGTTGTACTAACGCAAATTATTTTTATGAGTTAGGCAAGTCTGACTTATTGTCAGTCTAATAGTCTGATTTTTTTAAACACATTTTATCAAGGCTAGCACAAAACCCCAGATAAACTGCACTCTAATTTTTCTGATTTTGATGGGAAAATTCATTTTTATGTGTTCCAATCTTTCTTTAATGGTTTAGAGGAGTAAAAAATTATGATTAAAATAGAGTATTGAAAATTCTGCACACAAAATACTTTGTAAAAAGGAATTACAAATCTAGTGTCAAAAAATCTGCAGTCAGACAAAATTGTTTGGTGCTTGCTTTTGTTTCCAGTTTATAGTCACAAGAAAAAACAGGATAAAATAGTAATTGGAGAGCTCAAATAAAGTTATCAGTAGAACTAGTTTTAAAAAAGAAAATCAACTTACAGTTCATACTTCCAAAATTACTGCAGTGAAACTTTTGTATTTGTACTATATTTGCAAAGAGTTCCATCCTGTATGAATAACTGGTGCAGATATAAATGGATTGCTTATCAGTTGTGAATCGAGGGTAAGTCATATATTCAGGCTCGTAAATACAGAGTTAATCTTTTACTATCTAAAATATGTCCACTATAGATGATGCTTAACTTCCTCTTTTCAGAACAGTTTTATCAGTTTACATGCTTCTAATATGGTACCAAAACATTGGGCTCTCTTTGTCGAGCCCCCAGTTTATCTGCAGATACCCGTGGTACTCTAAATTGAACCTGGCATTATTATTCACCTTCTGATGTATGGCTTGTCTGATTAATGTGGTTTGGGGATTGCAGTTACTTTGAATCATTTGTCATCTTCTATCTGCTGTAATCTAATATTTATTAGAATTCTCTTGAAGAATGCAGTTTATATTACTGAATAGAGCAGGAATTAAACATGGGTGAGTGCAGGGAGCGGTTCCTGTATTTAGTAATACAACCCTTATTGTACGTCCTCCTTGTAGCCCAGAAATGCTTCTTGTGGCAAGATGATATGTTAAATTGACCTTTTTAAAAAAACCTGTGCGTAAATAAGAGTTGTATAACTTCTGCAGAGATGGAGCTTTTGATTGCAGGTGTTCATAATTAGATTAATTTACAAAGTAGATCAAGCCAATGAAGGAGGCAGGGAAAGCTGACTGAGAGCTTATCAAATTAGCTAAGTAGAGCAATTAATCAGACAGACCTTAGATGTTTTGTTTCTTTTTTTAATCGTCATCGTGAACAGTGTGTGGTGTTTTTCAGCTTCCATTAAAGAAGGCGTTTAATGTGAAGCTGCATTTGGTGAGACAGTTTCCGTGTTGCCTCCTTGTGACATGCGTGTCTTGGAGAGCATCAGCAATGGTAACAAGCAGTACCACAACCACTGTACCAGTTGCAAAAAAAACCCCAAGCCCCAAACAAACAACAAACCAGCATTCTCTGGGAAAACATCTGGGATCTATCCTAAATTACTGTATCCAGATAACACAGTCCGGCCTAATGGCATGTTTGCTACTTCTCTTAGCAGCAGTGTAGTTATGTCATTAGTTCTAAATGGCATAAAGTCTCATCAAAGATAGTACTATATTCATTCGCTAATAAGCATAGTATTGGTATGAACTAGGGGGAAAAAAAGTCATTTTTGGTTTTCATTATTCAAAAGTTTTTCCATGCTCAACTCTTAACAATGGACCAATTTAACTCCCACATAATTTTTTAATTATTGTTATGGACTGAGAATAGGATCTTTTTGGTGCATTATCCTCTCCAGTACAAACATCATGCAGGGTGGACATGGTAGTTTATCTAAACAGTAACTTGCCAGTGAAAGTGTTCAATAGGCAACTCTTCAGAAAGTTCTGTTTGCAATGTGATAACAATTAGGCATTGAGGTGTCCTTAAAATAATGCTTTTAACAAATTCTTTTTTATTTCTAAGTAAGTTCATTTAATTTGGGGAGTGTTATCCACATTGATACAAATTTTGTGCTTTCTTAATCCACTTGCAAATGATCTTGTATTTTCAGATGGACTTTTTCTGCCTTCTGCTGCAGGAGAAAAAGGAGGTTCCGTAAGATTGTACAAAGGGTACTTTTTCCTTGTGTCATTCCACAATAAACCACCCTGGTAGTTGTCAGGTTTGGCCCTGACAAATTGGACCAAGGCCCCATAACATTGACGTTGAATATGGAGAAGCGATCTCTCTCCAGACACGACCTTCACGGTTACCTTTTCCTTCTCTTCAAGAGGTCAAATCATTTCCTTTCCTGCATTCACAGTACATCCTAAACATTCACAGTACATCGTAAAGCATGTCAGAAAATGAGGAAGGATGAGAGTTAACACTTCCTACTCCAAAGGTGAAAAAAAAGACGACTTACTGAAATTTGGCAATGTCTGTTCTCTGCTTTCAAAATTTAGACAAGTGCTACGATACGCTGATCTTTAAAGTGATTTTCATTCTTCTCTTTCTGCTATATAGCAGCTTTCTCCCCATGAGATAAAAGCTAATTACAAATTATTATTTTTTTTTCAATATGACTCCCCTGCCCTTGCGTAGTCAGCCAGGTCCACTCACTGAAGTCCTCTAGTCTGCTTTGAGTGTACCTCAGCGCAATGCCAGAGGACTGTTAGTTGCGCTAGGTGGAGTATTTTTCGTGGCTGTTAATACTCAGAACGCAGGGGTGAAGAGGTTAATACAGGAGCCCGGCTGACACATTCATATGCAGGAGAGAGAATTACAAACGATTCCTTCGGCATCAGCACTGAGAATGAGGCTTTCCATAGGGTATTTCTAAATACTGAACTGCCTCTTGTGCAGAGCTTAAATGTAGATTTTGTGTGAATTCTGACCTGATGGTTGATCCTTGTGCCATCAGCCAATTCTGATATTATAGTTAACTTGTACACTATGGGCCTTCCTTTTAAAAATATACAATGAGCACCCTGGCACATTAACTCAGGGCATTTATATTTGAGAATTTCATCACAACTTAAAATACTAACCTCGTCCCTGCTGTAAAACTGGTTTCTCCTCATTGTAAGTCCTGAGCCATTTTACCTTAAATATCCAGAAATGAAAATCTTGACCAACGTTATCAGCTTGGGTCAAGCTTTTGAAATCTCTTTTTAAAATTTGGAGTGATATTTTTACGCCATTGATACTGAATACTTAAACAAAATGTCCTGCGTTTAAGAGTTCTTTTGAAAACTATAGAATCCTTGAACAGCTGAAGACAAAAAGGAGGTATTTGAGCAATTATTTCAGGATTTTTACAGATTGATCGCTGTGTTTGCCTTCAGAAGATAAAGAATAGCTCTAAAAGAGGATGTCTGAGATGTAAGCTGTGTTTTCTATTGGTGAAAAAATAGTCCCTTGGTTATCTGATGAATTTCTGTCACTTGCCTTGATTTTTGAATCACTGAAAATAAGATACAACTTCATTTTTTAACCAATATGAAAACTGCTAGAAGAAGCATGTAAATAGGAGTAATTAACACCACCCCATCCCCCTCTTTCTTTTTTGTGCTTGTTTAAACACAGAATTGTTAGTTCTAAAACCCCTGTGAAAATATTTTAGATAACATGTATGTGCTTTCAAAATGCTTGAATCTGATCAATTATCCAAATGCTGCTTTTCTTTGGGGAGGCTGGAGGGCTGTACTAAACGTGACCTGAATTATTTTGGTAGTAATGCAAATCCAAGAACTTTTTCATGTTTTCACTTGGTCTCTCCAAACAAGCGTAAGATACCTGGATGTGACTGATAAATAAATGGGTACAGAGGAAGGAATGATGGATGACTTGTAAAGCTAAATGTTGCCACTGAATGGCTTGTACATATACAAAAACCTGAAGTACAGAAATTGAGGACAACATTTTGCTTTGTATACACTTGAATCACTTGATTCTTTTATCACTCTGTCAAACCTAAGCTGAATGTGTATACTATATTTCACTGGTAAAATTCAGTGTTTGTAGCAAAACATGTATTTCTTGTGGTTTTGGTGTTAAGGTCTAAACCCACTAATAAGACATGATCTTAGTTCATAAACCACAAATATTAATGCTGATTAATTGGAAGCATTGGTCTGGATTCACACTCTTGGGGGTTTGCGGTTTATTGCACTGCTATCTGAAAAATAAGCAGCATTTCTAAAGTGTGAGGATATGGCAGCTTCCACATCTGTGTACGACTATGCACCAGGAATCCAGACAGCACAGTTTCAGTATCTGGTAGAAGATGTCACTGAGAAATTAAGATGCAAGATCGAAAATATCTGTCTAATAATGTGTTCATGATCATTTTAGATATTAGATTAGATATTAGGAAGAAATTCTCTAGGGTGGTGAGCCCCTGGCCAGGGTTGCCCAGAGGAGCTGTGGCTGCCCCATCCCTGCAGGTTCAAGGCCAGGTTGGACGGGGCTTGGAGCAACCTGGTCTAGTGGGAGGTGTCCCTGCCCAGGGCGGAGAGGTGGGACTGGATGGGCTTTAAGGTCACTTCCAACCCAAACCATTCTGTGATTTTACTACTGGTAACATCAGTGCGTACTTAAAGCTTGTCCAAGACAGTACCAAAACTGAGCTGTGCCACATCAGGGGCAGATCAGAGGCAGAACTGGCTTCCAGCCAGTTTGTGGTAGGGGAGGTAAGTGCACTGTGTTGGCTGAAGCTGAGCTGTGTTGATGAGGGCTCAGCTGCCCTGCCCGGTACAGCTTCCAGGTTGGAGTGCGGCTCTGTCAGCTCTTCTCTGTGCGAGGATCTCGGCCACAACCTTCCCTGCTGCTATGCCTCCAGTGAAAATACCAATGTTGCGTGGGTATCGTAGGCTGGTTTTTAGCTGTGACCTGTCCTGTGTGCACAAGACTTATTTTTCAGAACAGGTAGCTCTTTTCCACGTGGTCAAGTGCTCTGAAACTGTTAGATTTCACAAAGTCTTTCCCCATGGACTTCTACAGTAGCTCACCGACTGCTATTCTGTAGAGCACCGTAGCTTTCTCTGATGCAGAATGAGCTTGATCATGAATTTGAAACTATTTGCCTTTTTAATTTTTTTTCCCCCAATGATGTAATAAAACATTCATAATATCACCTCGGTAAAAAAAGACTTGAGAGCCATAGAAATAGGGAGAGAAATCATATTATACTACAATAATTATATTTATGCCTTCTTTTCATTTCATTGACTCTAATCTGTGGGTGGCAATGTTTTTCTACCATTATAAGTGGTAAAACTGGAAAAGAGGTGATACATTAATGGGAGTCAGGAGTTACAGTCCTTCTCAGTTTCACTTCCTATAGGGCATATGCCATTATTTGCAATTTTGTGTAATACTTCTGTTATTAAGTTTGGGATAACTATTTGTTATCTCATGGTTAAGTATTCCTGAGCTTCCTTACACAATAGCTTGTGTGTCACACAAAAGATATATTTTGTCCAGGATCCTTAATCAAGGTCATTGTTATTTTTGGTTTGGTAGTTGGGGTTTTTTCTCCTCCATGAAGTATGTTATTTTTCTTTGAGAACCTTGATGTCGCAGATGAAAAGCTGTATTCAGTAAGAAGAAAGCAGAATAAAATCCCTCTTTTAATGGTTTGAGGTTTATGGCATGACTACCTTTTTGTTTTTTTTAAAACTTACTGTTTTCTATCAAGAAAGAATATTTTTATATTTGCTTAAACACTGCATCAATATTTCCAGCAAAATACTTCTTTTCCTCAAATTTCCTTTTTAATAAAATACAGCCTCTTTGAACTCCACAGACCTCACCATCTGTTACTCAATTTTCACTCCATAAAATTTTGCTGACATCTGTTTAATCAAAAATATTTTTATAGTCATGGAGAAATTTAGTTCAAACTTGGTATTATACTGTTCCTATACGCCAAAGAGAAAATATGAAAATAACGAGCAGGAACTTATGGGAGAAGAGAGGAAAACATTAAAATCAAGTCTGTTACCGCTTAGGGCACTACTTGAATCTGGAAGCGATGGTCCCGTCTTGCTGAGCGCAGAGCTTGGGTGTTTCCAGAGCAGGCTGCTGTGCAGAGCCTTCCTGGGACAACATGGGGCAACTGTCCCCAGCGCTGCCAAAGCTGGCTCTTCCCCTGTGGCCAGGCTTGGGGAGCAGCTGCTGGGCTCAGGTTTGAAAAGCCCAGAACTCAGCTTACCAGGTTTTCAAAGCTTTCCTTCATTCTTTGCTTCATACCCTGCTGTCCCCATCTTTCTACTTTCTGCCTTTATTCACTTTATCCGGGTGAGGTAACTCACCCCCCCCAGCTTCTTCGTGCTGTTGAAACTCTCCTCTCCTCTCCGGCACAGTCAGGACACCTGTAAGACATTAGTGAAGTAATAAAAGTAGGGGAGACAGATGCTCTTGTTTGATTCATCTCCCTTTGGTTTTCCTGTGCCCTCTAGGGTGATACGCGCTCTGGTTTCATTGTTTTTCTGTCGAATGCGCGTCATGTTGAAGTTTGTGGGTGCTATAATAGTCTCTATAATAGATGGAGTGATAATCATTAGTAACGCTTTATATTTAGACTGTTGTTTTGGTTGTTTTTTTTTTTTAAAGGAAATGAGGCATATGCAATTTCTGTCTATCTGTCAATCTGTTTGGTTATCTGTCAAGCTTGATTAGGAAATTTTCATCAGTATTGTGATCTGACAGACCCTTCCCATCTCCCATATGGCATTAAAAAAACCCCCATAAATTTAAAGCAATAATTTACAACATTTAATAACCAAATAGCTAGATATTTTTTCAAGGTGCCTCTTGGTTATCATAAATTTTTACCGGTTAAATTGGTTTGTTAAGGCATGGTGTGTTGTACCACATGTTCTTGATTCTGGAGAAGTATCAAAGTGTTGTGGCTTTTCTGTGGTTTGTTTTCTCTGTTGCTGTTGAGGTTGGTGTATAGGTGAAATTTCTCTTCCAGAATGAGTTAGCTGTTTACTGCAGATTTATATTGTTTTGCATGCGAACTAAATTGATATTTAACAACTGAGGAATAAATTTAGAATATTGCTTTGTAATTGAATCTTCAGCAGAATATGCTGATTATCTTGAATTTAATGAAGAGCAATGCTTTCTAATTTTTTTATACAGATCCCATTATCTGCACGTTTAGCCTTTACATATGTATTATTAAACTAAAATTGTTCTATTGTATTTTAAAATAATATTTTGTTCTCTTTTCTGAAGAAGAAAGTCAGGCTTTTTTTAAAAAAATGATTAGGTAGACAGAATCAATTCAAATGAAACATGAGTATAATTTTGTAATGCTTGGAGCCCTTCCCTAATTCTTTATCCTCAAAGACACTATCTATCTACCTTTAAGTTTTCTTTCTTCAGAGACATTTGTTAAGGTATGCTTGAAAGAAAAATGTCTGGAAGCATTCTTTGTTTTGTTTAAAATCTTTAGTTTATTTGGAAGGAATACTTTTCAGCTGGTCTTTCAAAATCCTTGAAAGCAAAGTAAAAGAAAAGCTGAAATGACTGTGTTTATTTCTTTGGGGTTTTCTAATGGTAGATTACAAGGGTGGAGTTTGTTTTCTGGGCATTTTGCAGTCAACGGTAATGGTCATGCTGTATAAGTTTAAACTCAAATTATAACCAGAAAGGTTTCTAGCTAGATGTTCAAAACGGAATATGCTGTTTGGTTTGTGGCAGACAAAACTAGATTGCCATCGTAGTTGCTTATAGTGAGATCAGTAAACTAAAGAAAGCCAGCATGTCTTTTAGCATGAAAAATGTGTGCTGCTCTTCTGAAAAATAAGAACTGAAAAAATTGCAGGTGATTTCTTTTACTTGCGTTGATGTGCAGGTTTGGTAGAGTTGCAAATGCAAACACAGCGATGAGACAATGCTTTCTAACCCCCCTGGGTCAGAAGGAATAGCTGAGTGTCGCATCACCTGTCAGTCCCATCCAGGCAGTGCTGTAAGTCACAGAGAAAAATCCTTGTCATTTTTTCTTGCTTGACTCTATCTTTTGCTGGCGTTTGGAACAAACAAATTAAACTGAAACACGACTGGAAAATCTACTGGGTGTAAGGCATAAACTCAGACTTCCATTTGATGAAGAACCAAGAGAATAACGTTTCACAATGCCTTACTCTTCTCCCCAGCGTGGGCGATTGGAAGGATCCTGAAATGTTTCTCCAGTGACAACGTGGCTCGGTGCAGGAGTAAGTCTCCCAAGGTGTAGCTGATCCCTGCTCTGCAGCTTGCTGCTGCTGCCGGAGTCACAAAGGGAGAGCTGGGAGTGTGCTGCATTGCAGGGGAAGGCGCACTGCGAGCAATTCTGTGCTACTCCACTTCTATTCCAACTCCTGTTTCACCCTCATTCTTCCCTTTGTTATACTCCAGTTCTTGTTCTACCCTAACTCTAGTTCTTGTTCCACCTCCGGCTCTTCTATTCTATTTAAAATCACAAGAGATCTTGGAGAGAGATAGCTTATATGTAGTGCAGTAGAAAATCGAGTAAGACTCTCAATGAAAAAGCAGCATTTGTGGGGTTTTTGGGTTGTGGGGTTTGGTTTGGTTGGTTGGTTTTGGGTTTTCTTTTAGTTTGACAACAGAAGAAGCCATCCTGTAGAAAACTTCAGGAGTTTTACTGCAGCAATCCATAGCCAGGAGAACCCAAATAAGGACAATGAGCTCCCGTTAGCCATACCTTGTCTCTTCAGTGGTATGCAGTGGAACGAGGGGTTTATTCAAGGTTGTCCCATGTTGAAACTCTTAAAGGCTGGTTTAAGACAAGGTTCTTGGTATAGAGGATCTTTTGATGTGGCTCGAGATAGTAATTCATGGAACATTACCAATTCTCCCCTTAGAGATAAAACATTTCCAAAATTGAGCTGTTGCCAGCTGAGAAGAATAAGCAGATTCGGGCAAACCAGAACGTTTCAATAATGAACACTGATTTATTTTAGAGTAGTTTGAAGGAGATGGTAAACAAGCAGAAAGAACACCATAATCCAGCAATCTCGACTGTAAAAACTTTTAGTTTAGGAAGATAAATTCCTATTTCCTTTAGAATACAGACTATCAGAATGAAAGGTTAAATTATATCATGAATTAAAACCTAATTAGAAATCAGCTGGGGGAATTAAATGGCCTATTATTAATGCTGCAAAAGTGCTTCTAAGATGCCCCGGGGATCAAGACTTTAATGATGATTTGTTAGTGAATTGCTGAAGTTAAGAAAAAACTTTAAATTTCATTGGGAGTAACTTCCTGGCACTACAGAACTTGTCTGAGACAGTGTGTTTTCAAGATTTTAGTTTTCAGATATTTGAAACAGACCCTTTAATAATTGTTTTCCTAATTTAACTCATTATTCCTGCTTTTAACCTTGGCCAGTTTTTAAATATCCCTTCTGCATTTTGTATTCATGTAACCCATTTGTTTATTGAAGTGTATTTTCCCTTCCCTCTTCTTAATTAACAGCCTGTTTCTAGACTTAGTGAGTTTTGGGTAAAAGAATGTGTAGTAGTCTGCTTCACATGGTGACCCATTCAGTGAAGGAGTGTATTCAGTGCCAGACAGTCACGCAAAGAAGTAAGTTGCTGTGAGAAAAGTAGTTTACTGTGTACAATATATTTTTTGTTTGTTTATTGCTTTGCCATGGCATAAATGATCTAATGCTGGTCTTTTGGTGGCAGTTTGAATTTCATTAGGCAGACGTAAATTCTGTTTCACTGACGGGGAGATTCCACGTTGCTGAAATAGTGACGCTGCCCAGATGCTTCTTCAGTGCATCTGTGCCCAAAGGCAGCGGTTTGTGGCCTTCTTCAGTGGTCTTTGAACTGGTTTCTGTGAAGAAACCAAGGGTAATATGCTGTCAAAACCGTTAACTAACAGAAATGTACTTGCTTCCCCCACCCAAACTTTAAAAATCAAAGAAATATCTTAGTTTCCACACTCCATGGCTTTGTCGAGTCCTAGAAGCGGGTGATGTCGGATAGGAAAAGGAGCTGTGTGTATGGTTGTTCCTGCTCTGTCTCCCAATTTCCAGAAGGGGCTCCTTGATAGCAGCTTTTCAGAAAGCTTCCAGGCTTTTAGCCTGTAGCTGTATGTCACTTTTTGTGCAGTTTGGTTTTTAGGGTTATTTTTCATATGAAACTCTCTTACAATCCAATTATTTTTATTGCAATTGCTTTCCTGATTTCCACCGCTCCTCCAGGGCGCTGCTGTAGTCTCTCTTCATAAACAGGTGAGGGGGAAAAAAAAAATTAAAACCCCACATCAAACCCAAAAGTAACCTCTTTACTCTTGTGACCACTCCCACACAGTTCAGCTGTGAACGCTGGTGGTTGAGGGATTCACAGTTAAGTTTACACCCACCTGCAGTTGATGTTTCTGCATTTCCTCCCCCCTGGATTCTCCGTTTGTTTATTGTCAGAGGTATGTGCTGAGTGTTAGTGGGGTGAACTACCTAGGGTGGCTGAACCATATGTCAACGCGATCTCCTTGTCAAATACATCCAGCGTAACTCTCTCTTGTGATAGACTGTAACTCTGAGTATTAAAGAATTTGGAGACTAAAACAGCTTATTTGCAAAAAGAAAGTATCTTCAAAGTAGAATTCGTTCATTACTTCAATTTTCGGTTGGGAAATTTCACCTAAAAACAGCACACTGAATTTGTATTGCATTTGCTTTGTCGGTCTATTGGTGTTTGAAAAAGCACGTGAGAATCTAGGCAGTAAAAAAAAAGTGGAGAGAGAGGATAAAGGAAGAGAAGAAATTACCTTTTTTGGCCTTAGGTTGGTCTATTTATAAAATGCAGATGTTTGCAGAATGTTCTACTTTTTTGTTTAATTTTCCACCCCAACTTTGGCCACATCTTTCTTTTGTGTCAGATTTAACACAAATCAATGAGTAGTTTTAAATACAAAAATTGTTTTCAGA
Source organism: Chionis minor (assembly GCA_013398295.1). Taxonomy (NCBI): domain Eukaryota; kingdom Metazoa; phylum Chordata; class Aves; order Charadriiformes; family Chionidae; genus Chionis; species Chionis minor. The sequence goes on along the minus strand of VZSF01004094.1, from coordinate 54,578 downwards.
TGAGTTAACTCTTACTGAAAAATGTTTCCAAATTTTGTTTCGTGGCCCGTTTTAAAACTTTATGTTAAAAGTGAAGTTAAAAATGTATGCAAAAATATTAAGTGTCCCTTTTCTTTTTAAAGTTAATAGAAGATAAGTTAATGGAAGGCGTTCATTTTACCCTTAGGTATGGGAGAGAATGGGAACAGTTTTATTTTTTTCTATAAGTAGTAACTTCATGGGATTATAATGTCATATTTCTTGATAATACATAAGTGCTTTTACTCCTACATGTACTTTCACAAAATGTAAATTTAGTGAGTCACATTCAAAGTACAAAGGCACTGGGAGTTTGAAAGATTATTTTGCTTTATGCAGCAGAAGCCATTATTTGGTATCAAGTCCCAAAACTTTTAAATCATCAAAAGTTAAGAAAGTATTGCAATAATTATAGTAAATACTGTGAATAAGCTATTCAGTTGATATCTAAATTTAGTTTATGCAGAGAATTAATAGACATTTTTGTTTTACATTTGTAGAATCATTTTAATTAGAAGCAATTAAATAAAATTGCATTACTCCAAAGTAAATTGCTGCTTTCCAGTTTTTTTTAAACCTACGTAGACTCCATTTGTATGTGGAAGTTTACTGTAATTAACGTGCTTGACTTGTTTATCTTCTATAGGAAGAGCGAGAAAGCAGTTCAAGGAAGCCCTTCCATGTTTGATGGGTTTTACCAGATTGCAGACTTAGCAAACTTCTCTTATTTTGGAGCCTTTTTTCTCCAAAGTATTTGATCCTGCTGCTGTTCGAGCTGTGATGCAGAATTAAATGGACCACTGATTAAGCTCTATTTCTAAATCTATAATAATGTTTATGGTGTTCATATTGTCTTGATGTTTTATGTATGTAATAGTTCAAGGAAATACCTGACCAAAAAAATGCCCTTGTAAGTGTATACAGAGGAAAAGGTTTCTGCTGAAATTTTTAAAGCATAGTTATAACAGTGACTATGTTAACGTCCCACATTAAATGTTTTCCTTTTACACAGACATGATAACAGCGTTGTTTTGGCATAAATACTTGACAGAAAAGATGGTCTAAGGACAAAGTAGTTCCTGTAAAGCTGCTTTTTTAAAGTGCCTCATGAGTCAGCCATAGATACTTAACAGAAAGTCAGTATTTTGTTCTGGAACAACATCCATGCATACGAACAATGAACATAAAATAGTATGTGGGATACTTGGAATTCAGTTTTATGATCTGAATGTTTTGAAAAAAAAAATGAATTGGTTATGCACAAGGCGGTGGATAGGAGGAGCTAGCTTTCTGCTGCCAATAGCAATTATAGATAGAAAAGGTCCTTGCCAGTCAAAACTGGAAGTAAGCTGGCCCAAATGTGTTGGCCACCTTTCTTGTGAGCATAAGAAAATGTGTTCTGTCACTTCCATCTTGAATTGCATTTCCATCTCCCTGAATGGGGACTGGCAAATCAGCAGGCTTTGATGGGAGCAACAGTATTTAATGGATGTTTCTGCTGGTCTTCTTAAGTATTCAGGTTATTTAGAACAAGAATAGGTTTTCACAGGAAGAAGTTAGTTTTTTCAAATGGAATTGTCACTACTATCTCCTGTTCTCGCTCCTTTGGCAACAGACGAAATCAAATATACGTTCTTTTGAAAATATTCTATGCAAGTCCCTGCGTGTACCAGCAGTAGTATTAAGATCCAAGTGCTGGTGGCTCTGATATGGAAAATGCATATTGCAAGTGTGATTGCAAGTATCCTTAAATTGGATTTAAAATGACATTTTAAAAATAACGAGTATGGTTTTCTTCTTTTTGTTTCATTTTAATTTTTTTTTCTTCTTTGAGTTTCCTGACTATCTAAAGCCAAGAAAGAAAAGAAGAAACAAAAGCAATAAGAAAAAAGCTAGCAGCTTTTTTTTATTTCGTAGAGTAAGCAACTTCTAATTTTCTTGAAATGAAGCTAAGCTTTTTTTCAGCTGTTCCACTTTGCATTCTCATTGCAGGTTACAGTACCTTTATCTTGGAACCTATCCATATGATATTTCTAAAATTAGGGTCAGTAAATTCTCAACTGTCAAGTACTGTCTAGTTTATAACAGCTTTGACAGTGCGGACCTGAGTCCACTTTATTTTTAAGCTGGGATAACCTGCTTCACCTAGAAGGAGACCATATATAATGATGGTAGATTAACAGGTACCTGAGTCTTGACTCAAAAGTTTTCTTTAGCTTGTATGTCTTCCTGAATTTGCCCCCCCTACTTTATGCTGGACATAACTCATATATGAATAAATTTACACTCATCCCCACCTGCTTTGCGGTGCAATTTACTGTTAAGTACAAGATGAACTTGAATTTAGAATATTTGAGTGGGGGAAAAAATTGTATAAATTATAAATAGTGATGCTTTCACTAAAATAATACGGTTTCTGTGCCTCAAGTCTAATATGCTGATTTTGCACCTTTTATTAAATGCTGGGGAAGTTTTCGTGCTTTGACTTGACCATCCCAAAAGTAAAATACTGATGAAAGAAATGATGGTTTGGAATTAAATTTTTATTCACTTTATTTTGGGCTGTGTTGCAGAATAGCTTTGGTCCTAAGAGTATGTAACTGATAGAATATGTAATATATGAACATAAATGTATAACCTTCAGTGTGAGGACGTTAGTCTAACAAGGTGTTGCTTAATGGAAAACCTGCTCTCCATTTTAAAGAAATCACAACTTCTTATACTCAGGCTATCTAGACCCTGAAAATCATCTCCCCTGTTTATGTGCTGCAAGCAGATAAAGGAATTTTGAATTGTGAAAGCTCCTGATGTCTTCTGGTATAATCATGCTCTGGCTATAAATGAAAGAATTTACCGACTAGCTGAAAACATGGAATTTATTAGTTATTGTTATATTTAGGCTACCACAGATGAAACAGCTATTGTATTATAGTTTGGTTTTGAAGTTGATAATTAAAATAAGTAAAATCCAGGTATGGTAGTTGGCAGTAAATGTATGAAAGTAGCTTTGTCAGTACACAGGCATATATTTGAGTGCTATGAACAATGCAGGTATTTCTCCAATGTAGCAAAGGCTAGGACATGGGCAAAATTGGCTGTTTACGTCATGTCCCAATTAACATTGCTTTTTCCATGACAGAGCATTACTCGGGAAGATACCCATGCGGATGATATTGCTACAGCAATAGCAGTGTGGAAGCTTTCTGTGATTTCTTTGTAGTATGTCGTTGCCAGGTGAAATGCTTTACCCGCCTTCCTGTCGGAAGAGCAAATTTGCTAGGAAAAGCAGCCACATCTGATGGATATTTTCATGGTTTGTATTATAACCTCCATAACTGGACATAAAAGGTCAAGAATGGAAAAAGTATTGTTGTTATACAACAGTATTAGTTATTCTCCTTTATTTAAGAAAGGTGTTAGGAATTTGTGTCTGCCTCCTGCTCTGATGATGGGGGATCGCTATATTAGAGATGATGAGGCTTCTGACAAGAACCATGAACATCACTTCCTAATATCCTCTTTTACTCTATTTTTCCCATTCCTCAGGAGGGTCTTGTTCCAAGCTGTGTAAGAGAAAAGCAGTTCCATATAGTTAACTTCTGTATAAGCACATGAAAAAGAAGCTTTATTACTGTGAATATAAATTGAAATGTCTTTCTAATGTTGTTGTGGAGGTCCTTTGTGTCATGTATTTCATGTACCTGAGTGCATTTTGATATTGTAGTGAGATTTACTATAGTTCAGAGTATTACAAAATTTAATTCCTATTTTAGTAACTTGACAGCAATATGTTTTCATCTACTAGTAGCTGAAAAGTCTGCTGCACAGGATTTTTTTTTTTTCCTTCTGCTTTTTTGTTAATAGAACATTTTCCATGGAAACTTTGACTTACTTACACATCTTCAAGGTTTAGGATCAAAGAATACAATTTTAAATTGATGACTTCTATTCTTGCTACTTTTCTTCTTGTCAAATTAAATTTGTGTTATGTATGAAACATCAAGTAAAATTGAAAATTTCTAGGTATGTTTTATTCTGTATTACTTTCTGTTACATTTGGTACGTGTTACATAATAGAAAATTAAGCAGGCTTTCTATATTTGCTTTCAAAGTGTGAAGATTAGCTGCTGAGAAAATGATGGTTAAACATCCAGGCAAATGAAAATTTCAGCAGTTTTTATGTACTGTAATTTGATGCCAACCTAATTACCTCTATTTTGATAACATTTAAAATAATCACTGTAACGTAGGGGAAAGTAGACTAGTTATGAAGACATTTCTTTGTTTTCATTACTTAGATTTTACTTTCAGATCTTTTGATAGAATTTCCTCAAGCTTTAGGTGAAGTCGTCATATGTTGGTGTATATTGTGCTGGTAACTCAGGTTAACTTCAGACTCCCACCCGTAGTTCTTCATAATATTCAGTCTTCATTTAATCATCAATGAAACAAAGTCTGCATATCAAGCATCCTTTTCGGATCAAATGAAAACACTTCAGGCTTTTCTCATTTCTTGATATGAAATAATTAGGTAAACTTAATCATGTTGCTGTTAGAGCTTGATTGTCGGTAGCTATCACAGTGCTGCAACCCAAACAGCTCCTCTGTTTCGCAGTTGAGTACGGAATATCTTCAGTTTTAGGACTTGTTTTTAACGGCCAACAATGAGTGAATTTACTTCAACATTCCCCTTAAGTAAAAAGAGAAATCACAAGTCTTTGCTGTGAAGTTGCTTAGCTTTCATAGTGAAGGTCACAACTGTTTAGCTTGCCTTCCAACTGACCGGAGCGTCGCCTTCGTGCGGGCTCTTCACCGGCACGCCCTGCCATCCTGCTGGGCTGACTGGGCACAGACGGATACGGAAACAAAGGTGAAGTGGGGTTTGTGTCTGCAGAAGTTTCTCCTCACTCCGCTCAGTTCTCCATTAATAATCTCTTTCGTAATCAGCGCATCGTGTGCCAAGTGAACTTGGCTGTATTTGGAAACATTTCTGAGAAAATTCCAGCTGCTCACAAAATCATTGTAATCAACATGTGCGATAGTTGCAATTAGAAATCTGAGACTTTTGAAGGAATTATAGGAAGTCTGTGGTGAGAGGACAGTCTTCGCTATGGAGGAGTGCTCGTTTTGAGTCTCATCTTTTGCCATTTTGTTTCAGACCAGTCCAAAAACTTTTTACTGTTTTCATCATTCTGCCAGGTGTAGTAGTTTCTGAATGAGGATCCGCTTGAACTAAAGGCTCCCCTCATCTCAAGGTTAACCTTGGAAGTTCTCTTTGCTTTACTTTCTTTTAGACTTTAGCCAGGAAATCGAGTGTTTGAGGAAAATTAATTTCAGAATGATGGAGGACAAATGTTTAAATAACCACATGCTTTATACATCCAGGCATTTATAAAGCTATTAAAAAAAATTTAGGGAAATGAGATAAACTGGTTTCAATTTTTTTTTAATGGTGATACTGCAGATTGGTTCATAAGAATGGTACGAAATTTAATTCTCAACCAAATGATATACTATTTTTTGCTTAATTTTGTATCTCTAATTTAGGATTTAATCCATTACACTGTTTGTAGATAAATGTCTCTTCTTTTTTCTTATTTCTTCAGTCAGTGCTTGTCTCCAACTGATGGTCTAATGCAGTAGTTCCAAGAGACATCAGTGCAGTTTCTTTCGTGTTCACATTATGGGGCAAAAAAACCCCAAATCACTTGACACTTAAGGGGGCGGCTCATGTTCGGGTTTTCCATATTTCATCCAGATCCATGTAGATTTGTCAAGTCTGCAGAGGGTGAAGTTAGCTTCCTGAAAAGAAGATAGTGCACTTAATTATTTGGCAATAGTCTGACTTCTATAATATGCAAACAATTATGGTGTACTTCTGCGTTTTGTTTTGTGTAACTGCGTATATGCGAGTGTGTATATTTGCGTTCTGCTTTTCTGTTAAACAACTAGTATTTGTCCAGAAATAATATATGGAAGCATTAATGCTTTCAATAAGCCTTTATCTTGGATTATGGCAGGTTTTTATATTTAATATACATGTGTGTGTGTGTGTGTCCTGAGAATTCTTAGCCTGAAGAGCTTGATTATGTTCACACTCCTGTTTAAGAATCAGTCTTGCCGTTCTATGCCTGCCCTCAGAAAGGCAAACCTCCTTAGAAACATTCTCACCCTGATTCCCATCCTGCTCTGTTGGTGATGACCTCTTTTCTTCTAGAGAGAAGAGAAATGGAAGCTTTTTACTTGAAGGAATATGCATACAATTATTTTTTAATGCCTGCTTTTTCTCATCTGGCTCTTGAAATCTGAACTAAAGGGAAATAAATGATTCCATCCCGTTTCATGTCTTGCAATAGAACTCCAGTGTAATCTCATTTGCATGAGCTGGAAGTCGGGATAATCCATAACATTGTCATCAGATCTCAAACATCATTAACGTCAGGTTCTTGATGGAGAAGCAGAGTTTGATATTTGTATTAGAACATGCCTATGGTATCTCTCTTTATCGCAATCTTTCCAGACTGATTGTGACTAGGAAGGTGGTAACCACATGAAGAATATGCATCTACTAACCTCAAAGCATTTTTTACTTAAACAAAAGGTGAATTATTTTATTTGTAGGTGCCACGTATCTGATATAGGATCAGTGGAACTGCTTAGTCTAGAGAACGTATAAAGCCTTGTGCAAATACCATTCCCTTGTACCTGAGGCGCGGACAGTTTGGGCAAGACTCGGGGTGTCAACCCCTGTGTGACCCTTGGCACTGAGGGAGCAAACCAGCCCATTCTGACTTACTTAATTTATTCAAGAATTGGCTGGCAATAAAGCCAAAGAATCACTCCCAAACTTCTTGGTTTCCATTTTAATCTGAATTTAAAGTTGGGTGTAGATAAGACAGTGTGAGTGTTTTAGTGACAGTATTTCCAAAACCTTTCGACATTTCTAAGTAACCATATAAAAAAGGGATGCACACAGATACACAAACATATGCCAATATAAATGTAGTGTGCTTTGTCATCAAGAAAATTATGAGAAATGAGGCTAAAAAAAAAATTACTATATTGTCCTTTCTAGCACGAGGTAAGCTTATTGAATTTGTTTGGTGGTTTTGGTTGGTTTCTTTTTTTTTTTCCTTCCTTGAGTATTGCAAGTATTTCAATTTAAATTTGTTTAGTTAATTTGGTTTGTTGCATGGCGGGGGAGGCATTGTTGGGTTTTGATTTTAGTACCACTGCGGATAAATATTCTTATGTGCCGATAGCGCTCATGGTTTCTTTTGTGGTGGAAAGAAAAATAAAAAAAAGTTACATGACTTAAGGCTAGTGATATTTTTACTGTATCATCAGAACTTCAAGAAAATGATGGCTCTCAATGGCAAAATAGAAACTGTCATCTGCATCAGGCAGCCTGCTTTAGTGTGCATTACCGGGCTACGTTTGCTTTGCTGCTGCATCAGTATGTGCTGGTTTGCCATCAGGGCCTCTCGGAGCAAGGGAAATCCTGACCACTTAGTGAAGAAACTAATCCAGATAGGAATTTAGGATTAAGGATTAGTCCACGTGTTTTAGGTCTTACAGAAAAAAACGTATTTTTCAAATTTTAGAGTACAAGGAAGCCTTTTTGATGATGGAACTCTTTGTTAGACTTCTGAGGAAGTTATTTCTTACTACTACTCTTATGTTAGAACTTGATAGGCAATTAGGAAAATGAGTAAGTAGAACCAATTACAGCAAAAGAGCACAGGGCAGAGGAGGCTGGTAGAGCTCAGCTCCGGCATTTAGAATGTGGCCAGCACCAGGAAAAGTCTTTGATTGTCCCCTTCTCCCTCCCCTGCCCCTTTTGAGGAGGACAGTTGCTGATTTTTTTTTTTTTTTTTTTTTTAGTTCTTCAANTTTTTTTTTTTTTTTTTTTTTTGAATCTTTAAAGAATCTTGCAGAGATTTGTGGGATCTCACTGCTGAGATTCGCCCCCCCCCCTTTGGTGCTAGGCGTAAACTATCCTTCTTTCTATCTTCAGCTTCCCATCTGTTAGCAGAAAGTGATGAGTCTGAAGAAAACTGCTTTGGAAAGTAGGGTAGCTTCCCTGACAATGAGGTGCTGTGGAGGCTTGACAAGTTTCATTGTGACCATTTCCCTTCTTTGTCCTCATTGTTAATAATCAGAAAATGGCTTGGTTTTAACTCGTGCAAAATATTTGTCTAGCTAGAAAGGAAAAATTATTTTATTTCCCTTTTCTGGGCCTACAATAAATTGAATTTGTTGAGGTTTCTGTTGCATATGTATAATTTCTTGCTGAGTTTCCAAAGAGAAAAGAATCTCATCGAGAGAAATGCTGAGAGGTGATTCATTCCCGAAACCCAGATTCCTTTCCAGACTTAGGCTGCGCTTATGAGCGGGGGTAGGGGAGGGCAGAACGCAAAGGGAGAAGATGAAACGACTGAGGAGGAGCTGCAAGGATTTGGCAGTCGTTGCCCTCGGAGACATTCAGATGGAATCTGCTGGTGTGTCTTTGCAAGCATCCTCCCTTTCCCCACACTTCAATAATTCTTGACTCCTTGGGCCAGTTTTAGTCTATTTGGCAGGCAGGTAGAGACAGAAAGACATTGAGTTCCTGCCAGCAGTGAAACAGATGACCACGCTGAGGGGGGAAAAAAAAAAGCCCTAAGAAAAAGGCTGATGATCCCTATTGAATACCAAAAAGCTGCTTGGGAATAAGATCTTACGAAATGTCACTAATTTGTGAAGAAAGCTCCATTTTAATCTTGCATATTATTAAACAGCAGAGAAGCAAGCAAGGCTTCATTAGCTCAGCTAGTCACACAGGTTTTTTTTTTTTCTCATTTCTTCCTGCTCTTAGTTGTATAACCATTCTATGTTCAGAATTTATATTTCCTTAGGAGTCATTTCTTCTCAATTGCATGTCATTACTAGCATTATTCTCTGGCTGAACTATTAACTTATTTTTATTTAATTTATTTGAGCTATTGTTGCTGTTGCAGTAGTATGGAGTACTTCGTATCCCAAGGAGCAGGAGCCATGAAAGGTCCATAGCTTCCCTAACCATTATACGGTAGTCTTGAAAATATTTGAAATCAGAATTGTACTTATTTTTGCACTGAAAGCTTGGATCTTGTCTTGTAATGTCATGCATCTCCTCTTATTCCAGATTGCCCATTACCTTGTACATGGTCTCTAGAGTAGGCACTGGCCTTTAATTGCAAAAGCTTATTTTCTGTACAGATTCTGATTTTTTTCAATAATCCTAACATGTCTGTTGGGGAAACAACTTTTCCTACTTTTCTAGTGTCCACTTACGCTTTTCAATAGTAATGAAAAAATGGAAAGCCTTGTTACTTTTCATTACTTTAACACAGATAATTCTTTTAACAAACTTGATTTGATTGCATTTTGTATTTAAAATTGTTTAACCATTACATGGTTTAATGGAAAAAAAAAAGCTTAGGATTTTATTTATGAATTGTTTTCTATTTACTTAAAGAAACAGAAAGCTACGGTTTTGTATTCATATTGCTGATGCTCTGGCATTTGCTATGTGTTGTCCGTGGTTCAAACCATTCGTATATATTGGTGCGTGCTTTTCTTTATCTTGGTTTACGCCATTATTTTACTAGTGACGGAATGGTATTGCCTACATTTCTTTTATTATGTATTTAACAAACGCCCAACAGTCTACACGTTGGTATCTTTTGACATGCCATAATGTAGTGGATTTAGTAAGTTAGCTATTGTGTTCAAATGTGTGTTACGTCTCTTGCTTGACAAGCTGATGTTTGTCTGTCTTGCTTTTCCATCTTCACTTTCTTAAACTGTCCTGACACTTTGTTTTCCACATTCCAGCTTATTCTTTTTTTTATGGTGTTTAACAAACATGGAAGGATTTGCCTGAAATGATTCTGAGTTCTCCATTGAGCCTTTTTGTGGATATACTCCTTTTTGGAATCTGATCTTGCTTTAATTTTAATTCTGTCTAGCAGTTCACTTATAACAACCGCTAAGATATTATGGTAATTTCAAAGAAGCTTTAGATATTTTATAAGTACCTCTCTTGATTAACTCTCGTGTACACTTAAGCATTTGTAAAATATATCAGGGTTTCAGATTTTTGTACAGTGGAGACCCTGCAATGTGACAAGGAGAGTAATGTAGTTCGGCTGAGATGTTAAGCCCCTTTGCTGATACCTGGTGGTTAGAATAAGAAATCTAGGAATTCTTTGTAACTGTAATGGATGCTTATTTGGGCTAAATGCCTTCAGGCAGCCAGCAGGTAGGTTCCTAAGTTCTACTGAAAGCCAGTGGTTAAATTCCAACGTGAAAAGGTGACTGTGCTTTTCTTAGGTGCTTTTAATTTCACCTCTAGAGTCATGCTTCCCTTGTTACCTGTTTAGATAATTTGAAACTGATGTATTGGGGTCTTTCAGTTCTACAAATGTTGGTACCACCATCAGGCTACTGACCGGACCTTCTTAGCCATACGTCAGCCGTTTGGACAGGAGCCACTCAAGGCTTTACCCTGTCGGCAATGGATGTCCATGCTGCCGTGCGTTTGCTTTGCAGGAAGCAGGGGAAAAGGGGCGGGCCGTTTGGGGGACCCCTGGAATCAGTTCAGTTCAGGCCTTTCAGTACAATCCATGGGAAAATCCTGGAGTCCTGCTAAAATTGGATTGAATACTCTGGAAACACATACCTGTTTCTGATTGTCAACTTAGCACTGAGTTTCTTTTTGTAATAGCATATTGTTCACACATTCCTTTCAGAAGATGACCCTCTCTATAAAACCTACTCTAGATCAATTCTGCTCTTGTCTTATATATTCTTACTTTGCCTTTTATTTCTCATATTAAGCCCAGTGCAACTGAGTACAAATTATTTGCTTTTAGCAGGCATCTGGACATAATTTCTGGTCTTTAAGATATATTTTGATATCCTGTTTAGAACAGTCCTCTTCTAAAAGTGCTATATTCACCTAAGGTATAGGCTTGGGGTCATGTGAGGTTCTTATTGTCCTTAACTATGTTCTTCATAATTCAGTTACAACTTTGTCAACTATGTCCCAAAGCCAACTCACAACTACCCTGTGTTCCACTTACATAAACTTTATTTTTATATTTAATGAAACTATAGACTTCCCACCCAGAGATAAATCTTTGATGCACTCTGACCTGCCTGCATTTCTATTATCTGTGTCTGTATAATCCTCGTCTAATAGTAGTAAATAGAAATCATTGTTGGGAATATTTGCTCAGTGAACAGGGAAATCACTTCTGACAGCCAGAATATGCATTGAACCTGAAGGCAAACAAACAAAAAATAATAATATATATATATATATAGAAGGGCTCTTCCTTCCTTCCCAGTACTGTAAGGGAGGTTGATGGGGAAAAGCACAGAAGAAGAATACAATTAGATGGTGAGATGCTTTCTGTTGCCTAAAGCACGCGTAAAATTTACTTGTTAAAAAATAGTCAATTTAATTATGTTTTATAGAAAGCCAGGCATGGGAGAGATAATTAATCCATACAGTGGCCAAAAGGAATCTCTGTGTCTATAATCTTGAGTAATAATTGGTTTCCATTTCCTAAATGATCGTAGTGAGTTACTATTTTATTTTGTAACCTTCTCTTACTTACAAGGTTCTGAATTGGGAGGCCTGCAGGCTAAAAATCCCATTTTCTGTGATGGTTTTTTTCCTTTGTTCCTTTCCTTCTTCCTGCCCCCTTCTGCTTACCTAACTGCAGCTCCCATCCTAGCCAGGTAGTCTGGCCAAAATAGCTCCTGCCATCTGGAACAGTCCCTGTGAACCTCTCGGTGACTTCCTCTCATTGGAAATGTCAGCTTGAATCTTTTCTCCCTTGCTTACTGCTCCTTAATTTTCTTTTCATTTTGTTATTCATAATTCAACAAGGTGACTGTGGCGTTTGATTGTGTTGATGTACAGGGCGCCTGAAAAATGCGCTGCAGAAGAGAGCCCTGTCGTCTTCCTCCTCTGTCTTCCCCATTATCCTAATCCACATCAGGGTCTGGCTGCTACTGATATGTCATCTCTCCTATGAGAATTACCGAGCATGCTGTATTGCAATTATATTTAGATTCAATATGAGTGCAGAGCTGTCTACATTTCCTTTTAAAGAATGCAAAGAAAATAAAATTCAGACAAGCCATAATTTTTCAATTAAGATCAGTTTTTTTCCTATCATTCCCAACACATTCTTGCATTTTCAGATGTTTGGTGAATTGCAGAATTTTCTGATAAGCAAACTAAGCATTGGTTTTTTCCATAAATGTTCTTCCTGTCATTGTGCAATTAGATGGGAATGTCAATTTTGTTGTTCTTAAATAAGCTACACTTAGATTTGTAGGGTTGTTTAAAATCACACTCTAGGACCCCAATGATGAAGAATTAGGAGCGTATTAATAAAAATTTCTTGCATTAAATAAATTTGTCGATGATTTTTAAGACACTGTTCTGCAGAAGAATCTGAATGCTTGAAGATGTTGTTGCAGTGAGTACTAGGGTGAGGAGAGAGGCCAGCTGCTGGTTATAGATGGTCTGAATTGACAGTACAAGGCTGTTAGCCGTGCGTTTGGCTCAGCACAACAGAAGCAGGGAAGGCTGTCAGCTTCTCCATGCGGCTCTGCCAACAAAACTTAGTCCTTGCTTGCTGGTGGACAGCAGTGGCCGAGTACAGGAACGTTTAGTGGCTTTAGCGGACTGAGGAGCAAAGTGGTTTTGCTAGACCCGTTCTCTTGAAGCATTTGTGAAATCCTTTAATACATAATACGTACCTCAGAAATTCTCATTTTGTTGAAAACTGGGGAGTAGCATATGATTGTCTAACGTTCGTTTTGGCTATCTGTCCTGTCCTTTTGAGTTACCTACACTTTGGTGGCGTTCCTGCAATACATACAGTGCCTTGGACTGGAGCTGTAGCTGTCTGGCATTTCCAAAGAAGCATTTGGAGAGTGTTGTATGTATCTGTCGTTTACAAAGCGCTATTTCCGTTGCTAGCTTTCACTCTTAACATGAAATCGATCTTTTCTGGGTCAAAACTTTGATATCGGTATGGAATTAGGGGCAATAAAAGATGATGGAGGAGGTTGCTAGCAAACAGAAAATTTCGGTTACTAGGGCCGCCTTTGGTGCTGAGATGTTCTTGCTCAGGAAGGGAGTTTCCCAGAGAGCCGGCTTCATTTCAGTTCTGTCTGGCATCCGAGCGGCTGCCTTGTGTCTGTGTACCTTTACCAGAGAAGACTTTAGTCATGACCTTGCTATATTTTTTTTCCCCTGGGTGTGTATCCTTTCCAGGGGAATGAAGGTCCAACAACACACAGTCAAAACTTACCCTGTAAAGAAATGGGGTTGCTTAAAGAATTAGGAGTGAGAACCTTGAGCTGCTTTTGGAATTGCTGGTGAGAGACCTGCTGTAGACCTGCTGCGTCACAGCGATGTAAACCTTAAAGAAAGCAGGTACTCAGGGTTTGTACCATCTTGAGTGGGTACATCCCCTTCACCCTGTGCTTCAGCTGTAGCGCAGTGGTAAACACGGTAATCACAACACCCAGAAAGCCGGCCAAGTAGCTGCAATTTCCTGGGAAGCTGGAAGTGAAAGGGCTGCAATTTCCCGGGAAGCTGGAAGTGAAAGGGAGAGGGGGAGAGGTTGCAAACCTTTTGTGACTGGTGTTGCTATAGCAAGCAGCTGTTTCATGTGCCAGCTTGAAAAAAACTTCATCTGATAGTCAAGTTTGGGTATCTTCATGGCTGCTCCCTGCGAATACAGATGCTGTTGTGCACAGCGCTTGTCTGAGTCCCGCCTTGGGGAACTGAGAAACCTCTTACTGATGCTTTTAATGCCTGCACGTGTCGGGGCCGGTAGCTGGGCAGAGCTGGGTTAGGGTTTTTCAGGCTTTGTGAAGTCCTTGCCAACGTGACAATCTTTCACACTGTTGTTGGACAGTGAAGGCCGTGAGATGCGCTTGGCCTGATTCTGCGCAGTGGCCACAGTTGGGGTGTCAGAGCTGTGAGCTCTAGTGGTCACCAAACAAACCTTTTTGACTTATGGGCAGTGTTTGGATCTTTCTGTTTGTAATCTTCTCCTCCTGGAACAAGATCAAGAGGGTTATTTTTTTATTTGCTCCAGTGTTAGATTTCTTTGCCCCATTTATAGCAAACCCTTGAGGACTTAAGCAGATAAGGAAATCCTGCAGGATACCGAAGCTGCTTTTTTAATTTTAGGTGCTAATTTTAAAGGAAGAGACATTCGGGCAGGTATTATTAGTTGTAAAGAGACTCTTTGAAGTGCTACAAATCTGGCACAGTCTTTGCGTTTCAGAGGCAAATAAAAGTTGCCTCTTTTTCCTGTGACCCAGGTTGAATTAATTGGAAAGAAATGAACCCGTTATTTCTGACTGCGTTTTGGCTTAGGAAGGCTATTTTGAAGATCGATAATTCTGAGTGGGGAATAGGATGGCCTTTTGCATGAAATATCTAAATTATTATTGGTGATTACAGTGTCCAAGGCAAGCTGATGAGCTTTGTGTAAGGCCATCATTTAGCAATCTGCAACAGCTTACTGAGTAGTTTTTGTTTTATTGGTGTCTTTGGGTCGTAGTCTGAGGGGGAAAAAAGGACTGCAAAGTTGCCTCTTGCAGAGCAGATGGTAATGGCTGTAAAGAAGCAGGAGACTAAGCAAGCTGTCTCAGTCAGGATGAAGCTTTACAAGAGTACCTTTTAAAATACTGGGGTATGAGATGTGTGGTATTTAATGGGATGAGGTTCAACAAGGCCAAGTGCCGGGTCCTGCGCTGGGGTCACACCAACCCCAGGCAGCGCTACCAGCCTGGGCAGAGCGGCTGGAAACTGCCTGGTGGGAAAGGAGCTGGGGGTGTTGGTTGACAGCCGGCCGAATATGGGCCAGCAGAGCGCCCAGGTGGCCAAGAAGGCCAATGGCATCCTGGCCTGTATCAGGAATAGTGTGGTCAGCAGGGGCAGGGAGGCAGTTGTCCCCCTGTACTGGGCACTGGGGAGGCCCCACCTGGAATCCTGTGTTCGGTTTTGGGCCCCTCACTCCAAGACAGACACTGAGGGGCTGGAGCGTGTCCAGAGAAGGGCAGCGGAGCTGGTGAGGGGTCTGGAGCACAAGTCTCCTGAGGAGCGGCTGAGGCAGCTGAGGCTGTTTAGTCTGAAGAAAAGGAGGCTGAGGGGAGACCTTGCTCTCTACAGCTGCCTGAGAGGAGGGTGTAGCGAGGTGGGGGTCAGTCTCTTCTCCTAAGTAACAAGAGATAGGATGAGAGGAAATGGTCTCAAGTTATTCCAGGGGAGGTTTAGGATGGATTTTAGGATGGAATTTTAGGAAAATTTTCTCCACAGAAAATATTACCAAGCACTGGAGCAGGCTGCCTGGGGAAGTGGTGGAGTCGCCATCCCTGGAGGTATTTCCCAGCCGGGCAGACGTGGTGCTGAGGGACATGGGTTAGTGGTGGTGTTGGCAGTGTTGGGCTGACGGTTGGACTCGATGATCTTAAAAGTCCCTTCCAACCTGCGTGATTCTGTGATTCAATATTTACTTGCAGAGTGTTTCCGCTGTGATGTTCAGGAAGTGTGGCTTTAAGGACTCACGGGAGCAAAAGGCTGTCGGAAGGCACCATGACCGGGGTTACTCTGTTGACGGACTGAGAGCGAGTGAGCGGCTGAATGAACTTTTTGGGAAGTGTGCTCCTCGGGGCTGCTGCAGCGCTGAGCCAGTGCCGTGCTTCTCCAGCAAAGTGCTATCTAACGCTTCCTGCAATCCACAGAACAAATCAACTCCCTCCTGGAAGTGTCCATTTTGGTTAACTTGACTGAAATTGGCAGAAGACGAGCGGTTTTGAACTTGCTGCCTGTTGGTTCTTACATATGTAGGGAGAGTGCGGCACTCTGGTGCTATTAATTGCGGGGTAGATAAGCAGAAAGCGTTATTTTCAAATCAGAAAGCAAGCAGTGAACATTTAATGTTATAAATAAGTATTAATACTAAAAAGGATATTTATTTTTTCTCACTATTATAGGACTGCAATTAGCAACACACCCTTATCTTGGAAGGCTGCAGAAGCAATGGTGCTGCAGAAAGTGCTGCCCCTCCCCAACATGGTGCTACATATTTTGATGGGTCGTGGTATTTTTTTGAAATGAGAGTGTATGTGTAGCTGCTGACTAACTTTTTAGTTTCCCAGCGTGACAAGTTTTTATGTTAGTTTCATGTTTTTGCTTTTGATCTATGAAAATAAGGAAAAAAGGTCTTGCAACCATTTTTACCTGCAGTAGAAGACAGCACTGAAAGTATTTGTCTGCCACCATTAAACACTTGTGGTGAGGGTTCATGCATCTGCTTTTCCTCAAGTGTTTTCTCTCTTTTCTTTTAAATATGCAGGATCCTCACTTGACAAAAGACTAGTGTCACTCTAACCTGAAGAGCGTAGGTGTGCCATTGTGCTTTCTCCGATTCCCAGCGGCAGTAACATACTTGTCTATTGAGCCATCATCTTATTTTTCCCATCTGCTCTTTCCTTGATTACTATAAATTCCAGAACGACAATGGTACAAGGTAGGGTTAGCAACCCAGGGCAGGTTGTCAAACAGCAGCATATGCACATAGTTTCCGTTTCCATGTCTCTGCGAGGAAGTGCCTTTTAAGTCCTGTGAGCTTCTAAGATGTCTTTCCCCAAGCGATGGCACCTTTGAAGTGCCATGCTTGAGGGTAGCTGAGGATTCAGGAGTGATAAGCTGCTGCCGCTCTCGGAGGCAAGAGATGACTGGTCTGGGATGGTATTCGTGGTTTTGCTCCTCCGTGGGAAGTAGCTCCCAGATTTCACTCGATGAGGAGCTTAGAGACTTGTTACAGGCCTCTGTCTGGGAACGAGAAGTGTGATTCGATATCCTTTCCCTCTCGGTCCTCGGGGTGCGGTGAGTAATGTTCACCTCACGTAGTTTGGGTCGTTTCTTGTGTATGTGTGCATCCTATTAATGCATTAAACTCCTGCAGCGTTTATGGTGTTATCACGTATCAGTTCCACTTCAGTCACGCCAAGGATGAAGGTTAATCCAGGTTCCAAAACCAAGTAAATGCCAAGAAAAAAAAATGCTGTTTGCAACAGAATTCTTTATTCAAATTGTTTATTTCATCCAAGCATGAAGTTGGATTAAAAATTGCTTAAAAATACTGTTGCAGCTGGCTACTCAAACAGCGCTTTGGTAATATTGACAGCAAGCTGGCTGATCAAACAATGCCTCTTGGACTTGCGGCTCCTGCTGCATGATGGGCTTCTTTAAATCACTTAAAATTGCAAGTTTGCAGGAAGAATTTAAGATAAGTGTGAACCGGGTATAACTAACTTTGCTGTTACAATGGCAGATACTTCTGAGAAGAAGGTACTGACTAATAGCAGTCCCACCCAGGGGCCAATCCTATGAAGTTAACAATTTCTGCACCTGTGAGCTGGTGAAGTTCTGATTCTTACCTCTAACAGCAGTTGGAATTTTTGGTGTGGTGAGAGTTTTTTAATCCTGTGTTAAATTTGTCATGCCAAGTGCAGGAGGTCACGTCTGTACATGATGGACTAGGAGAAGGGCCAAGGTACCCCCTTGTAAATGCACCTGATACATTAATCAAAGGCCAACAAGTGACCCGCCTGTTTATCACAGGAGATTTAAAACTTTGTACAACGCAGCAAATTGTGAATCTGTCTTGCACATCTTTCTGTGGATCCCAGCCTCCCTGCTCTTAATTTGGGCTTTTGGCATTCCTTAGGAGGTCAGAAAGCAAGCTTTGGGTGTTTTACCTATACTTTATTTTTCTTTTCTGCCTAAATACATTAAGGGAGTTTTCCTCCAGGATTTTCCCTCCGTTATTTCCATATGTATTTGAATTTTGATTCTTTCAGCTTAAATTTTTACAGTGCCTAAATCAAACTGGTCCCATTACAAACTTGCCGCCAGTTTGGTAATATAACAACTTAATAGTATTGTATAAACATGTTTCTTGCAAGAAATTTTGTTTTGAGTGAAACCATATGCACGTGTTAATGGGAAATATTTGTCACACTTCTGCTTTTCTGCCATTTTTTGTATTTGTTTCCATACTTATTAATAGCAACCCTCTGAAACTTCTCTGAGAGAATATACAGCAGATTTTTTTTAATGCCATACTGGAGTACAATTTTAAATGTGTTGGATGTGATTCCAAACAGAGCTGAACAAGAGTGAAATAATATGTAGTCCCTGATTGAGTGTGTAGCTCTAATTACACTTAGGGACTTTGCTGATGTTCTGTAAATCACTAGAGCAAAACTCCATCAATAAATATAAAATATCATTCTCTGTTTTCTATAAATCAATCCATAGGGACTCTTCCCTGTGGAGATTCTTCTGAGGAACTTGATATATACTAATCTTTTTTTGAGTTGGCATCCTGTTCTTTGGAGAGGCTGCAATACTCAGTTGGCCTGCTTCCCACCTTTTTCTGACAGTAAAACAATCGCATTAGAAGGGTAGTACTTTGGGGGGGTTAAAATTGTGAATTCTAGCAGGTTTGAGGTAATTCCGTTACCTTCCAAGATGACACTGCATCCTGTAAATTGTCTCTCCGTAGAGGATCTGCTTGGTGAGCAATGCTTGCTGGTGCTCGGTGTCCGCGCCTCAGTCTTCTTGGAAGATGAGGGTGGATGATGGTTCAGCTGTCGGCATTGGCTGTCTGCTTGGTGTAAAAAATAGCGTTTCACCATCAAGAGATTCCTCTCCAACCAAGAAGCGATGGTGATTGCTGTGTAAATGTACGTAGATGGCTGTTTTCTGCTCTGTGTGGTTGTGTCCTAAGATTTTGCATGTGGAAACATAAGGGATGTCCCAGGTAGGGTCAACTATCCACAGTCATCCTAAACCCTCGCTTCTGTATGGAAATAACAACTTTATAGGTCATCCCTTTGAGCTGTTTAGGATTGTGTTTCATGTGTGTGTTTCAACCTGTGCTGAAAATCACCTGACGCTTTGATGTCCACTTGCAGAGTCTTGAGAGGTCTTTCTGCACTTCTTCACGGCTAGTCCTCATGGTTTTAGCAGGACTAAGTTGGCTTTGCCATAGCCATACGGCTGCCCGCTCCCTTTCCTGGGTGATGTGCGAGTACACAGAGCCTCCAGGTCGCAGCGCGCCTGCCTCAAGAGCTCTGCCAGGGACTGCCTGCAGGTGGGAGAACGGTGCTCCCGCTCCCGTTCCTGTCTTAACCAGATTTTTCCAAAAAGCAAAGACCTTCTGTATTATCTCTTCCTGGCTTAATTTTCATATGACTCTCTTCATGAAAGGCATTTTCAAAAGCTGGCAAATATCTATTGGATTTTAGTATCTCCAGATACATAGATCCATACATAGATCCAGCTGACTCTCCCTCATGCACATGCACGCGGGAGACTTGTGAAGCATGAATTCCCTCTACGGAAAAGGGGAATGGACATTCCTCTCTAATAAAATGTGTTTATCTATGTGTTTATTTCTAGCTTTTAATAATTTCTTCTTATTTGCCTGATAAAAGTGCTGGGATTACTGGTCTGTATTGCTCAGATACCCATTATAATGGGGGGAAGGAATGAACCACCCACCCCCCTGCTCTGCTGCTCTAGTCTGTCTGCACTGGGAGAATTTTTCCTTTTGCTGATTAATCAGCAGTTGCTGCTTGTGTAAAGCAGTTTGGTTTAGACCAAGCTTGCTCGTTGCATGTTACATGCAAATCTGTTTTTATAAAATCATTACTGAAGCCTGAAATGTGGCTGCAAGCTTTAAAATGTCTTTAGTTTTGCTGCGGTTTAATCTTTTGGATTTTATGCTCTTGATACCCCGCAAATTTTAACTTTTTTCACAAATCCTCCCCCTCTATTTCTTTTTCATTCTGATTTTACATGCAACACTCCTTTCTGTTTCATTTTTTAACCAAGTTTCTGCCCAGACAGAGAGTTTTATATATTCTTAACAGTCAGGTTTTGTTGTACAGGATTTTTAACAGCAAGGTCAGTCTGTGGGAAGTTCTGTTATTCATAATGAAGGATAGGTGGCACTCTTGTTATTTTCATTTGGTTTCCTGAAATAAATCAGGTGTATATACTCTCTCAGGAAGATTTCTTTGTATAGAGTAAGTGCTTTAGAGAGTGTTCCTAAACATTGAAGAGGATTTTATTTTTATTTTTAAATATGAACACATACTTAAATTGTCTGAGCCTGGGACTGGTTCACACTAGTCTCTAGGAAGAGAAAATACGTTATTTTTCTGAAAATCTCAAGAATAGTGCTCAGGTGTATGGCATTGGCTCATTTTGCATTTATTATTTTTGGGTTTACATATTTTCTTACTATTTCATTAGACAAAGAAGAAAGCTAACAAATCCTTTAATGTTGTTTTGACTGCAGTTATTAATACCTTTATACTTAGTACTTTCTTGTTAGCTTTGTATTTGAAGTATAGATTTAAGCAGTATTGAACGAAAAGAAATGGCATGATAGCAAGGGCCAAACAGTCGATAGAGCCTTTGTTTCTTAATCCAGGGTGGGAAATACTTGTTGCCCTCATTCCATACATTGCTTGTAGAATTGTATAGGTTTGTGAATAATTTTATAATCTGAAAATTCTGAAACATGGAAAATACCTGCTGGTAGAGGTATGACATGTTTGATGTTTTCCATAACTTTAAAGGAAAACTCATTTCAACTCTACTGAATGTTTTTCCTTCTCTTACTGAGCACTCGGCTGGGAGACAGTTACACAAAGGTATTTTAACCTTGATGCTTGATTACTTCAAATCAAATCAATTTCATTATTATTACTGGTTGACAGTTTCACATGGCTGAGGCAAAGTGATTTGGTGACGTCACTCCAATTTCTCTCGATCCATTCGTCAGTCAATTGATTCTGTTATTGCTCTTCCCGGAAGAGTCCCCCATGGTTGAAAAGAAAGGGGTTGAGTAGGATAGGAATGAGCAGAGATGAGAAAAGTTTCCGTTCTGCCTCTCTCCAAGAGTATGAATCTCTTCCACGTGAGGATCTAAGTACCTCCGTGTTTTGTGACACATTCCTGACACGTAAATCTTTCTGTGGTGGGGTCAGGGCTTGTCCAATGCCATAGACTCTTTTCGGAGAATTTCTCAGTTGATGCCTTCTTTGTGGAGCCATTTCTAAGTACTGAATGCCCCGTAAGGCCGCTTTTGCCATGCAGTACAAATAGAAAATTAAATAGGTAATGTTGAAGGAAACTTGAATAATAAAGGAGAAGCTCCTTATAGACAAAAAAATACATTTGTGTGATTTTCATCGAACATCTAGTAAAAGGTATTACTACCCAATCATAGCATAATGCGTATTGTTTTCTTTTTTATATTTCTTCAATGCTTTAATTTTTGTTAAGACCAGAAGCCTAAACTGTGGTTGCAACCGTGCTTTGCTAGTATGGTATGAACGTAGTTGAGAGAAAATCCCTTCTTGAAAAAGTTTCCAATCTAATTTAGATTTCAGATATCTTCGCTTTAAAATATTTAGTTAGTATATATTCACTGTGGAAAGAGGGCTGGATGTTAATTTTGATGGTGATTGAGTTCTGGAATTAAAAATTGATTGAACAAGCTATCTTGTTTTAATGGGTGAAAAAACATTTTCTAACTTGGCAGTTTATTTTTACAGCTTATATTTTTGGTGCCCTCCCATGTAATAGAGGCTCACGTATTACTCATCCCTCCTTTCTTCTCCTGCAAAGTGGTGGGGTTTTTTGTTTGTTTTTTTTTATAACAATACCCTGAAGCGTTTGAATTGAAGAGTCCCAAATAAAAATCTGTTTGGGGGCAGGAAGTTTTCTTGATGATGACCTGGGTAACATTTAATTTTACTTTCTAATGCCAAATCAGCTTTCAAGCTATTAGATGCCATTAAGGCAAAGAATTTTATGTGTTTCATACAATAATGGAAGTCACAAATGGTCGTTATTGAAGTTAACAATTTTTGCCCAACTGTGGGAGTACTAGCATCTTTGAGAGATTCCAATTTTGGTTCTTATTTATGCTTGACATTTAATGTGCTTGACATTCTGATTATTTTACACCTACCTAATTTCTTCTAGCTCAGGGGATAATGACAATATTTTAAACAGTTGTGAAGTGTAGCTGTATGTTAGTAAGTAGGTGCCACACTACCAATGGAAGGAAAAGAGTCTATAAACTATTGCAGGAATAATTGTTTTTGTTACAAATCTCAGGGTCAGCTAGAGTTGTTCATCAGCTTGTTCAGCTGCACAACTTGGTTATCTGTTTTGTGGCCAGAAAGATAAAGTCTGACTAATATTTAATGTCCTTTTGTTTACCTACATATGTGTCTGTGCGTATCTAAATGTATGTAAAATACATTCCCATGTTAGATATGTGGTGCCCTGCAGGCATGTAGGCTCTTTTAAAAAGAAATGGGTATCAGGGAAAGAGGAAGTGGAAGGAAAATGGTGGGAAGACGACGCTCTTTAGAGAAGTCCAGCTGGTGGTCACAAATTCTGCTTCGTCTAACTGGAAATTTTGTGTTGGGCTTAACTACTATAATTGTGAGTACATGACTACGTGAAGAGTGATGAAGAAATGTTAAAATACTTTATTTTACAGACCTATGGGGGCGACATTTTAAGTACTTGCAAGTCCTCACAATATGATTGTCATGTCCCAGCAAGGGGTCCTTGAAATAGTGCAGACTGAATGCAGTATAGGAATGCTGGCTTTTATATCTTTATTTCGCAGTCTTGCCACCTGGTGGTATACTCTGGCAACAAAAGTTCGGTTAGAAACCTGTGCTAAGAATCGTATTTACTTTGGCAGGCAAGATCTTAGGAGTAGAATTTAAGACTGGATTATAAGTAGGTTTTTGGGTTTTAGTGTGGAAGTTCAGTGTGTTCTTCCTTTGTTATGTCAGTTGTCCCGTGGTAGGCGCAGCATAAGGTTGTGCATGTCTTTGCATTAAATATATGTGTTTTCCTCCCTACTCTGATTTCTACAGACCTGAGCGAAGAAAAAGTCTAAAAATATTGTGTGGTTCTGGAACACTGAGTCGTGGCACGTTGATCTTCAAAATAAATATGAAACATGGCTTAAAAAGGAATGGTGTCCATGTCCTGAAATTCCCAGATAAAATGATCCAAATTGAATTTACCTAAGTTCTGGTCAGAACACTTAAGCCATGTTGCTATCCCTCAAACAAGTACTACGAATCCAAGCAATATGGAACTTAAATGTACTCGGGTAGTTTAAACTTTCATGTGGGCCCAAGGTGGAGACTGAATGCGGTCAATGACGTGCAAGACCTGGCATCTTTAAAACTCCGTGGCAGGAGCACCGGGGAGGCTGGCACCTCTGCGTCAATGCGAGGTGAAGCAGATGTGGTCTTACTGGTGGTTATGTGGGCTACCCTCATTTATAATAAAAGGTGTTTTCAGATAGCATTCGAAAAGCATTAAACAATCTGTTTTTTGCAAGCTGGATCCAAACATGATTTTCTGAGGGGTATGATGAACTGATCGTTAACTGGAACTTTTAAGTCAGAAGTGGATGTTTTCACTACCGAGAAGATGGCCTGCGGCTGTGCCATATGCTGTTGCTTGACACAAGAGTAACTGAGTAAAATTCTGTGCCGTGGGTCAAAACCGGCATCATACTGGAGCACGATGGTTCTCTTTTAATATGAAACCATGAAAATGTTCGTTCTTTTTATCTGTCTTTCTGGTATAGCATTGATGTGTTTGCAGATGGAACACTTGCCTCCAGCAGAACCTCTCTTCTTTGCAGAACTGCTGCCTGTGATTTCAGTACACCTTCTCGAGTATGTCCAATGAAACAAGTCACGATGTCATTTATTCACTATGACATCATTATGTTGACCGTAAGACCTCTCAATTATTCTAGGTTCTTATGTCACGCAAGGAAAATCGGGGGAATCTCTCTCCCCTCTGCCACCCTCCCTCTCTGTCTGTTCTGTCCCTCTTGCACACATAAAGACAGGCAGACACGGGTGGAACCCCAGCCAGCTGTACCTTGGTTGCTCCCAGCTCCGGTAGCCAGCAGCCAGCCCCTCATCCTCTCCGCTGGCTCTCCCGTAGGATCCCATACAGCACAAACAGAACTTCTTTCTGCAATTTTTTTCTCCTCCCTGAATGGAGGCAGAGCAGCAGATACCAAAGCCGACACCATGAGCACTCTCCGTTTTCTTTGCTGTCTGCCTTCTCCTCCTTATCTGTTTCTTGGCCTCAGACTTCCCCTTCCCACTTCCAGCCCTTCGTCCTCCCTCTCCCCATTAACATTCTGTATTTGTCCTGTTAGTACTGAATGTTAATACTTTTGAGTAGCTGGTCTGGAGCAGCTACGCAGCATGAGGTGCTGAAGGTTTAGACTCTTCTTCAGGGTGCTAGCTATTTTTTAAAGACAATGGGAATTGCACCCAGTTGAAAGTCTCCAAAGGACTGTGCGTTAAAACCGCTGTTTATTTACATCTGTGAGAGGTCAGGGGGCTACAGTGCTGATAAATGGAGGAGAGAGAGACATTGTTGGGACTGAGACGCATAGTTTGAGCTATTAATATAGATCTTTGGTCACAGAGTTAGAACTTCTTAATCACATTATTTTACTGAAAAATGTCTCTAACTGTTTGTGACAATGGATGTTTGTTCTTGGATCTGTTTCTCCTGTGGGGTATCCTTTAGATCAATCCTCATTTGTTCTATTAATTTGCTTAATTCTCTGGGGTTTGTCAAGTCTAATTATCTCTTTTCTTTCTTCCAGTTTTGAAATCAAGATTGATTAATCAACACGAAAAGACCCAGCTGGTTATGTGACTTGGAACCCTGTTTATGAAACACTCATTCGTTTTTACAAGACGACAGCACGGTATGTTGTTTTTTCTTTTTCCCCTCAAAATTAAAAGTCAACTCCTGTAACTTAATAGAAATCCTAGAAAACAGAAAATTCCTGAGGAATTCAACTCTTACTGATAAATAAGATCTTGATTTTTGGCTCTGTGACACCAGTCAAGGAAATCGAAGCGCTCTATTTGCTTTACCATGCCGCTAATCAGAGATTTCTTCCACGTAACAATGCCGCTTCTGGTTTCACATCATTTATGGAGAGCTTCCCTTAGTTTGAAAGATCAATCTGCTTTCTCTTTCCATTGTGTTGCATGAAGCGTGGGATTAGTGGAAGTGACAAACGTGTGCTTTAGACGGCGTTGAGACTGGTTTCTGTCAGGGCCACTGCTGAAGCGCAGGGCAGAGGCTGTGAAGTCGCTGCAGGAGGAGGTTGCGGTGCCACGTCATGACACCTGCACAGATGGACAGCTCTGGCAGAACTCTATAGATTCTCCTCCCTGGGCCCCAAGATTTTAGACTAAATAATGCTTCCTCCGTACTTGTTTTAGACCGTATTTCCCCACAATTGCAAATTTGTTCTTTATAAGGTATACCCTCAATTTTAATTGCCAAATAAAATTGTACGGATCAGCCTTATGGTCTGTAACCGAGGCATGGGAGCACATAAATGAAAGTTCCAGTGGTAACATTAACTGGTTTAACTTTTTTTTAATATGTGTATCATGAGCTATGTTGTATAAGCTAGAACTTAATAAAACTGAACTATTAGATACAGATGCAAAGCTGATCCATACGTCATCACACTATATGTGGTATGAATCTTACTTTTCCCTTTTCTCATTCTGTGAAAACGTTCTGCCTTACCAGTGGTGAGGGTTTTTTTTTTTAATTGCTAAATTTTGGAAGCAATAAATTTACATGACATTCCAATTAGAATTAGAATTGGAATTCCAAGCAGGAATCCAAGCAACTCTATAAAGTACAGGGCAGCCCCAGATTATTTCAAGCATGTCTTTAGTTATAACTGCGCTAGAAGTCAGGTAGCTTGGATTGGCTGAACTTTATAACCATGTTAAATGAAGTTGCCCAACTTGCTTTGAATGTATGAAAATTCCATTATTTTTTAAGTGAAAGTGAAAAGCTTGTATTTATTATGGATTTTCTGTTGAATAAGGAAGTGGTTCTTGTGGTTTGTAAGTGGTGATACAATAAATGTACAAGTGGTATTTTCATTTATTACCCCTCTTGTTACTGAAGGTTCATTAAACAAGAAGGGAAAATGAGGTATAATATTGAAACTATTATAGAAAAAAGGGCAATAGCACTCACTACCTACTAAATTAAGTCTTTAATTATGGTTACAAGGAGATGTCTGAGCAAATTTGCAATAAATATATTCCCAGTAAGGTAATGAGATTGGTTAGTATATTACTGGGAAAGAAAAAGAACCAGACTTGCTCTTTTTAAAAAAAGTATACATAGGAAACAAACCGTAACAAAACAACACCCTGTTGTTTTGGGTGTCTTTTTCTGTTCATAGAACACTTCCTCTGCTATGTCATGTGTAGAAGTGAGCAGACTGAAGGATTGATATGAAAAATACAAAGAAATTAATAACAATAGAACAAATAAAAAGGCTTTGCAAGTTTTCTATGAGTAATTAACGAGGCTTTCCATAGCATATAGCTTAAACTTCTGTATAGCCGCTATGAAGAAGACTACATGAACTAGTTTTAGATTATTTATGTGCTTTTATAGTGTATGTTAAAAACCTGAAAGTATCTGTTGTATTTTTAAGTTTATAAAAAGCATTTTATTATACAAAAATGGCACTTGCACAACTTTAATGTATTGAAGATATTACGTGATGTTTGTTAGAATAGAAATTACTAAAGGATTTCCTCTCTTTTGCCACTAACAATTTCCAGATAATTTCCCCTAGCATGTTGAGTGTACCTGTAGTTCTCACCTACACATAGATGTTTGACAGGCTCTGGTAACTAAAGCTAATCTTAGTTCCAGATATTCTACTTGATGCCTGTATTTTTTCAGTGTGGGGAAGAATGAAAACGTGGTCATAACGATTATGTTGGCAACCGTAACATGAAGTTAGTGCAGTGTGTTAAGCATTATTTCTTACTGACATCAGTCTTTGCAGTAGTTTGGCACTGTTGCTTTAGTTTTCATGGATGCTTAAGCTGTGCAGACCAAATATTGTGCTTGTCTTTCAAAATACTAGAGATTCAAGCTTCATTTAAAACAAAAAACCAAAAAAACAACTCTTAAAACAAGTAGTCTATAATCTATTTGTCAGACGTTTTAATGTCTAGAAGAGACGGAAAAGCTGAGACAGACTTAGTAGAGAGGGAACTTTCTTAGTCATTCAGCTATTAAAAAGGAAAAAAAGCCTCCACAAGGTTTTTATACTTTTTTTGCAAAGAAATACGGAGAGTTTGAAATACCGTCATTTTCTCTATTTCTTAGTAGTTTTAATTTCTGTTGGGGAAGGCAAGCTGCCAGGCACGATGGCGCAAGTTAGTAAAAATAAAAGCATGTAAAACCCCCAAACAAACCTTCCTAAAGAACGCTCTGTCTTTAGCCTCTCAAATGCAGTTCTAGAAAAGGTGTAATGGGTTAATAGTCTGGCTGTACCTGGATTTTCTTCTTGTTAATGACTTGCTTCCCAGCTGGAACTGACATTGCATTTCCATGGCTGTTGCTTGTTTCCCCTGATGCAGACTGAAAGGCTGAGGGAGTTGGGTCTCTCCAGTCTGGAGAAGAGCAGACTGAGGGGGAGGTCTCATCAATACTTACAGGATGAGTGCCGGGAGGATGGGACCAGTCTTTTTCACTGCTAGGACAAGAGGCAATGGGCACAAACTGGAACATGGGAAGTTCCATCTCAACATGAGGAGGAACTTCTTTCCTTTGAGGATGGCAGAGCACTGGAAGAGGCTGCCCAGAGAGGTGGTGGAGTCTCCGGTTCTGCAGACATTCCCGACCCACCCGGACGCCATCCTGTGCCACCTGCTCTGGGTGACCCTGCTCTGGCAGGGGGGTTGGACTGGATGGATCTCTAGAGGTCCCTTCCAACCCTGGTGATTGATTCTGTGAAAACAAGGCATCCCTTCTGGTTAGACCTTGGCATGAGCTTTAGACACCATTGAACAGGAGGCAACACTGTTTTGTCAGTGGGATTTTGTCTGGTGGGACCAGGAGCACCTAAGGGTTATTTCTTCACAAAGGTGGTTGTTCTCTCCTAAAGATACTCCCATATGAAATCCTTCCCGGTTTTGTTCTGTCATTCTTGTTGATCTCAGTCATTAAGTGAGACACTTTGGTCTCCTTTGTTATTTCTCTACTACTTAAAAATTAAATGTCAGTTTTAACAGAGTGAAGAAACTGAAGAAATGGCTTCATCTTCAGCACCAGGTGCAGCTATGCCAGCGTTTCACTGTCTGGCCTGTAAATGTAGGGCACTAGTGAAGCCACTGAAACTTCTGACTTTCGAAATAGTTACGATGACCTTTGGCAAACTACGCTTTTCTGACTTCTTCCATCTGCAGTGGAGGAAAATAGCTGTAACAGCCAAGTGTGGGATTACTAATCTCACTTTGTTAGAACTCTCAACACAGCTATGGTGGGCACAAATTATACATCAGCCGGTCCCAAATAATTGCATATATGCCAACAAAATTTGTTTTATAGATTTGATGTCAGAGACAGTCCCGTCCATCTGTTTCTGTGTTACTTTTCCTGGGATTGTCCCCAGCGTTTTGAAGGGAAAGAGGAGTATGTTTAATTTTCTTTCACTTGTTAGATGTGAATATGGTGTTAGTTATTCAGAAGAGTTGTGCAGCAGTAGTGCCCATCTTGCCCGCAACTACCTGTACAGTAATCTTTTTTGCTCAACAAAATTAAAAAATATAAATGTCCGTGAATATGCCTGAACTTTTCCCCCTATTTGAAAATCAAACTTCATTTAATTAAATAATCTTTTCCTACTATCTGAAGTTAGTGACATTTTATAATCATCCAATTACTACAGAAGTTGAATTTTACGTTTTGAAGAGGTTAGTAATTACAACATAACTATGTTCAGTGAGAGGGTAACAGTAGACAGTATCTAGCTTTTGCATAGGACTTCTCATCAGTAAATCTTGAAATGAATCTTGCATTAGGAAAAGTATGGATTGTTATGGCTGTTTTATAGGGGCTGGAAGCTGTGGTAACCCTGAGAGGTTACACAGCATGTCTGTGCCAGCCTGGTTTTGTGTGTTCTGCTGAAGAAACACCACAGTATAATGTCTCTACTGAGCAATACATTAAAATACAGTAGGGAAACAAAAAAGCCAAAGAAGTTAACGGTATTTTAATAGAATAAAATTATGTGGTTTGTTTGGGGGTTTTTTTGAAACAGGAAAAAATTGAGTGTATTCCTGCTGAATTCTGTGTTGTGTGTGCTGTTCAAATCATTCATTAGATTTGAACGTATTAAACACAAAGATAATATGTAATGTCAGTTTATTTTCTTTGTTACTGACTGTTACCCTGGGGTTTAAATATTTCTCATCTGTCTTGGTGTGATCTAGCTGTTGAAAAGTCACAAAACCCGTCGGTGCAAATAGCTGGTTTTCCTGTCTATACTGTCTGCGTGCTGGTTTTGTCTGATAGAGTATGGTGGGGGGTTGTGCTCCAGGTGGTTTTAAGAAATGGAGTAAGGTTAGGAAGAGTGAATACTCAGGGAGACTTTGGGACATGCTCAAGTGACAGGAGGAAATGGGACCGATTACTCAGTAGCTGACATTACTGACTTTGAATATAAATGACAGCCTGGCCCTAATCCGATGATGGGACTTCGGTGAGGCTGGGTGGCCCAGGCAGCGTAGTTCCTGGCATATCAGGGAAATTAAAGTTCCATGGGACTTTTTATAGATTAGGATACAAATGAAAGATTTATTTTTTTTTTAATCACATTTTAATACTGTATTACTGATGTGATTATTTTGTTCTTCTTTATTACTCTTGATACACACTTTTCTGGTTTAAAAATATTTTGGAAATGATGAATACTATTAAAAAGATACAAACTTTATATCAATAATTTTAATTATTTTTGTAATATTTATTTTATAATTTTTTTTAGATAATATGTTTCAGTTTTGCATGTTGAGGATGATCCTAATTTTGTCTTTCCTCTTTATATTTGGATTTGCTTCACTGTCACCAAAATACTGCTGTGAGGGTTGGCATTTGCCCAAAATTAACTGGTTAATTGTATGTTCTGAAGGGCCTTTGTATAGTGCATTGCTCAGTAATCTCACTGAGAAGCAGCATTTGTTCAGTACTTCTGCACTGGCTGCCCCTGTATGGCTTAACAGGAGTATCTTACAGGTGCTGTTAAGCACGTTTTCCTTCTCCGAGTAAAGATAAGGTGCTCTGGAGAGTAGCTGCAAGTGACAAACTTCTGTTTGCTTTGAAACCATCCTTGATAATACCACTAAGTTCCTTGCGATCAATTAACAGACGCTCTCCATGAATGGGAAATTTGTGTCTGCTATTTGTTGTTTTAGGGTGCGGGTTTTTTTCCTTCGCAGACTCTTTTGTGGTATGGATTTTGCAGGTATCTTACTGGATTCTCGCTGGCTTGTGTTTCTTTCTAGAGTTCCCAGAGCCCAGATGAATGCTTTTCTGCTGGTTTCTCCTAATACAAAGCATACAAATGCGTATTTTCTTCATGTGACACCACTGAGGGCTGAGTACAATTCAAATGCTAATACGTAGAAACTAAATCTCACAAAGGAGATGTGTTAACATTTGTCTTTATTCACTATATTTCAGAGGCTATGTGCCAAATCTTGCTTGACATGTATAGCTTACTACACTGTACAAATGTACCCCTTCAAGGCAGAGAGAAGCATTTCCTTTTTGCATACTGTAAGTCTGTTGATCCCATGGAAAAGTGAAGGTTTCCTTTCCTGACCCCACCTGAGCCTGCTTTGCTGATTTCATAGAATCACAGAATGGTTTGGGTCAGAAGGGACCTTAATGCCCATCCACTCCCACCCCCTGCCCTGGGCAGGGACACCTCCCGCTAGACCAGGTTGCTTCAAGCCCCGTCCAACCTGGCCTTGAACCTCCAGGGATGGGGCAGCCACAGCTTCTCCAGGCAACCCTGGCCAGGGGCTCGCCACCCTCAGAGGGAAAAATTTCTTCCTGAGACCTCTTCTAAATCTCCCCTCTTCCAGTTTGAAGCCATCACCCCTTGTCCTGTCACTCCATGCCCTTGTAAAAAGTCCCTCCCCAGCTTTCCTGTAGGCCCCTTTCAGATACTGGAAAGCTGCTATAAGGTGGTCTTCCCAGAGCCTTCTGTTCTCCACTTTCTCCCCTTTCTCCCCAATACCTGTGTTAAATTTCCCCTTTTCAGGGAGAAACTGTGAACTGAATATATCCAACAGGGACTGGATTGCTTTTTGCCCAGGTGATTTTATTTTACTGCTTTCCTGGGTGCTGGAAAGTCTTGTCAGTCACTTTGGTGCTCTTCTCACCTCCGTCAACCTGCCCTGCCAGTGTAGCTCCTTGCTGAGATCAGGCTCAGCTCTTTTTAGACAAAATACGAGTTCCTTTTTTGCCTTCTTATTAATTTGGTTGTGGATCTTGTTTAGCTGCTTTAAATTTTAACTCTGTGTTTTGCCTGCTGTTATCCACTGACTTCACCGAATTGTGTACTCTTGTATCAACAAAGTAGATAAATTCTCTGTTTGCTTTCGCTTTCATTATCAAATCACTTTCTCTCTGGAGAGCTCATCTAAGCCAGTAATAGTCATACCTTTCTTGAACAGGTATTTGGTACTTTGCAGCTTTTGCAGAGCTGTGTAACCCATTGCGCTTCCTCCATCTTTTTCCCCAGGCCAGAGAAAGTCTTTCCGAAAAGCAAATGAAAACTGGGAAAGAGTTTGAGACCGATCCAAGCTGAGACCTCTCTCGCCACCCCTCCCCTAGTCATCTTGGCCACGCTCGGCCCTGATGTGCAGCTCCTCGCGTCTTTGTGCTCACTTGTCTGTGTAGTATTCTGAAATAAAATTTTTGATTTTTTTGGACTCTCAGGCATTGCCGCTGCGTGTTTGGATGGACTGAGTGACTTTTTCTCAGGTCTCGTTTTCGATTTCTCAGTAAGCTCTCTCTGCAGATGTCGGTGCTTCAGCACTGAGTGAAGTGATGCTTTGCTTGTTATGTATGCAAGCAACACATGGTCTGCAGCCAGCTACTTAAACTCACAAAATATTTAAGAATCTGTTTAAATGCAAGGTCTTACAGAAAATGCAAATTTATTACTTACTACTTTTCATTTGATTCTCATGATAGATTTCTGGAGAGTGCTCTGAGGCTTTTTTTTGGTGCTATCACTACTTTGCCTTCGTGCTTATGCTAATTTTCTTTCTTTGCCTGAGCCCCATAACACTTGTTATATCAGTAGCTACAATTTCCGGCCACCTGTGGTGGAATATATTTCTTCATTATGAGCTTTTTGCTGCTTCCTCAATTTTTATTTTTGATTAGCTGCTGTGGAATTTTTACATATCATTCGCTTGTCCTGCAAAACTTTATCATCCGATAGATATGAAATTGCTGCTTCTAGTTTATATTGGCCCAAATCACTTAGTGCCAGTTCCTGGCACCAGTACTGAACTGGTACTAAGTTTAGCGCAACAGCATGTGGTGGGAGACTGGATTTAGTAGCGCTGGGTTCATGGTGGGATTTTTTCCTCCCCCCTTCCCTTCAAGTGTAAGAGCACTGAAAATGCCAAGGCTCAGTTCGGAGTTACTTCTCTGAATTGTCTTGGAATATAGAAGAGATCGCAACTTTTTATTCTGAATTTCATGAACGTTTTCGTAATGTCGTTTGCAGCAATTTTACATCTCTATTTCAGAAGCTCTTATATTTTTAAGGACCTCTTTAAAAGCGCGAATGTAAGCAGAGGTTTACCACTCCCTATTAAATCTTCACAGAAGTGGTGTACTGTGAATCCTCCTGCCCAGATCTGAAGAGAACTATAAATTACACCTACTACTGGCTTTAGAAACACAAATACACATCTTGCTGTTGTCCATTAAATGGACTTTTCTGTACTCCATTTGAAAAAACAATAAATAATCCAAACAACTTTTTACTGCAGGAACAGCTGTCCAACAGCTCATCCGTAGTAGGTAGTTTCTTCTCTCCATCCACATCATCTGGAACAAGGGTGAAAAACGTAGAAATGTTAGTGTGATAAAAAGAAGCATGCGTTGATATGAAGGCAAATGTAAATTGCACTGGATTTCGAGCTTCAGAAAAGGGACTTGGCAGCTGCAAATGTAGAGCTTCAAAGCTGTAGGAGGAAAGAGAAGAAACGGTTTTGTTTCTCTGTGCTGAGTTCTGTTGGAGCAGCTGGTGTGAGCTGTGTACCAGAGATGAGGTGGCATCGTAGGTAAAACTGCCAGCATGCGTAACTCATCCGATGCCTGCCACCAAGGCTGCTGGAAAAAGGACTGCTGGGGAGTAAATGCCTAGTTTAAAAAAAAAAAAAAAAAAAAAGGCAAAGAATAATTTTCTGCATGCTTTATTGATTTTTTTATCTTTACTCTTTCTAATCAAACCTAGCCCCTGAGATACAAATAACGACTTGAAGGGAGATGAATCCATGTTAGTCTTCATAAACTGCTGGCATTAGGCAGAAACCTGTTTATGGCAGAAACCTGTTTATGACAGAGTCCATGGCAGTACTGAAATAGTCCCTCTTGGCACCCTCTAGGATCCCACCTCATTCTTGTCAGCTGAGGATGACTTCTATTTTTCCCCCCCTTTTTTTTTTTCTTTGCTTAGTTTTGGTTTGGGTTTGGTTTTTTGGGGGTGGGTGGTTTTTTGGGGGTTTTTTTTTGTGTGTTTGTTTTTTTCCCCCAAACCTCACTGCTGAGGAATTTTTCCTCTTTCCGTCACCCCGCAGGTCCCCAGAGAAACGGCGCAGAGTCTTGCTGGCGTAGCGTGACGTGATTCACCACTGTAAATGTCTCTGTCAGTCTTGCTTGAGAAACTGCACTGAAATGGCAACGAGATCTGTGCCCAATGGGCGTAGCCACAACTTCCAACAACTAAACTCTTCTCTTTTTCCTCCCGTTTCTTTTAAGAGTGCCTGTGTTTCTACTTGTCGGTGTGCTCTGTGGCTGAGAGGCAGTGAAGATAAAGCGCGTACTTTGCAAGGTGCTGAGATGAAGGTGACGCTGAATCTTAGTTTTCTTACAGCTTTTTTTCAAATCCAGTGCAGTAGTATTCCTGAAAATTAGCAAAGGCAAATAGTTACATCGAGTTTCTGACAAGGGCTAGTAGCAGATCCTTTCTTTAGGGAAAGAATTCTAGTAACAAGGTAACTCCTTGTTTCTGTAACCTGTTTGTGAGAGACTTTCTGGGTCAGAAGTTGCATCCCAACCTGGAGTTTATAGTAATGTGAAGTGGATCATTTATAGTCATCCGAGCAGTGCTGAATTTTGCAGAGAGATTGGACAGAGGTAGGTGGGTGGATTTTGCAGGCCAGTGGGACTGCCTTTTGTGCCCAGGTAAGACTAGCTCGTAGCTGTTGAAAAATCTGGTCAATGAGCAGTCGAGGAGATGGTTGCAGAGCAGAGGGATGTGTAGCTCCAGATGAATGGCTCCACTGAGACTCTAACAATGAAGTGTCCTTTGATGGGATTGTCAAAGAGAGAACAAGGAAAAAAATAACCCAAAACCTGATGTGATCAAAGTAAAGAGCCAGCACAATTGTTTTAGTATTTTAGAATAGAATTAAGGGGTAGCAAATCGGGCTTTGCAAAGGCTGAAGTGGCGGAGATTGCAGTAGTTAAGAGATGACATTATTAAGGATCAGAGAATTTTCTGGCTTGCCTTCATGGAATTGGAATGAATTTTGATAAAACATGCACGGGTAAAAAGAAAAATTAAAGAAAATGAAAAAGAAGGAGAAAAGGACACCCTGCAAACTTAAAAAAAAAAAAAAAATTATTGCAATTTGTATGTGAAAGAAAAATGGCAGAAACAGAAAATCCCCCCATATCATCGTAAGCATTTTGAATATTGAGAACATAAAATGAACTTCAAAACACGGGGGTGGGCGGGGTTTGCATATGCATGCCTATAAATACACATGGGTGTTTGTGTGCCTGGTCATACATACATCATTACAGTTCATCCCCAGCCAAGGTATAGTAAGATTTAAAACTTCAGTCGCTGGAAAAGCTTCAGTTGTTTTCCATCTGCAGTCTCATTTTAATCCTTTGATTTTGCTGTAGATGTCTTGGCCCTTGTGATGGTGTTTCATTTTTTTCATCGACTTTGTGTGTAGCAAAGCTTTCTGTTAGTTCTGTAGTCAAATTTGAGTCATTTTCATACTATAAATCTAAAAAGCATTATTTAGATATTTTTTCTTACTTTGTATTACCACATTGCATTGTGCTTACAAATTGCTCTCTCTTATAATAAGACATATTTAAAGTTTTTGCAATGGTGGTTCAATCCTTATCTGTTACAAGAAGTTGGAAGCTAGTATGAATGATTCATTTTGAAGAGCTATTTTGGTGGTGCACGCATCACCTTAGCTACAACTTTACATAAAATGGAGGGGAAAATGCTAGTTTATATACCTCCTCCACCTATCTATTTAAATGAAAATCCATAAAACTTCAACAGAAGATTGTCATTTGGATTTATTTGGAAAGAACTTACTTTAAAAATATAGTACAGAAAAACAAGGAAGGAGCTTGGGAGTGGTGAATGGCGATCAGCTAACTGTGAAATGGAGCAAAGTCTGTGGGCAGTATCAGAACTCACCCTTGGCTTTAAGCCACAGATGTTTGCGGTGCCTGAAGATAAAATGATCCAAACCAGCTAAAATAAAATTAGAACTGCAGCAAGGCAAAAGATAAGATCTGCATATGTTCTCACACATTCAAGCAGAAGCAACTGCTCTCCAAAGTGGTTTGGGTTGGTGCTTGCCTTTTTTCTTTTTTTTTTTTTTTTCTGGTTTGGAAGGATGGAGAAGAAAGGGAGGGGGACAGGTCTTTCGTTAGTGTTCTCGGAGGAGGGCTGGATGGGGTGAGGTTCCTGGGGAAAAAGATAGTGAGAGGAGTTAACCTTCCAATCAGAGAAGTTAGGCTGCAAAATCAAAAACACGATTTTTGAAATAATGTAAGTCTTGTGCATTGGTTACAGGCGTGTTATTTTTATTGCTGTGGGGGTACTTGCTGGAAGTTGCTGCTAGTCTGTTACGTGGTGTGTAAAATTCAGCAATATGAGGAAAAGAAAATACTATGATAATAATACAACAGCTATCTTTAAAGTACAGAAACAAAATCTGAAAGCTACAGTGCACTTTTCCTCATATATAATCAAAATAAAGTAGTATATTGAAAGAGGTTTACCACAACTTTGAATGAACAGTGAATTTAATGAAAATTCTGCTATACTGGATTTGGTTCCTCGTCGATTACTGAGAAATAATCCAAATTTCTCAATGCAGGAAGAAGTCATATATAAAAATACAATTTTAATAATCAGTTTATCTTTTTCACTCGGACTGTGAATACTAAAGTTTTAAGGGTTTAGTTTAATCTCTCTACAGTGCAATTTTTCTTGTTTATAGGCTGCATATATAACTCAATCCAGGCAAAAGTCCTGATGAAGTAAACGAGATGGTACGCTTGCACAGTTTGACCAGTCAGTTATGAATATTTGCTTTTTTGTGAGCAGATGGTAGTTCCAAGTCTGTGGAGAAATATTGTCATAAGTATTTCCGTTCATACCTCTTATGTTCTAGTTCTTTTCACAGCTCTCCTTCCATTCAGGACATGTTTGTCGTAGGAAATATGTGTTCTGACAAAATATTTAAAGGTGAGCAAAGAGAGAGGGTGCTCAGAGAAAGGAATAACTTTTTTGTCTGTGAAAATGACTGATATACTCGGTATGCTCCTGTGTTGTGAATGATGATAGATACGTGCAGCGTAAATGGATGAAAGAAAGTTTCGGATTTAGAGAAAGTAAGTTCCCATGTCTTTCCTGCACTTTTTCCTCTTACAATGTCAGTGTATTTGATTCCTGGTCTCCTGA
Source organism: Chionis minor (assembly GCA_013398295.1). NCBI lineage: Eukaryota > Metazoa > Chordata > Aves > Charadriiformes > Chionidae > Chionis > Chionis minor. The sequence goes on along the minus strand of VZSF01004094.1, from coordinate 17,511 downwards.
GAATCAGCGTTGTTCCCAGGCGTTGTAGCATGGCTGCAGCTCCTGGTTATCACCTGCCATCAAAGGAGTTGCCCGTACTTAAGTACTACATTGCTGTAAGATAGGGGGTTTTCTTCTAATAATGCTTGCATGAAGTCTTGCCAGTAATTTTATGATGCCAATCCCATGAAGTCTAAGTCAATGTTGTAATTCACAGTATTTGCAGAATTTCATGAAACATCACACCTGTTAATTCCCCGTCAAGTTCAGGAGAGCTAAGCAAAGCAACTTCATTTGAAGAAAAAGATCTCCGCTGGGAGATCTCAATGATTCTTTCTGTGTCTGAAGTATATTGACTGGGATTCTGCTATTTTTGACCTCTGATTGTTTGTTAAACAAACTTTCAAAGTTCTGTTGTAAATTAGGCTGTAAATCGTTTGGTGCAGGAGTTGTGTTGTCCTGTGAATTTTGGTAGACAAGCCATTATTGACCAGAGTACCATTTGTAGATTTTGAGTAATTCTGCAATCCAAGATTTAACAGCTCTTTCTAATATTTCTTTAAAATTCCATTTTGGTGTTTTTATCATCTTTTTTCTAAAGTAGTCCTTTAACTCATATTCAGAAAGAAAAGGAAATTCTCCTAGAAGATATTCTTAATACTTGATGCAAACTGTCTTACAGGGAGAACTATTGCAAAATGACCTATATCTTTACTGCAACAGATTTGAAAGAGCAAAAGGTCAAAAATCTCCTAATGTGTTTTTTAAATCTGTGTGTCAGCCCAGTGCTTTTCAGAAGGACTCTTGGGACTGTCTAGAAATTGCATTTCTCTTTTTGTTTTTAATTTTATACCTGGAAAGGATTAGGGGATATTCATTTCGGCTGATGGCCAAAGGGTAAAACAGAAAATACTTTTAGAATGGAAGATGTGTATCAGAAAAGATATACCCTCAGAGGAATGTGGNGGGGGGGGGGGGAAATTAGCAAATTTCTTTCTATCTACTATGCCAATCTCCGTGTTTTATTTCCTGTTCATTGGTTAGTGCATTCATGACCTTATTCCCTACTGGAAAAGATATCTTCCATAGCAGAGGAGTATCATCTAAACAAAAATATAATTTCCTAGAAAGTACTGTTTAGTCGTTGATTTATTTACTTGTTCTGTCTTTCCGTCACCTATTATTTTTCTGGAGCTGCTCTCTGTTGATTGTGACCTTGGAAGATGACAGATTAATTGCAGTGTTTAGGAATTTGTGCAGGCTGCTACTCAGTCAGTCTCGTTTAACTTAGAACAACCCAAACTCAAATGCAGGAAAGCGAAGCTTTAAAAGCTCGTCCATCTTTTTCCTGCTCCCTGCTCAGAGTAGCTCCTACATTCCTCCTGTATGAGAATGCTTTCGCCTCGAATCTCTCCAGTGGCAGAGCAAAGCGGAATTCACGGGAAGGGTATGGTGCCTGGCTGTGAGGTGCACCCAAAATCTGTCAAAAATCTCGGTAGCCCCAATGAATTGGTCACAACGTTAGACCACAACGGCCCAGTGCCGACTGCATGCTTTAACCTGACAGCAGGAGCTGCCCCACACAGAGACCCCCCTTGTGGGGCAGGGAGATGCGGCTCTGGGCAGGTGGCAGCCGGTCACTCTGCTGCAGCCTGTCAATGAAGCTGCTCTTCAAAAAGCAGCTGCGTCACCTCTGCTCCTCCTGGCTTCTCCGCCCAAAAATGTAGGTACTACCTGAGCTGCTGAACCAGATTTTTAACCACTGGTGTGATGTTTCTTTGGCTTTTGGGAAACTGTTTCGCTATCACTGCTGCTAGTGTAGCAATTATAAAATAGGATTTTTAAAATAGGATTTAGTGTAACCTGTTGAAAACCATTGTAAATTTCGCACCTGACCTGTATTTTTTGCTCCTTCTTCTTCCCCCCCCCCCCCCCCCCCTCCTTTTTTTTTTTCTAAATTCAGCCAAACAAGTGCTTTTAAATACATGGTATGAAAGGTGTGGAGAGGAACATACTAACAGCGGGGAGCACTTCATTAATAGTTGAGGCTATCCCAATAGATGCTTTATTTGCTACTGATGGGGAAAAATAAGTTAAAAGCTGTGAGAACCAGCTAGAAAAAGAGGCTATAATTTGAGAGACATGAAAAATTCACTTTTCGTCACCTGTGCAAACCGTACAGTTTCCTTAGCAAAAGTGACTTATGTCTGATTTTGCACAGCAAATATGCACTACCTATAGATGTGCTCCACTGGGACATTACAATTGAGTTTAATGGCTTGAAATTAGAGAAACTCTGTGGTCAGTGAGGAATCCTTATCGATGGAATAATTACATTCGTGTAGAAGGGAATTAACTTCCCTTGCACAATGCCATGTTTGTGAGGTTTGGTGGGGTTGGTACAGACCGATATTAAAACTGGATATTGGCCTTTCTGGTTTCAACTTCTCTTGCTGTCGTGGTCCCAGCCCTGCCTCACGCTGGCTCTTGTGCTCGTCTTTGGGCTCCTCCGAGTCCAATTGAGGCTGCGCGGAAACCGCAGCTCCCTTGGGAAAGAAGCCTATGAACCATGTAAAGCTACCAGTGAGTTTGAAGGAAAATTTTGCAGATAACAGGGGGTGCTTGCAGTTTCCTTCCTCACTAGCTGCCTAGCCACACTTAACAAAACCAGCTACGCGCCTATTTCTTAAAAAAGAACTATTTATATAGTAGATGTGCTCTGTGCTTTCCCAGGACAGCAAACGTACCGTAAGACTTCATGTAATTTTAGCATTCGGTTTTAATACCCTGTGACCATTTTGCAATTAATACACTTTCAACTACCTTGGCATTAAAAGGAAAAGCTTCAGTTCTTCATAATTTTTCTCACCTGGTTTTTGTTTGGGTTTTTTTTTTTAATAGAAGTCAGTATTGCAGAAAGCAAATTCAAAACTTCTGTGTCTTTGTGACCTTAAATTTGCATTTGAGATATTGCATCAGTTAGCTTCCATTCAAGATTTTCGTATTTCCTGTAGCTGACTGGCTATCAACATACTTTCAGTTGGGCAGTGAACACGTCCTGTAGTTGAAATGAAGATCCACGAAGGAATACTTGTTGACAAAAGCAAAAAAAGAATCCCATTTCCTTCTCCCTATCTCTTCTTCCTTGCATTTAACCCTGCATTGAGCTGCTTAGGGAAGGAAAAAAGAACAGAAGCATTTTTTTAATGGAGCTTAGGGAAGACTGAAAAATGTTTCTGTAGATCTTGCTCTCTGAAATGTCTCTTTCTGAGGGCAAAAGAAGCTCTGGTGGCCACACATGGGAAGCAGGGAGAGCCTGAGTCTGAGAAGGAGGACGTGGCATTGTAAGGAACCTACAGAACCTGTATCCAAGCAGAAAAATTAAATGTAACAAAAAACCCTGCAGTTTTTCTATCATGAGACCGTTCTTGGATAACAGAGCAGTGTGACTCTCACAAAGACATTAATGTGGATGCCGAGGTTTATTTGTGACTTCTGAATGAGAGATCTGAGTGTACGGAGGCTTCAGGAGCAGGAGCAAAGGTAGGGCTCTGCGTGCAATAGCTGTGCAGAGGTTAACTTTGTGATTCTTACCATGCCTCATCTCATATGATAATTACTTTTGGCACCTTTGTGTCTAGGACTAATTCATCTTGCAAAGATAAGGTAATAATTTACCACTTAACCTCATTCTTCATGTGCCAAATAACACAATAGTACAATAAAAGCTTCGATGTGCAAGTTGAGAGTAAAGAATGGAGGCCGGTATCTTGGGCAAAAGCAGTATTTGAACAGTCGAATAGGCAGGATCAGAGGGAAACTCTACCTGGAAACAAGTGCTGCTTTAGCAAAGAGTCTTGCATTAGTATTTTTCCATGGTAAACTGAGATTTGCTGTGCTGAAACGGTGTACAACTCTCCAGCAAACATTTGTAGATTTCAAAAGAGGACATGATTCAAGTGGTATTGCTGTACCATTAGCGGTGGTTTATGGTAGGCTGCATAAAGTTGCATGTTCCTAGTTAGTTTTTAGTTTTGTACTATTGCTCAGACACACTTTGTGCAAATACGCCTTGGTCCAGGCTAAATAAAACAGCAACCAAACCCAACACCTGAGACAGTTTTTAGTGTATTTGAAATAGGAATGGCACGAGTTAGTCCAGATAAAGCGGGGAATATTTCAGAATTCCCAAGGTGAAAGAGACTGTAAATTGCTACTTGGCATCTGACGAGGAGAGCTGAAGTGGAGTCGATAGCTGTGCTTGTGCTTCCTCCATGAACTCGTACGTGTGCGAGTTATGTTTGCAGTTGAATAATTGTTTGTATGTAAATAAAGCTATTGCAGCTTGCTCTCCCTCTGTAAGGACAGTTTGAGCTTAATTATGTAGAAGAGATGTGTGGGGAGCTGGAGAATGCTCATCTTGTGATTCATTTGAAATTTGCTTCCTCTGTGTTTGCTACTTGCCACACTTAATTGAGGTTTAGTTGGGTTTTGCTTTTTTTTTCCTTCCCACCCCCCCC
>VZSF01004094.1:0-12992 GCA_013398295.1 Chionis minor | reverse complement strand
CCCCCCCAGTCTGTGTGGAAGAATGTGCATTCTTTCTTTCTGTTTTTAATTTAATAGCTGACATTTTCAGTCTTTCTGAAGACTTGAAGAAAGGTGAACTGCACCTTCTTTTCTGCTCTCTGGTCACCCGAGTGGGATGATCCGCTCCTGTCATTTCCCACCCTGGATGTTTGAACAACTGCAGAATCACTTCAGAGTTAATCATATTGTGGCTTTCTTCCGGTGTGATGGAATAAAAATCATGAATTAATCGCTTCAGTGGACCTTCACTCCTCTTACAGCAAAGTTTCACTCTACTGTAAATGCTGGGTATTGTGTCAGTTCCCTAGAAGTAGTCATTAGCACCTACACGCGTGGTGTCAAGTGCTGCTTTCTAAAGAGATTAGTACCTTTTCCTCCTCCTCCTCCTCCTCCTCCCCCACGCTTGCTCAGCTATGGAGAAGAAAATCCAAATTACCGCAACCATACAGGATGGAAGACAGAAAATAATGCTTTATTTATAATGTTTTATTCCCCTTCACTAGCACTTTTATACTGCCCTCGTTTCACCTGGGGGCAGGAGGTTTCAGTGGTAGGTCAGAGCAGAGCAGGGCCTTCAGCCTTCCGGACCCTCGCTGCGCACTCCGCAGTGGTTAGCGGAGGAAACGGGGCTGGAAGCTAGACCAGGGCACTGCAGAAGAAAACACAGGTATTTGCTTTCCCTGTAATAGAGAAGGGACGTAAAACTGCAATCAAAGTAACAATAAAAGCAAATCCAAATCAAAGGGGACCTTGAACCAGAAAACGTTTTCATTCTTCTTTTTCTTCCTTTGTTGCTTCCGTAATATACATATGCCTGTGAGAAGATTTGGCTAATTGGGCTCTTATCAGTTATTTGCCAGTCACCTGGCAACAACTACTCATACCTCTTTTAAAAGTGCGTGAATTTGTTGTCTTTTATCAGGAAGGACTAACAAAAAGAAAGAACAGTGCAGAGATTAACGGGACACACACACACACAAATGTGATATACTTTTTTCCACAGTTGCTATCCCATTCACTTGGACACTGCCTGCGCACCCAACGAGGAAACCCAGAACAGAAGAATGGTATTGCAGAGGAAATTCAAGTTAATAAAAACATCTCAAGCAACACACACTTGTATCAGTAACACCTGTTTTGGTAGAACAGAAAGAATAGCAGTATTCTCTGGTTGTGTTTACAAAGTTGTGTTTACAAAGGTGAGAGACAATAGAAAAAGCTGTTAGGAAATGGGAAATGCTGCCACATTGAAAATGTGGGGGGGAGGGGGGCGGTTTCCTCCCCATCTCTTAATTAATTTTTTTTATTTTCCAGTCAGGCTAGCTAAGCACACAGTTTGGATGATTCTGCTGAAATCTGCACTGAAACCATTCTAAAAGCTTTCTACGTTTTCCTTTGCTTCCTGTTTAGCATTCCTTTGAAACAAGTGACTGAGATTAAAATTCCTTGCTTCTATCTTTTTCTGCCTCTAAGCAGACTCGCGCAGCCATAAGCATATGATTTTCTGTTTGGATAGTCGTCTTAATAAATAAAAGGCTATGTACCTTAGACTGCAAGGTCTAAATTCTGTAAAGAAATACAATGACGCCAGCAGTCTGGGCAGTGGCATTTCAGTGTATTCTATGGAATTTTCATTGCAGAATGTTTAATAGGTCTGTTCCGCTCATCTTTTCTGGAGGAGTTTTATGTTTTTGGAGCAGAGGTTTCTCAACTGTGGTACTAACGTCACTAGTGGTACACTTCAAAGTGGTGTGCAGAAATGGCAGCTCCCAATTCTGTCTGCACAAATTAAATGCCTTTGTGCAGGCTGTTCCTCTGCTGGGTGGATTGGCCTGATTTGCTGCCGTTACACGGGAGCTGCTTTCTCTGCGACCTCAGCACTGTTCCGCGCTGCCATCCTGCGCAGGACCTGGCTGGGAACAACGCCGACGGTTGTCCTGGGTCGGGGGCAGCTCCTCCACGCCGGCGAGTGAGCCCCTGCGATAGGGCAGTGGGCAGGGAGAAGGGCTCTGCACTGGGATGCGGGTTTTGTGGAGCAAGTTGGGAAGCAATTCTGGAGGGGCAGAGGGTGAGGTCCTACTGCCAGTGTTAGGGCACAGGTAAAAGAAGTTTGGTATTCCTGCCCTGCAGAAAGCAGGGCCGGTAGCATCACTAATGTTTTTCATATTTAAATAGCAGGCATATAGATAAGACAAACTCTGCAGATCGGTGCTTGTCACTAGGATCTCATAGAAGACAGAAACAGAATTGTGAAAAGGTGGTAGTGGATAATAAACCCCTAATACTGGGGGAATTTATGGAGTTCTGGAAGCACTATGCATGTGCAGGGATTTGAGGAGATGCTCTAGGTGTTGCTCGATGCGTAAAGAAACTTTACATTCATTTAACACAAAAATCGTGTGTGTTATGAAGATTTTTTTTTTTAAAGATATTCTAGTAGAAATCTGAATAAGCAGTTACAATTCAGTTTTATGTCTGAAGAGATCTAGAAGTGGAATTAAATGTATGGGGGTGATTTTGATGCAAGGAGCAGAGAATATGGGATGTGGAAGGTAAACAAGAAAAGCAGGGGTTGTTTCCCACGGTCAGACAGAGGTGCTGGGGCTGGAGTTCCTTCAGACCTCAGTCTCGTATTGACTTCTGTGCTTGACGAGGTTATGTTCTGACCAGAATGTATGTAGGTTAAAAATTGGGATAAAAGCCCCTGGAAGAGTTCTGAGGTTTTTCTCATCCCTGAAAACAAGAGAAATTGTTTGGTGTTTTTAAGCACTCGCTGAAAAAAGTCTGTAGTCCTCCTCAGCTGCATGTAGTTACATTCAGTAAAGCATGGAAGATGAGTTTACACCTCCGAATTTTTGGGGCAATGCAACAGTGTGCAATAAAATTCTTCAGTGGTTTGGCTATTTAATATTTCTTTTATATTTATGCTGTAGATTGTATCTGTCTATGAAAGACCTTCAATACTGAAAGATTATCTGAGTATTTAGCAATCTTCTATTTGTCCTCACTGTCCATTTGGGGAGATGATCTATCGCGCGCGCGCGCGCGCGTGTGTGTATATATATATATAAAAAATATAGGAAACGGACACGGTGAAACTGAATCACTTGGTCAAGGTTACGGGGAGAATTTGCGATGGATGTTGACATGAAATCTAGCTCTTCCTAGCCCTGAGCTCGTACTGTTGCAGCAGGGTCATCTTTCTATCTAGAGGTCTCTTCCTGCACCATAGGTTTGTTTGTGGCATTGGCTAAGTTTACTGCAGACACAAACAGGCTGTGATACCCAACCTGGGAACTTTCATTGAAAAGCTATTAAACAAGCAGCCCCTCCTTCCCCACCCCGAACCACTGAGCAGCATGACCCCCTTCTTCTGTAAGTGTTCGGACAAATTGAGAGGTGGTGTGCAAGTGTGAGTTGGGAGCTCCAAAGAGCCTCGGTTCATGTTTTGGTTGGGTGGAGAGGTATGGATGCTGCTTTCTTTGAGGCAGTATTTTTGAAGAAGTGCCTGGGAGGTAGTTTAAGTAGTTTAAGAGTAGAAATTAGCTCAGAATTGAAGGTGGTGTCCTGGCTGTAGACCTCGGTGGCAGGCGGGTGCTACTGAAGGCGCAAACAGCGGGGTCGTTGGCTGGAGGAGGACGTGCCTGCATTGCTTTTGGGTAGAACTATCAAACCTAGTTTTAAGTAGCTCGCTTGAATACTGATAATATAATTGGGACAGCATGGAGTTCAGTACAAACTAATTGCTCAGTACTTCACTCAAGTATTTTTCAGGATGATATAACTGAACATAAGCTGTGCTAGCTTTCATTCTTTTACAGCTAAATATACATCTCTGTAGTCTTGTTGAGCTTGAGCTGATTGTGTGGTGATGAAGAGAGAGGCAACATTTTATGTAAGGCATGTGTAGGAGATCTGAGAGAGATCTCCACAGGGATCATATTAGAGCTTATAAATGTGGGAACGGTTATTTACAGATAAAGCGCAGAGTGAGAGAGGAAGGGAGTAAAGGATCTGCATCTCACTGCTCTCTTATCTCCAGAGAAGGGCTGAATATCACAGTATTTGCTCAGTATAAACCAAAGTTGATGCCTGCTTTTATTAGGTGACAAATTTATAGAAGATTGGCTATTGGTTTGAAAATCAAGAGTGAGATTAGTCAGCAGCTGTGATGCTTTGTCTTCTTAACAACTTGAGGTCTGAAGCCTTTAAAAAAAAAATACAAAATTCAAACAGCTCATTAAAGTCATCGCTAAAGCTTTGTAAAACTGTGTTACTTAAGCTTGACTTGATACTGGTTTTTGTATGTCTGATGGCAAACTTTTTAGTTCCCCTTGCTGAATGCTGAGTGGCCAAATATTGCACAAGTCACTAGTTGTGTTTTAATATAATTCCTTGGGTTGGTTCTGTAAGGGAGAGAAGAACCAAAGTGCCAGGCCTGTTTCCTTCTACTAGTTCCGCATTCCTTTTGGTAAGATTGAAATCACTAACTTACTCTTCTCGTGCTGATTCTGCCAGCACACATAGCATGTTTTACTGATGGAACTGCTGCAATCACATTCTCTATTCATAGTGCCCAAATAAATCATATGTTTAAGTTTTCTCATGACACAGGAGAAAAGAAACCACATTTTCTTACAAGTGAGGTAATTTTGATCTTTACAGACTGTGATTTCAGGATGTCTCTCCTTTGTTTGTGGTGATTATTATTTTTACCTTCAAGAAAACATAGAATCCAAAACTTGTATAAATTAAATATCCCGGTGTTAGATTCTTGTTTTATTGCTGTTGTATCTCTGATTTTTAATGATCCATCTTTTTCCTCTGAATTCCTTAAATACCATATTGAAGCATTTCGTGGTTTCTAACACTGTCCTCTGTAAAGCGTGGTCATCCTTTTCTGGCTCTCTTTCTGTAAGAGGTAGGTAGATGCAGAGCTTCGACTTGGGAAGGGGCAGAGCAGAATCAGCAGTAGTTTCTGTGTAAACAGTAGAAAAAAACAGTAACAATTTTTGTGCCTTAGTATCTGGCTATCTGGGAATGAAAGATAATTTTTGGTATTCTGATGGAATGGAGGTAACTCTTTACAGTAGCTCTGTGGGTTTGTGTCTTTGGGGTTTTTTTTTGATGTTTGGGGTTTTTTGGGTTGTGGGGTTTTTTTCTTCTTTATTTGTTTAGCCATGTCATTTATTTTAAGCTGTCAGAATGTATTGTTATAACATTTGGAAAGGTTCCTTATCCACACGGATTAATGCTGGTGTCTAGTTTTATTAGTCAGTTCTGTAACACTAACTAGAACTGATACTTGACGAAAGGATTCTGAAAGTGTTAAACTTCAATGTGAGCAGGTATTCTTCTTCCAGTGCACTGAGTCTCTTGTCAGTTGGTTTACAAATACCTCATTTCACACCCATTGAAATAATATACTCTAAAGGAAATGAACTGATGCCGAGTCTTAATAATGTGATAGACTTTGTGTTTATTTCTGTGTAATTATATTTAATTTGTCTTTAGTTTAGACTGGGAGAAAATAAATGATGTAAAATGAAGTTCTGTTTTCAGAAGCGTCAGAATTTTTTGGTAATCTTGTAGGGAGGAAGAAGAGGAAAGCAAGCTGTCACAAAGATGCTTTCCCAACTATTTTAGAGGATAGACACAGGAAACAGTTCTTTTAAATTGCCTTAATAACAAGTGATCATTCTCGTATCTGTACATTTTTCTCTGAAAACTATTCTGGACTATGTGAGTGCTTTCCTTTCTGCTAGCATCAGTGCCAAGACTACAGGGGACGTTATTGAGCGTACAGCTACAAATCTGATGTGGGATGGGTGTTTCGGCCTTTTGCGTGTGCGTAGGATGTTTGTTTAGCTATAAAATGGGCTTTCTGAGTACCGAGGGACACCGTTTTCTCTTAGGACAAATCTCTTCGGACAACTACAGACTTATAATTAAATTTAGGATTGGGTATGAGTATAAATAACAGGTTGAACAGGTCTTGTACAGTATTGTGTAAAGTTGCTATGAATCTTTTTCCAGTTAAGCCTGTGAAAGCAGTGTCTGTTTTCTTCTTAGTAAGTTAAATTGCTTTTGGGAACCGAAGGTGCTGTTCCTTGCTTTGCTGAGTGCACTGAATGGGAGAGGGATCAGGTTGCTGGAGAGCGACCTCTTGGGCAGCTCTACACCAATTTTGAGCTCTTGCAGGCGGGTTGAGTGGAGTCAGCTGAAACGCCACCGCCAAACGCCTCGGCGAAGGGACGCAGACACTTCAGGTGGCACCCTGCGCTGCTGCCGGCGGTGAGTACACCGAGTGGTGTGTCTGATCATTCATTAAGGAGGACCCCAGGATCTTCAGAAAACAGGAAAAATCAAAGGCTAACAGATTATGTAAAATGCTGCTTTGAGAAATCGTTGCCTTTTTTAAAGGATATTGGAGCTTAGCATTCAGGTGTTTCTTTAGAGAATTAATTATTTGAAAGTCAGCGCTAGTATCTGTCATATCAGTGGTTTTCAGAAGCTTGCATTTGAGTCTTCCCTCCCCATTCACGGAAGTTATGTTTACAAAATGTCCAGTATTTTAAAAGTGGAAAACATAGAATTCTGAATTATGTTTCATTATATATTTTATTACTTTATCGCTTACACATGTTATGATCTTCCACTGTTGTTCCTGAGATAGAATTAATGAAATGGCAGGAGAAAAAAAAAAACCAACTCAGCAGGATTTAATTTTACAAATAATATGCCAAGAGTTCTCATCACTACTTTGTCTAAATATAATACTGTAAGTGTCTCTGTTGCTTGTGAATAAGATGATGTTTGGAAGCTGCAGCAGCTCTCGGGAAACCTAATTTTCCTCTCCACAAATCGAAGTTAGGAGTATTAAATATAATTAATATGGAATATCTGTGTTTAACTGTTTTATGGTATGTAAGCACAGAACAGTTAGATGTCTTTAGTGAACTAAGTTGAGGATGCGATGCAGGACTGCAAAATTTATTTTTATCCTCAAGGTCAGCTAACATCTTTGAACACCGACACCGGTGTTCAAGAAATATAGGTCTTAATCCTAACCTTGAATGTAATTGTGTCATTTCACAATTTTACAAATATGTAAGTATATGAATTATCTTCTCTTCCTTGAGGTTTTGAAAAGAACTATAAGCTGTATATTTTTAGAGACTGGATTGTCTGACTCAGACAACAAAACAAGGAGATGTATAAAAGGTATGCAATTTATCTTCGTAGGAAAATGCTTTATAAAGCAAAGTGACTATTTGCATACAGACATTATTAAGGAATCCATCGAAATGTATAAATTTCAAGGAAGTAATGCTATTTCAAGTAGAATTTGAGTAGCAGTTGCTTATGTGATGGTGCTGGATGCTTTCAAAATTATTAACCTGAGATGGTTGATAGATGCTCTTAATGGTCATAAATTATCAGACCCTTAACAGCCCATGCATAAACCACCTTGTAACAGTTTAAAGAGGAGAAAAGAATTATGCTTTCCTGGCTTTGACTGGTTTACAAGTGTTTCAGATATTTTTTCCTCCTCTTTTTCCTTTTTTTTGGAGTGATTTAAATAAATTTTGCCTATTTATTTTCTTAACTTTTCAGTGAGGCTTTTGTATTTATTTTATAGTCGTTTGCTTTTTTAAAAAGAATATATTTCCGCCTACTCTTTATATGTTTATGGAGATTTGGATGTTTACATGATCTTCGCATATTCATCTGGTAAGGACATATGCCAGAGAACAAGTATTATGGTAGCTTGTGCCAGCCTCAGATAGGCAGAGGCTGCTGGGATTTTATCACTATGTTCCGCAGTTTTATCACTGGACATTAAGACATCCAACAGATTTATGTGGAGCAAAAACCCCCCTAAGAGATCATGTCTATGAGTTAGCCCTGGAAAAAGGTGATGGTGACGTTAGTCATCCAGGTGGATAAGTTCTGCATGATGCTTTGAGTTCTGGGCTCCCGATTTTGCCTCCTGGTCCTGGAACCACTTCCCTGTGGTCTCTTGTAGCCCTGCGAAGAATTTGCCCATGTTTGTGATGTGAGCTGACAAATGACCCACAGTGAAATATATCGTTATCCTTTCCCCCCCGCCACCGCTGCAAAATACTGAGTCCTGGGGTTTGTGCTTGCAACTAGTTGTCACTTTCTTCTCCATTGCTAACGTTGTCCTAGTTTGTGAGCGTTGTTAGCAGGTTTTGAGTGAAAAAAATAGCAACGATTCTGCCTCTGCGAAAAGGGAGTTAAAAATCTAGTGAACCAATCACTCAAATTTCATTGTCTGTGCTCGCTGGTAGGTTAAACCTGGGTGTGATCCACCGTGACCTACCAGAACTAATAAAAGTGGTTTGGGTTCGTTCTTCTCGGTCTTTAGTTCCTGTGTTGCATGGCTATTTTACAGCATCCTCGGGTGGCAGAGGAGGTACTACCATGCATTGCTTGTCTGTAAATCCTTTCTTAACCCATTTCTGACCAAACGCAAGGGTAATTTTTTTTAACTCTTTCTGAAAGAATAAAATGTTCCTGTTAGTGAGGAATGTAGTTATCTGCAGCACGTGAATGTTTCTGGTGAAAGATTATTATAATAATGCATAGTTTGAAGGATTATTTCACTTGGGAAAATACTAGAAAAGATTTCCATTTAGTCACATTGCTGGTTTGACAGACACCATTTAACTCCTCACTTGAGTCCCTCTTCAGCTCTGCTTCCTGTTAGTACCGTGTGAATATCATCTTGGGGAAGAAGACAACGTTTATACAGTGCAGTGTAGGCATTTGTCAGGTCAGTGAGATCAAAAAGTGATGTGTCTAGGATCTGGTGTAAATTAATGTGGGGATGTGCTTATTCTGGAGTGCTCAGTGTCTTTGAAAGGGAATTAAAGAACAAGAAGAGGCACACGCAAGAGAATTGGTTTTGGATGTGGGGTTATTCTAGACTAGATATTGTGGGCTTTCTTCTCCAATAACATTTTTGTTCATGTGTAGAATTCTTCTGCACTAGATAGTCTCCTTTATTCTAGACTAACATTTGTTTTGGCAAGGCCCTAAGCTGAATTGTTTCAAAAAGTTCAGAAATTCAGGCAAAATTATCACAACTATTGTTTCATAGTCCTTAATCTGGGATTAAGAAACAGCTAATGGAGCTCTGTGACACGGTTCAGTCCGGAAGCCAAACATGATGCCCAACTAATCTTCATTTACAGTGTATTTTTATTTCATATACTGTGTGTATTTGCTACAGTCAGATTTGGGTTTGATATTTAGTTTAATATTTAATAATGTTGTCCTGGTTTCAGCTGGAACAGAGTTAATTTTCTTTCTGGTGATTGCTGTGTTTCAAGTTTGATACGAAGGGAATGTGNCTGTGGCATCAGCGCTGTTCTCAGCACAAATCCAAAACACAGCCCCATACTAGCTACGGTGAAGGAAATCAGCTATCCCAGCCAAAACCAGCGCGTTCTGCACCCCTTATTCCACACCATTTACGTCATGCTCAGGTCCCACAATATCCAACACAACCCCATTAACCACCCCACCCCCTTCCTGTCCTTCGCTATAATACACAAGTATCATTCCCTTAGTCTGTGGANTTCAGCTGGAACAGAGTTAATTTTCTTTCTGGTGATTGCTGTGTTTCAAGTTTGATACGAAGGGAATGTGGATTATGCATATTGTTTTAGTTGTTGCCAGGTGATGTTTATGTTAGTCAGGGACTTATTTCAGCTTCCCCTGGAGGCTGAGAAGGGAGCGCAGGCGGGATAAACTGGCCAACGGAATGTTCCACACCGTAAACGTCATGCCCAGTATATAAATGGGGTTTGGCCACTGGGCAGGGAGCTGCCATCGCTGCTCGGAACAGGCTGGGCAACCAATAAACCGGGTGGTGAGAGTGACTTGTGTTGTATTACTTTATCTTGTTATTAGTATTATTGCTATTATTGTTGTTTTCCTTTTCCGTTATTATTCTATTAAACTGTCTATATTTCAGCCCACAGGTTTGGGTTTTTTACTATCCCCTGCTCGTCTCCCTGCCCTTTTGGGGGGAGAATGAAGCAAGTGCCTGTGTGGTCCTAGCTGCTGGCTGGGGTTAAACCATGACAAATGTGAATAAATATTTTTGTATAAATTATAGGTAAATATTAATGATTACAGTGCTGATACCGGTAATTTTTTAAGCTTTCGTATTGTAAAGCCCAGAAAAGAAATCCCTTTGCAAAAGAATCTGAAGACTTATTTCAAATGTATATAGAATTGTCAATACAAATTCTGAGTTTTCAGAGTAACGTATTTATAGATAAAAGCCACAAACGGCTGTCAACATAATTTCAGATCAGGTTTGACTCTATAGTCGTTTGAACTCTTGGAGTGGCTTTTTTGAGAAGTATTCCCAGATGTTCTAGTGGAAGTGAAGGGACCGATCTGTTGAAGTTACCTCTTGTATGTTTTTGGGGTTTTGCTTGTGTTGTGTGGGGGTGTTTTTTCTTGTGGTTTTTTGTTTGTTTGTTTGCTTGTTTTGTTTCTTTTCTCTCTCTTTTTTTTTTTTTTTTTTTTTTTTTTTTTTGGCTGCAAAAGGGACGGACAGGACTGGTAGAAAATGTTTTGGAGCCTCCCAACGTGTTCCAGCCAATACCAGTGGAACCCTTCAGAGCGCTGGAGCTGGTTCGTGAGCTACCACAGAAAGGCAGGTGGTGGCTGCCAGCCCCAGTCAAGGCTGCCCGTGGTGTCAGCCAACACAAACTGACCGGTTTTCCCAAGGCAGGAGGTTGTGGTATGGGAAAGGGCATCTGAGGTTAATAGTGATTTACGTGACAGGCAGGCTCCCGTTTCGCCAACAACTACGCCCCGCACAGACGCTTGCTCGCTTTCCCACAGTGGGATGGGGCAGAGAATCAGAAAGGTAAAAGTGAGAAAAGATATCTCGTGGTTTGAGATAAAGACAGTTTAATAGGTAAAGCCAAAGCCACGCGGGCAAGCAAAGCAGAACAAGGAATTCCTTCACTGCTTCCCTTGGGCAGGCAGGTGTTCAGCCATCTCCAGGGAAGCAGGCCTCCATCACGTGTAACCATTACTTGGGAAGACAAACACCATCACTCCAAACATCCCCTCCCTTCCTTCTTCCCCCAGCTCTCTAGTGCTGAGCGTGACGTCACGTGGGATGGGATATCCCTTTGGTCAGTCGGGGTCGGGTGTCCCAGCTGTGTCCCCTCCCAACTTCTTGCGCATCCCCAGCCTGCTGGCTGGTGGGGTGGGGTGAGGAGCAGAAAAGGCCTTGGCTGTGTGTCAGCGCTGCTCAGCGATCAGGAGAACATCCCTGTGGCATCAGCGCTGTTCTCAGCACAAATCCAAAACACAGCCCCATACTAGCTACGGTGAAGGAAATCAGCTATCCCAGCCAAAACCAGCGCGTTCTGCACCCCTTATTCCACACCATTTACGTCATGCTCAGGTCCCACAATATCCAACACAACCCCATTAACCACCCCACCCCCTTCCTGTCCTTCGCTATAATACACAAGTATCATTCCCTTAGTCTGTGGACCACCCCTGTAAAGTGCCTGTAAAATGTCCGCAGAATGTCCACTGAGTTAATTTAGTCCATGAGTTTGGGCTCCATCTGTTCTGGTGGTCACCCTGGCCAGGGGAGGTGGTGTGTTGCATGGAGTTATTGGGCACCAAAGCCAGCTCAGACGGGGTGACGGCTGAACTTGCACTGCTTCTTGTAAGGCTTGTCCTTTGCGTGTTCAGGTGGTTCCTGCTGTAGTAATTCCTAGAGCACGCAGCTCGAATCATGGGTTACAATAATTTAAAGGTACGTCCATTACAATCTCTCCCCAGTCCCTTTGGACCAGGCCACAGGGTTTAACATTGCCATGAACTCCTCCCCTTGCCCCTGCTCCTGGTTGGACTTATCCACAGGCTGCAGCCCTGTAGGGCAGTACCTGCTCCAAGCAGAGGTTTGTCTATGAGCCACCATCTCTTCAAGGGTATACCTGCTGCAGCACAGACGTACCCACAGCCACAGTCGCGTTAAGGTGCAGCTACTCCAGTGTGGCGTTATCCACGGGCCACGATGCCTTCAGAGACAGACCGGCTGCAGCCTGGCCTTACCCGCAGCCACGCTTCCTTCAGGAGTGAACCTGCTCCCACACGGCCTCACTGGTGGCTGCAGTCCCTCCGGGGTGTACCTGCTCTCTCATGGGCTTATCCATGGCCACACGCTTTGAGGTGCTCCAGCATGACCTCATGCACAGCCATTGAGGCTTCAAGGTGTACCTGCTGCAGCGTGGACTTATCTACAACCACACATGCTTCGAGGTATACCTTCTCCAGCATGGACTTAGCCTTGGGCTGCAATGCCTTCAGAGTTACACCTGCTGTAGCGCAGACATAACCACGGCCACGGATGCTTTGAGATGGACCTGCTCTGGCGTGGACTTATCCATGTCCGCAGACACTTTGGGGTGTCCTGCTCCTACACGGACTCATTCACAGGTCACAGTCCCTTCCACTTGAGTTCACACTGGAGTTCCAGCCTGCCCAGTACAGCAGCACAGAAGCAGCAACGATGCCCTGGCCATCTGCCAGCCCAGGCACGTGGCCATGGCTGTTATCAAAATGTTCCCAGGCACAGCAGAGTAAGATGATAAGCAGTGCAGCCAGCAGTGAAAGCAAAAAGGAGCCGCTAACGAGCAGTAGACTCTTGATATACAGTAAGGCAAGCAAGCCCCATGGCAAGCACAGAAGCCTGCCAATTAATAGCTAAACGGCACTAACAGCCATAAATTTGATCTGGTACTTTCCAATGAAAGCTGTAATTATGTTGAACCCTACAAGCCCCACGTTGGACACCAAAGGAGCTGTCCTAGTTTAACCCCAGTCGGCCACTAAGCCCCACACAGACGCTTGCTCGCTCCCATCACAGTGGGATCAGGAGAGAATCAGAAAGGTAAAAG
>VZSF01004093.1:366266-401246 GCA_013398295.1 Chionis minor | reverse complement strand
GGCGGCGCCTCCCCGGCGTCAGCGCCTGGCCCCGTGTGCCGCGGCGTCGCGTTGCCATGGAGCCGCCGCGGGGCCCGGGGTGAGAGCGGAGCGGCGCTGCGGGGAGCGGGGACACCGGGGGGACCCTCCCTCCCTCTCCTGCCGCAGCCGCTGCTGGCTGGCGCGCTGTCCCCTGTCAGGGTAGTGGCCGCCCCGGGTCCGGCGGCGGCGCCGGTGTCGGCGGCTTCACCTCCCGCCGTTGGGTGCGCTTGTTGTCGGGGAGGTCGAACAGGGCGCCGCGCCCCGGCGGGCATCGTGGGGGGTTCGTCCTCCGGCCGCGCCGATGGCGGGGAACAGGCCGGGCGCTGGGCTCGCCTGTCAACCCGCCCGCGGCCCGGTGAGGACGCTGCAGCGAGGGCGAGCGGGCGACTCCCGCTGAAACGCCGGCCCAGCTGTCAGCGGTTGCTGGGGCCCACCGGGGTTATGGCAGAATTTCATTTTGAGGCGGAGTTCGAGTGAGGCTAATTGCTTGTTCTGGAAGCACGGGGAGGAGGGAAGGTGGAAGGCGGCTGGGAGAGGAGGATCGTTATGGGGTCGGGGCTTAACGACAGAGCTAATGTGTTCAGGGGGTTGTCTGTCCTGTTTGGTTTCGCACAACAGGCAAACTATAAAGAGTAAATGAAGATCCCGAGTTTCTTCAGTAGGCCATGCAAAAATATTCTACTTTTCTTGGGAAACATATTGACTGCAGCGAGAGGGGCTGCTAACATAATGACTTAAATGTGCCAGAAAGAGAGAAATTTGATTTCAAGTCGGTTATTAAGGCAATACGTTCTTAAGTTTGCACAATGCATCGTGCTCCGGTTGAGGTGGTTCACCTCACCCGCAAGGAAAAGTACAGCAGAAGAGCAACTTCCTTTAACTGCTGTGCAACTTGCAGCACAGACCTATCTCTTTAACTGCAGTTTAAGAATCTTGTTCAATTATAGCCACAATATTATAAAACATGCCCCTGAAATCAGAATTAACTATGGATGTAGGACCCAAGACTACCAATCCAGGTAAGGCGTCATGGTTAGCTGCCTTAAACTGTAGGGGGGTGAATTTCTGTGTCTCTTGATTACAGTAATCTCCCAAAGAGGTGGGTGACCAAAATGCATCTGGAATCTTCTGAAATCTTCTGTTCTGTCAACCTAATCTAATATTCTCAGGTATTGCAAATCCACTTAGTGGAAGGACCAGGAGCAATAATGTAGCAGCCATTTGTTTCAGACTTTCAGATCTACATGTTTGTTAGATTTTTGTGATAAACTTCTTAGTGACATTAATGATCTTAAGTTCTTGCATGTCTGTACGTCTGTTTTGTGAAGCTTGCTCTCCAGATGAGGTGTATACCAGTAAGAGGCTTCCAGACTAATGGATGTTACAGTTAATCTGCTTTACCAAGAAAGCGTTACTTCATCAGTGTGATATTCATCCTTCTGTTACTGTTTTTTAACCCCGGCAAATACAGGCAGTGGAAAGCTTTACCTGTAATTATATTCATTGTTCTAAATTATACGACTATACATTTTCTACTTAAGGCAAATTGCATTTTAAACAACAATAAAGGACAATGAATCTGCTTGCCTAGTTTTTGCACAGTAAGCACTTCCTGCTCTTGGTGCTTATTGTTTTTTAAAGCAAGCAATAAAGTCTTGGCTGTTTGCCTTCATGGCATTTAAAAATCAGATATACCTTTTTCAAATGCTGCTGAGGCATGGCTTGCAATTACCGCAGGTCTGGAAGGCATTTTGCAGATTTGTACAGCAGCTTCTCTTACTACTCATTTACTAAATGAACAGCAAATACAACCTCTCTGTGTCATTTTAATAGCTTGTGCAGCCACAATGAATTTCACATAAAGTTGGTCAGGGTTAGAGCCTTCAAAAGTAGGAAGGTTCTACTCCTTTCATGAAAAATAGAGTCCTGCAGAAAGGCTCTGTTGGTGCCCCCACTGAAAAAGACAAAATCACGTAGGCTTATTTCTTGTTTTTAGGAAATTACTGGGAAGGGGAGAGTCTTGAGATAGCTTGTATAGCAGGGCATAATTTTTGCTTCTTATTGCAGATCAGTAAATCCAGTCAAGAGGCGTACTGCAGTAGCAGATCAGGCTCCAGTCAGTCCTGCTGTTCATAGATATACTTGTTCTATTCATAATTTGAATTCTGAATAGCCAGACAAAGATGAGATTACTTAGACTGATGCAATATCTGCAGGTGCTGATCCCCAGCCCTCCCGGAATTTCAGACGTCCAGGTTATAAAATTTTCCGTTGGCACCATAGTTTCCTCACAAGGGGGGAAACTCCACCCTCTCTAACTATTTGTAAATTCAGCAGATTCTTGGGTAGTTTCTCAACAATTCTGCTCAGTACACTCGGGCATCTCCAGTTCATAAAGAGTATCTGCAGAGCTGTAAACTTGTATTTTATATAGACACAAAATTTATTGCCACTGGTGGTGTGCAGCCAAGTTACAGCTAAACTCAGATCTCAATCTCCTGGTACTGATGAACAATCTCTGCCAAATGCTGCTGTGTACTGCTGTAGAAGGGAACCAACGACTGTGTTACTGTGCAAAGTCCAATATCTGGGTTTAAACAGCTGACAGAGTCAACTTAGTGCCACAACACACATTTTATGTTGCATCTAAGACACATTTTCCTTTGTCAACTTCATTGTATGGTGACTGCAGAAGAGGGGCGTTGCTGTTGCTGTTTCACAGCACTACTGCAGTGTATGCAATTCCCCTTTCTGCTAGTTTCCTCTGTTTGGCAGCTGTTAGCAAATGCATATTCCTTTATAAGCAAACTTACAGAAGGGAAACTTGTGCTAGAAAACAGCCTGGAATCTCAGTGACTGTTCTTTAGCATTACTTTAAGACTCTGTTTTTCTTGAGCTGTTTTCACGTATATGACAGGCTTCGTGCTGATCTTCTGGGTTTTTTAGTGTGAAGTTGTACTTTGAATAAGTATTACTGTATTTTGGAGAGGACTTTTGGCAACCATGTTTCTAAATCCGTTTCCACAGACCACACACCACACTTCCACTGCACCCCCTACACTTGTGCAGGTAGCTACCAGTTGTCTAAACTAGAATTACATTTATTTTGCACATCAGTAGAAAAGTGGATTTTTTTCTTTTTCAACCCTCCGCCTCTACCCCTATTGAATACACTCCTTAAGACTAGAACAATTACCTTGTTTTCTTGCCTATTTTTTTCTTACCTGTAAATGTGTGAGATTATTAGTAAAATCTGTTTATCGGTTATTTTTGTTTCGTTCTGTTAAAACAAAATTTTTTCACTTACTCTCGTTTCAGTCCCCGCATGCTGCTCAGCTCGCTACAATCTAGCACTACTGGCCTTTTTTGGGTTCTTCCTCCTGTACGCATTACGTGTGAACCTAAGCGTTGCTCTGGTGGATATGGTAGAACCTAACACAACCTTAGCAAAGAATACCACTTCCAATGTGTGTCCAGAGCATTCCTCCACCATAAACGTTCCTCGTAACACAACGGTGAGATCTCAAGCATATTGTCCTGTAATGTGGCATGTTAAAGTGTTTTTAATAGAAATCTCTGATTGATGACTCATGGTTAGATGGCAAGAGAACAGTCTGCTCTTTACCAGATGGCCTTTTCAGTGCTTCCTTTAAAGGTATTCTGAAAAATAATAGCCTTAAATTACTAGCTAATTTAGAAGTGCTGTGCTTAGGGTCATATTTTTCTATGTACATTTCTGTGCTATTCCTTACAATTTAGCTAACCGTGTAGATCTACTATGACTCACTGTTTTATATGCCAGGGATCAACTGCTACTGTTAACATCTGCGTCAGAGCTCGCATCACTGTCCATATTTGCCTGTTCTTCATACAGTCTCAATGGCATGAAATTTCATTACAAATTAACGTGTAATATTTTTCTGCTCACAGCTTTAATCTTTCCCAGATCATGATTCTTGTCTTTATATCCTTTATCTCTGTCTTCTTTTCCAGTAATCATTAAAATCACATTCCTTAAGTGAACAAATCTGTTGGATATGAGAAAATGCTTTAAAAAACAAAAACAGAAACACACCCCCCCACACACTTTGTGAATTTGGACTTGTATACGTCTCATCTTATAACTGAATTTTATTACCAAGCACTCTTGCTGTCTTCCTGTCTTCATTTTGTTTGCTTGTTTAGAGGTCATTTATTATTTATCACGAGCAATTTATAACTGCAGACTTTATGGGAAGAAGATTCTGTCTCATCACTTCTGTGAAATATATGTTGCTTGTTTAGATGCTTATAAATTGAGCTTTTGGAAGTGATCCCAAACTTCAAAAATCACTTTATTGGGCAATAGTTCATGTCTTGCTGACTTCCTTTGTAGCTTCAGGCTCCTTGTCTCGATCGTCTTTGCTTTTATTACTTTGTCTGCTGAACTCATCTTCCCTCTGCTGTGCCTGTCCCATTCTTCCGCTTACCCTTGTGAGTCCTGTCCTTGGCTGCTCACTTTCTTTGTATTAAATTTAAGCATCTGCCTCTCCTTGTTTGCTTTTCTGTCCATAAATTTTCTGCAGGAAAAAGCCATTTTCTAGAGCATGACAGAATGTCTGCACTGTGATGCAGAAGTGGGACTCACACTCATGCAGACTACGTAGTCTGCACCTGTGTCGCCTAACCCGAGTGGCTTAGAACTCAAAAAGGGATAACTGCCTGAGCACTTACATTTCATGTTGTGATGATTTTCATATAGATATGTCCGGACAGACTATAAACTACCTGAATTAGCTTTCAGCACTACTTTGATTGCAGTATAGAAGTGTGTAGAGGAAGGGAGACCCTGGGGATGAGGCAGTGAAAGATTTGTAATTTAGGTGCAAAGGACTAAACAATGGATCAAAGTTACATAAAATATGGTCAGAGAAACTGCTATTTTGAACTTAATGCATTTTATGTGGGTTTTTTTTTCTCTTTTTAGGGGGAAAAGTATTCTTGGGATGCTGATACTCAGGGATGGATCCTTGGTTCTTTTTTCTATGGCTATATCATTACTCAGATTCCAGGAGGATATCTTGCAAGCAAAATTGGAGGGAAGGTGTTACTGGGGTTTGGCATCTTTGGTACCTCTGTATTCACCTTGCTTACTCCCTTAGCTGCAAATTTGGGAGTTGGCTACCTCATAGCTGTCAGAGCCTTGGAAGGACTGGGAGAGGTAACCTTCTTTCTCTATGTAACTTGAAAATGTATCTGAATAATTTGTTAATCAATTGTAGCGATTAAACCCTGTGGGTGTTGGTATGCTGGAGCAGTATACAGATTGTTTCATTTTGAGTAGCTTAGTTTTAATTTTTTTGAATAATTAAAGTTTGCCTTGTATTTTAGCCTAAGTTTTTCGAATAAGAAAAAGGTTTTATTTGTAAGGACACTTGAGACAAAACTAGAATTATCCTTTCTCACTTGTCAGAAACCAGGATCTCAGAACAGTATTGTTTGTATTCTTGCAGCTTTTCTAGTATATACAGAATCAAAGGCAGGAGAAATCAATTCTGCCTACTTACTCTCATGCCTTGCACACTATTTTAAAGTTGTTTCTTCCTAAACAAGAAGCTAACAGATTGTACTACTGCTTTTTAATGAAATATGCTTTGAACAATGCAAAGTTCTAAAATTGTCACATTTCACAGAATGAAATGGTTTCCTTTAGGGTGTTACCTTCCCAGCTATGCATTCAATGTGGTCTTCTTGGGCTCCTCCGCTGGAACGCAGCAAGCTCCTTAGTATTTCATATGCAGGTGAGAAATTCCCACGCTGATAACGGGATTATACATTTTTACTGCAGTAACGGGGAGGACTGACTTAAATCAAAGGGATTTGTATTATAAATTTTAATTGGCATTTAATCTGGAAAGCATAACGTTGAATTAAATCTTGCTTTGCATTCATTATCTTCATTTATTCATGGCTCTTACAACCCTGAGAAAAGGTATTGATCTGCAATTAAATATAAACCTTAGACTAACTTTGTTATAAAGGTTTACTAGGAGTTACTGTGAAGCTGATTAATAGAAGATACTGTAAATAAAGGAGATTTAGTGTTGGGAACAAAAAGCTGGGGCAGAATCACTGCATAGTGTTGTTTGATTGGTTTTTTGTTTGTTGTTTTGGGAGTTTTTTAAGTGTTTTTGGAGTAATTCAAGGAAGAAAATATCCAAGATCCCAGGTATTGCTGCAAGAGCTCCTTGTCAGAGTCCAGTACTCCCTGACCAGATTCTTTTAGATATTCTGTGTGTGGAAGGTGTAGTGTTTGATATCAGATTTACTCATTTGAAGATATGTGATTTACACAGGATTTTTGATTTAGCAGAGTGATACAGAATATACTGAAAACACAGTACAAATGTAAGTTAACACTTAGCAAAATGTAGCAATTGCAACGCACATTTGCATTACCGGTCTCTAATGTGCTCCCCATCATTGACACTGGGAATCCCCAGTTGCTAGGAACGAATACACGGGTTGAAGGCAGCTCAAGTCTCTCATTCTCTTAAAAATTTTGTTGTTAGTTGTTTAGTTTTTATACTTTATGTTGGGCTGAGCCATGTATTCGCTCCCCTCTTGCTGGTCTGGCTAACTCAGGGAGACAGTCACACTTTTAATGAACTCGGGGAGAAACATTTACACCACCAGCTGATCTACTCAACTGTTGATACAGTCAGCTGATCCACTCAACTGACATAGCTGTTTATCTAAAACAAAGGCCACCCTCTGGTCCCCTTTGTGTTGAGATAAAGTCAGCTTTTTTTTTTTTTTGCAGCAGCTGTGGTCAGTCACACCCCACATTATTCCCTGAGCTTCATGGACACATTGCTCTTGCCCATCTCCACTGAGCCTTCATCTGTTTTAGGGGTTTATTGGTCAGTCACATCGCCCAATGCACTATTTGTGGGGCAGGTAAAAAATGTAGCTTTCTAAATTTACTAGTCAGAATTGATATTATTTCTTTGAGGGTGACAAACTTTGCATTCACTTAATGGAGTAATAGTTTGTTTTACTCAGTCTTGTTAGTATTAATTCTGTTACAGCTTTCTTATTCGACCTGGGCTTCATGAAGAAGACAGGGCTATGCCATGTAAACTGTGGCTACAGTTTCTCAAGCGGCTAAGCCAGTTTAGCAGCTCTCTTCTGCCAACAGAAACAGCCTTAACTATTTCTTCCTTGCTTTTTCTCACTTCCCTTCTAGCCCAGTGTCTCTTCCTTTGTGCTATTTCAGGCACTCATCAGACCTTTCCATGAGCCGCTTTCAATCACCTAATGCAACAGAAAGCTTTTTCTGGGTTTTTTTGTATCTGTTTTCTGCCATGTTAGTGAATTAAATCTGTTTTAAAGGAAATCTTCATGTAAGAGCCAGTACACAAGTTAAGCAGAGAGCACAGAGTTGGGATTGACATCTACTGCATTTAACAATTGGGAGCTTTTAAACTGTCTTTTTGTATCTTATTAAATTGCATGCTAGTGTGCTAGTGAGAAGAGGCTGAGGCCTTGAACTGCCAATTGTTAGCAGTCATGAATGGATAGACCATCTTGTGCAAACTTAGAGTGTTTCTTTTTCCCCACATTTTCATGGTTGGCAGGCACGTGCTCTGTGGTTTGATGAATCGTGATCATGTTGATTTTCTAAGAGAACATATGACTGAGGTTATATGTAGTTGTTATTTTGCATGAAGTATGTGTTTTTGTTGTCCACAGTTAAAGCCTTCTGCCTCAAACAAAAATTGTTGTTTCCATGAAGGTGGAACCTAGGTAGCCAGCGTATCAACATAATATAATGTTTTCTGAGTTGAGATTAGGTTTGGAGAAGTGATCATATAACTAACATTGAGAGACGAGGTCTACTATTTATTACCAGTAGAGTTCCTAAGTATGGAAATAATATGGGTTGGGTTTCTGGTTTAGATTTGGGGCAGGAGGGGGGAACCTGCTATCCTTTGCAAAGTGTATATGGTGTTTTAAACTCGAGAATGGTTCTTTCCGTTTTTGGCTTGTATCTGAACTGGAATCTGCTCATCTTTGCCTTCTTCCTTGCCCGATCATACACCCTGTGAAATTCAGGGAACGTGGGATTTGAAGCTGCTGGTTATATGGATGCCTTCTGGCTCTTGTTGCTAGCATTGCTGTAACTATGGAGCTATGGGAACTGCAAATTGATTATATCAAGTCAGTATTTCCTCCCCCCAAGTCCTTAATTGTACTTAGGTCAGCTCTCTCTTGTTTTGCAGTAATGCCAGTTTATTAATTTGTGTTGTTTTGGATGTACTGGAGCCATTACTTTATTGGAGAGGAATGTGCCAAGAATGCCTGTCTTTTATTGCTTTTTGCTTGCGAGTTTGGATGCGTGGGCCTTTGTGGCTCTGTTTACTTGAAGCTGCCAAAGCAGTTTATTGTGCCTGTGTTTCTTTAAGGTGAAATGGCAGCCCTCTAGTGGTGGTGACAAATCTTTTCTGCATGATTTATTACGGAGAAATAAAATAACTCTGAAATGCCGCTTAGTTTAAAGAGTCTATAGGAGATCTAGTTATTGTTTTTCCACTTTGTTTTTTCTTCTTCTCGTAGGTGCACAGCTGGGAACTGTTGTGTCTCTGCCACTGTCTGGTTTAATTTGCTACTATATGAACTGGGTTTATGTCTTTTACATATTTGGTAAGTGTGGGGGGTTTTTTAATTATTAAAAGTACAATCCATATTCTTTTTGAAAGGCATTGTATATTATAAAACTTATTTTAAGCTTTAAAAACATGTTTGACATGTGAAGTTGCTATTTTGTTCCTCCTGGGAAATCAGAGATATTTAAAGCGAAGTAGATTCCTCTGTGTGGCTAGGTAAGCCTTGCTTCCAGTGAGCAAAGCTGCCTCTGAGTTGGACAAAAGCTGGTACAAGTCAAACGCTCTTAACTCTCCTGCCACATAGAATCAACAGGCTGAAATTTCTTATTTGAAGTGTGAAATTGAGTTAATAACTTTAATCCCAGGAACAAAATTCTACTTTGAATGAAAGAACATGTGAAAAATTACTGCTACTTTAAATTCAAACTGTGTAGAAAATCCCTCTAGCTGTTACAGGAACCCTGAAGGAATGCCCAAAATGCAAGGCATAGCATGTTTACTGTGAGTTATGTTCTAGAGGAAGCTCAAACACAGAAAATATTTTCTAATAGCATGTCATAGATGTAACTGATGCTTTTTGTAGGTCTATTTACATGTCTGAGCTGTTTCATATCCTGTATGGGGAAGGGAAAATCAGAACAAAAGATAAGAATTACACTTTCTTCAACAAAGCCACCTCCAATTTTTGTATAAATAAAAAGCGTTCAAAGCAAAGAATTGGACAAAATGAAATAAGTTACAATGTTATAGTTCTATAAAACTACAGTTTATTTGGACTGACTACTGAAAAGTTACCTTTTTCAAACGACAGTTCTGGGGTTCGGTTTAAAAAAGAAAGGAGGATTGGTACATCAGTTAAGCTGTATGATATTCTATGTATCTGTATAAAGTATTTTTTTGTGATTAAACTTAAAGTGAATTTTTATTTCCTCTGAGTGAGCCATATCCTTTGTGGCTCTTCCATGTGACTGATAAAAATACAATATGTATAGGTATGCAACTTTCCTCTTCCAAGAGGAAGAAAAGAGGAAAAAACAAAACAAAACAACCCACAAAAAAACACTTTCCTGTTTAGTCCTCTTCATTGTTTATTACTTTTAAATGTCCATTGTTAAGCCACTTTGGGGAACTACTGTATGTAAGTAGAGAGAAGTTCTTTCCAAATACTCCAGTATAATTTTAAAGAACATTATTTTTTTTAACTAAATCACCTGAGTGTTATTCACTCGATATAATTGCTTATGTTTTTATTTCTATCTTTTCCCAACAATAGGTGCACTTGGCGTATTATGGTTCTTCTTCTGGATGTGGTTGGTTAGTGATACACCAGAAACTCACAGCAGCATTTCACATGCTGAAAGAGAATATATACTCTCTTCTCTAAAAGATCAGGTACAGCACTTTAGTAAGAACTTAAGTAAGAACATCAATCACAAATATTGTCATTAGCGTCATGCTCTGTTGATGTGTAGAAAAACATCCTTAATCTGAGATAGAGGCAGAATTTGTCAAATAAAAAACTAAAAAATACAGCGTAGTTGTATAAATGAGAAACAATCAGTAATCAAACAAAGCATTTATAGTAATGCTTTTTGTCTCAGACATTGTTGCGATGCTTTTTAAATAAAAAGCTCAAGTCTATCACTTCTCTCAAAACTAGATCCAGGCCTGTGTAATATCTTTAAACTTTGCAATACAACATTATACAAGCTTTTTTCAGTGTGTCTTCTGGAGTAAGAAAGAAATTACTGTTTGCGAAGAAACATTTTGAAAATGCTAATGAGCTAATTCCTAACGTGTGCGATAAGAGTTTATTTCTGTGACTGGGGATATGTATTTACATCCTGTGAAGCTGGCTGAGAGACCAAAGTTAGTATCTAGGACTGAGTAGGAAAAAAATAAGCTAAATAAACATGTGAGGGGTGACTTTAAATATTTAACCGTTTATAGTAAAAGCAAGAGGCAACAAATCTCAACAAGGGAAGGCATACTTTTTCAAATTCTGATTATAAACATAATAGTAACTGCTTTACTTTGCACTAGTATACAACAGAGCAGTAACATACATTAGTATACCTTCAGTGAGAACTGAACACAGTAATTCATTCATTGCTGATGACTTACATCTGTTGACTGAGACTCATTTTATGCCCTTCAGAATGAATGATCGGCATAGATTTGGGTGGGGCCAAAACACTGTATTTAATGAATGTTCATGTCAATGTCCTGATCACTCTTTCTCTTCCCTTTTTCCCTGCCTCCTGCTTGCTAGCTTTCTACGCAGAAATCTGTTCCCTGGAGACCTATGCTGGGGTCCCTTCCGCTGTGGGCTATCGTTGTGGCACACTTCTCTTATAACTGGACTTTCTATACACTTCTTACGCTCTTGCCCACATACATGAAGGAGATCCTGCGGTTTGACGCACAGGAGGTGAGATAAATAAAAATATAGTCACTTTCTTCTGAATTAAAGGAATGAAATAAGAGAGATCTTACCTGCTGTTTAGAATAGAGGAACCTGTTTAAGAACTTTGGAAGGTAAATGTATAGCTGAAAAATTGTAAAAAAAGTCCCCAAAATTAAGCAGATGCATCAAAAATGTTACCTGCCTTGTAATTTCCACTTTTTTTTCAGGATGTATTTGACATTTAGCTTAATGCTAACTTTCGAGCTCATTTTCTGGTTACAGATGCATGTTACCTGTTTAACTGCTCTGACAATAACTATGAAAATATTTTTCTCTGTTACATGATTTGTATGATTGCTTCAGATTTTATAGTTTGTTTTACAGCTTCTGAAATGCTACCTGCCCCTTCTTTGCTCACTCATAAGGGAGAACATTTCCAGTTAAAAAAGAAAAATAAAACTAAGGAAATCATTGGACAAGTGGCATTTTTGAAAGTATTTTAAGGAGGAATGGGGAAAGCTTTAGTCTGGAACCCTTTCCAAATTGTCACTTTCTTTTCTTTCCTTTCCTCAATGAGCAGCAGAGGTAAAACAACTTTTTTTAGTAAGGTAAATAAGATGAAAGAGGAGCACAGACTTAAGGTCCAAAAGTAATACTTTTCAAGGACATTTTAAAAAATGAAATTATTAGGGGAAAAATATGGGGGTGAGGGGATGAAACATTCTTATTTATAGCAATTACTTTACTGTACTGGTCTTTGTTTAATGAGAAAGTTTTGGTGATAGCATGGTTTACCTGGAGAAGCTGATACAACTCGAGTAAAAAGGTGCTCAGAAATTTCAAGAAGTTTAGCATAGTCTTTTCCTGGTTTAACACGACACTGGTTTGCAGCAAACTGAAAACGCACACCATACAAGAAAGTGGCTATGCTAGCAATCTTGGGAGGAAAAGTTGGGGAATCTTAGTGTTAGAAGAGCAGGTTGCAGTAGGGCGACTGGAAAGTGGTTCAGAAAAACTAGCTCAAGGTGCTGGTTGTGCTCTTTATCATGCCTCTTGAGGGAATGTGTGTAAACATCTATGAAAGTTGTTGGCTACCACAGCCCTCAATTTTATGTATTTTGTAAAACACCATTGCATTAAATGCTAACAGGTTTTGCTGTGAAGTGGTTTCCTATGTCTCTGGGTTATGTTTCTTCTTTTTGGAGTGACTGACTGTTGTGAACATTAAAACAAAAAAAAGGAAAAAGAAAAAGCTTGCATAACAGTGTTGGACGAACTTGTTGCCACACATTTAGATGGAAGTTGCATTACTGTTTCAAATGTTGTACAGTTGCTATTGTGTAGCCCACCAGTTTCCATCCTATAATAAAAGGATTGGTTAAAAATAATGCTGTGACTCTGAACAGTGTTCAAAAGTTCGGACTTTTAAAATTACTCAGACTATCTTCTATTTTTCAGAATTTTACATAGTGCTTTTGAAAGCTGAGCATTGAAACCCAACAGGCAGCATATTTGAGTGCTGAGAGAGTGGATTTCAGGTGGCAATGTGTTTCTGGTCTCATTTCAAATTAAATTTACTGGGGAAGTTTTCTTTGTATTTCTTTGACAAATACACATTTTATAATAGTGTATAAACATTAGAATATTTCTATCCAATAGCTATCCAAATACCTCTTTTTAATCACAGATTAGGTCAAATTATAACTCTGTTACCAGTAATTATCCATAACTGTATGGAAAGGCTGTAAACTCATGCAGCTTAATAGTACCTTTTGTTTCCCATCATTAGAAAAAAAAAATGCAGAATCAGGCAGAAATCTCTAAATAGCTCTTGTTTAAAGTAATGGGAATTAACACATGACTTCAGTGTAAGTAATGTCAGGTCCTGAATAATAGCTTCACTTTGGGGTTATAGGATGTTCAGCCTGGATCTGATGAAAGTCCTAGTCTGTATCTTGTCTCTGATTACAGCCAGCATCAGATGTTTCAGCGGATAGGTATGGGATAATGTAAGGTTGAAGAGTTATAGTAGTGCAGACCACTGAGATTCTAAATAGCTTTCAAAATTCTGAGTAATATTTACAGCTTGCACTTACTTTAGTAACTCACTCAATAGCCTGTCCTACTTGAAATTGGTGTTTCTGGAAACTTGAGTGATAAGGTTAAAGTCCACAAGATAGCTTCCTGTATAGCGCTCTTTTTCCTGGATCCAGTTGCTGTTTTAAACCTTTGAGTTTTTGTTCCGGCTGTATTGGTAGTTATGGATTAAGTCATGCAATGGAGAGTTTACACATTGGTATCTTTAAAATGCTTTGCTTTTTCTATCTGTAGGTTTCTCTCTCATGGTAGTACCAACAATAGTTATGTGGATGGATGGTTTTTGACACTTCTGGTTCAGTCTCTGTTAATGCTCCAGTACAAGTGATTTTTTTTCAGCATGTTGAATTGTCATGTCAATGTTTTAACTGTCTTTTTTTTTTATCTCCTTGACAGAATGGGTTTTTATCAGCCCTGCCTTATTTTGGCTGCTGGTTATGTATAATTCTGTCTGGGCAAATTGCTGATCATTTACGGGAAAAACAGAACTTGTCCACTGTTTGTGTTCGCAAATGTTTTACCCTAATAGGTAGGTGCAAGTATCATCTCTGTTTGGAACATATCAGTCTGGGGAAAAATGAAGGGTTTGGGAGAGTTAGTGTGACATTCTGCTGTGAGATTAGGCAGGATTGTGCATGGCTTGAGAGGAGCAGCTTAATTTGTACATTAATTTGTCAAGAGTAAATCATGTCTTTATCCGTAAAAAAATTAGGCCTATTGGATAAGAGAACAATAACAGGTTGCCAAAAGCTTTGTTTAGGTCAAGAGACATCATTCTTGCAAGCAAACTGATTAAATAAATGGTCAGGTAAAATCACCATTAAAGTGGTGATAATTGCTTGATAGAATGATACCTTATGGATGGCGCTCTCAAACTGAGTGGGGATATTGGTCTGCATGAGCCTATTCCCAGCCCTGTGTTGTTCAGTGTTTACTTTATTTAAGACTTAAGTAACTGAATTGGAATACACTTGCAAAATTTACAGTTGCTACCAAGGTAGGAAGACCAAATAGAATCTAAAATGGTCTTGAATAATTGGGAGGAGACATGATCTGAAATCACCAAGAGATTGATGAGATCAGGTTCTTAACAAATACAGGTAAAAGGCTGTATTGAGGAACAAGTTGATTGCTGATTAAAAGAGGGGGCAGGGGAAAGGAGGAGGGAGAGGGGAAGAGATTAGGCGCAGGACCCACACAAGTTGCAGTCTGCTTGATACATGCCTATCTTTGCTGCTTTTCAATGCTGCTATTCAATTGCTTTCTTCAAATCATTTCTTGTAACAAACTCTCAAGCTTTTTTTTTTTATATTTTAAGCCTATACCATTTTGGTGACCCAGTTTACTGCAAGGCCTCACACCCAGATGTGTATAACTGAGGGGGGAACGTGCTGTTGCATTAGGAAAAGCCAGGGATCTTAGGTTGGCTTCATCAAAAAAGGAAATACTTGGAGCTGTTTTCAGAGATCACAATGAGGTCATGTGAATGGCCAACTCCGGTACTGGGAAATGCATATTAAAATTAACTGCAGACAGGAAGCAGCGTGCACTAGCTCATGATGGCTGCTGAGCTGTTTCCAGTACCTGATGTAGCTTCTCTAAAGCTAGCCTGGGTTCTCTAAATTCTATAGCAGGCTCCAGTATAGATACACCAGATGTTCAGATCTCGTAAGAGTAAAATAAAGCTCATTCGAGAAAGTGTCTGCAGGAGAAATATACATATATGTATACGCATGTGTTTGTATGAACCCTTTCAGCTCTAATTTATTATGACCTGCAGAAGTCAGTGTTTTCTCCTGAAACCTGGAGAGTTAAATGTGGATAACTTCTTCGCAGTGCACTGTTCACCTACCAGTGTCAGTGTGGCTTCTATTATTTTTATAAAAATAAATAAAATTAATTTGTGAAATCACTTTCAGTATCTGTTAATTTTTGTTAATTTTTTTATCTAGCTGAAGTTTATTCTTTGCAGCTAGAGTGGGATTTTGCCGTTCTGGCTACTGTTTCCGGAGGCAACAAGTTTGCAACCCATCTGCACTTCCTCACAGGCCCACTGTTAATGCATGTAGTGCAGTACTGGTTTCTGTACACTAGGTGGTGGCGAAAGTTGTATAGAGAGTCTCTTAATGTCTCCTGTTTAAAAAAAAAAAAGAGTCCATTGATTCTAAGATTTCTGTCTTAAAGGAATGATTGGGCCTGCGGTGTTCTTAGTAGCAGCTGGATTCACAGGCTGCAACTACGCGCTGGCTGTTGCATTCGTGACCATATCGACAACACTAGGAGGATTTTGTACCTCTGGCTACAGTATCAACCATTTGGATATAGCACCTTCGTAAGTATTGCTGAAGCGTTTGTTAGGGCACATGGTACATTTATGACCACTTCTTTTGTATTGCTGGGGTACCTGGGAGATTTAGAATCATAGAACGGTTAGACTTGGAAGGGGTGTTAAAGATCATCTAGTTCCAACCCCCCTGCCACAGGCAGGGACACCTTCCACTAGACCTGGTTGCTCAAAGCCCCATCTAATGTGGCCTTGAACACTCCTAGGGATGGGACATCCACAAGTTCCCTGGACAACTTGTCCCAGTGTCCCACCACCCTCAGAGTAAAGAATTTCTTCCTAATCTACCTTCCAGTTTAAAACCATTAACCTTTGTGTCCTTTTCTCTGTGCATCATGAATTAGTCTTTGTATCATTGGTAATATTTCCCTGCACAGGACCTTTTCTTCATTCAGTGCACAGGCTGGATCCCGCTCTAGAAATGACTGAGCGTTGTACACAGAGAGAGAGACTGGCATTCATTCCTAAGCCCTCTACCTCACAGCTGTAGTAGTTGGAGAGCACATAATGGCGAAGGCAGGACACTAGAGGGGAAAAGAAGGTTCATGTTTAAGGTGGCTGAACATGCCGCTTGGGAATTCAGTCCTTTTTGCGCTCTGTCACAGAGTTTCCATGTGGTAAGTCAGTTGGACTAGGCTCTAGTGCAATCGTCTGTGAGGACCGTGTTCATACCCTCTGGCTTTAGGAATCTGGACTCTTTTAAGTTATGAAGATGGATGGGCGCTTGTTGAGGCTGGTTCAGACTACCATAATACATAAAGGGAGTGCGCAGCAGCTCGAGTCCAAGTTTAAATATCTCAGTTGAGAAGTTCACGTTAGATCCAGTAAGATTAATCAAGGCCTAGCTGATTTATTGCTTGTTTTCATATGCCTCTTCAAATTATTAAGTTCTGGTTCGCAAAAATCATATTACTCAGAGTGCAGACAAAAGTCAGTGGAGCTGTGCTTTGAATGTAGAAACAATGCTGTTAAAGATTCTTAAAGTGAGATCCTGAGGATCTCAGATCAAGCATCCAGGAGGCGAATATATTCTTGGCCTATGTTTTAATTTCCTGTCTAAAGGATGGGTTTCACATTGTCGTGCCCATCTCTCAAGAGTGTTGTGAAAATAAATTAACGTTGTGAAGAGCTCTACTGGACAGCGTTTGGGATGATTAAAATTCTGCTTCCAACAACTGAATAGTATGCAGAAAGCAAGGCTTAGGCCCATGCATTGAGCAAGTGGAGTGAAACAAAATATTAAATGGCGCTCATTGAGTACAGTTCATCCTGTCCACTGAGTGCAACAGGAAAAAGGAAATCGTGCAACTGCCAAGTGTGGCTCTGTGAGGCATATGCACAAGGAGCTTATGTATGCAGGTTGACGGCTGAACTAGGATGTTGTGTATGTTTTCTAATTTGAGAGATACTTCACTTTGCATTTCTAATGTGTTTATTTCAAGGGTGAATTTGACAGTATACGGAGTATCTTAGGTGTTGAAAAAAGCAACAAGAAAAATCATGTGACATGATGCTGATACATGAAATCAGGTGTAATTAAATTCACCACATGAACTGCTGCTGATCCCTCTGACCAAATCGCACTCTATTACTCCTACCCTTGACAAAGTCCTTCTATTCCCTTTGCAACCAGACAAGTTCCTTTAGCCCCTCTTTCCTCTCAGATCGGCTGAAGAGAGCATACTGATTATGAGTGCAGAAGAGGCAGGTGTCTTACTAAAAGTTCAGGAACTGAACTGAAAAAACGTTCAGGAACTTTGGCCTGGCATTGCCTCTAGAGGCAAATGATTGCATATGCGGGAAAACTTTCCTGGATGGAAACATGGTCAGGGTGGATGCTGTTTTATTGAAATCAGTGATTCTGTATTCAGCACATGCATGCTGTAATCCAGGGTAAATCTGTCCAAATGGAGACAGAGAAGGAAAAGGGCATGTCCTTGTAACAAAGGTTGTAGAAAAAAAATTCTTCAAATACAGAAATACAAAAACATCTAAGATGAGAGGAAAAAGAAGACTCCCTACTTAACTTTTAGTGACCGTCTGAACTTTGTTGGATGAAATGGCCAAAGCAGACATTCACAGTTTCAAGGAAATGCTTGACATAACTGTAGAAATCTGAAATCAGGGTCTGGATAAAATTGTGGAGGAGACCTCTGTTAAGAGTTTACCCAGAGCTCAATAATCTATTTTTTTATTATTTACTGAAAGATATTAGAATAACTGGAAGTGATTCAACGCAGTTTCAAAATGCACTTACATGCCCATTTTAATTGGTTAGAAGTATGCTGACTAGAATAGCAAAGGGTCCCTTGTTGCTACTAAAACTTGCATTACACCAAAGAAATAATCATTATATTCACAAAAAAAAGTGAATAAAAATACTGATACCGAAGGAAAAACATATTTGCTATGTGCTTTTGGTTTCTAACATGCATTTATTATGCCATCAGTGTATTGAATTGGAGGGGTTCGGGGACGGGAGGGAGACAAGATTGTTCTTGTGGGGAAAAATGTATTCTATTCTAGCTCTTTAAATCTACATCAACATGTTGCCATGATTACTGTGAGTCCTTGTAATATTCCTGTGGCCCTGTTATACACTAAATACTTCACATATCTGGTTTTTTACTCTTGGTTTTACTACTTAATGCTCTGCAAGTCAGTTTGTGTTTGGTTATCCCCACTATGCCCTAAGAACCTGACCAACAGCTGATTATTAGTCTTGTTCTACAGACATGTCACTTTTTGCTTTCCCATTTCATATGGGAGTCTCCACGGTGCTGAGGGAGTGGCATGGCAGTTATCTGCATCAAACAGCAAGCGTTATCAAGAATGCAACCTGTGTCAGAAACGCTGGGCATAACCAGAGGCATTTAGCCAGACATTGGTTGCCAAAGATCTTTGGCAACCAGGGAAGCTATTAAACTATGTTTAATTTTGAAGGTCTGTGTTAGCAGCGTTGTAGTGCTTAAACATGTTGAAGACAAAGTGCGTTCGGTTCTACTTAAAGCTTTACATGGAGTTTTGCTGTATGTGCTTATCTGCCTAAGGAAAACTTTTACACTTTCACATTCAACTTCATAAAGGCCTATTAATTCTTAAACAGTTTCCAAGATAAGAAGACTACATGGTACGCTTATAAGAAATAAAGATCATTTAAATGAAGGCATTGGATCTCGGTCTAAAATACATTCCCATGCTTTAAACAGATACGTAGTGTTGACTTTCATGGAAAAAAAAATCAGCTAGAAGGCTAGATAATCGATTCTCAGGAAAAAGCAGGTGTTCCTCTAATATTGTTCTACTGGATACACATAGCACAGCGTTCTGTAACAATGCTGTGTGGTTGAATTCTCCTGTTTTGTTACATAAAATGTCAAAGCTATGCATCTCTCTCTAGGGATGAAATTATATTTCTGTTATGTTAAAATTGGGGAGGACATAATTTCACTATACTAAACAGCCTAAAATGATCACTGGGAGATAACTCCTTCCTCCTGTGGTAAACTGCAGCTATTAGTAGTCTGTATGATTCTTCAGGCAGCAAATCCACCTTGAAAATCTGAACTGCAGAGCTCTGTGCTCTGGTGGTTGGAAGGTCGAGCTCCTCTGGGGAATATCAAGCTCTTAGTTCTCTTCAGTCTCTCTCACAAGTCTGCGCTTGTGGTACAGTTTCAAACATGATCTTTTGGTATTGCAACACTTCTATGAGGGAGATCTTTAATTGCCTAGAGATGAGGTGCTGACACTTGGATATTAAGCAAGCTACCAGCTTTTCCCAGTAAGTTTTTATGGCCGCTGGTGCATATGCATGCACGTGCGTGCGATAGAGCAACACGTTCAGGGAAAAGGAAGCCTCAGAATGGAGGTGCAGGAATGGCAACCAGCAAAACTGGTTGTCAGACCTGTTTCCCATTGGCCTTGACCCACAGAAAGCCGAAGGGAAGGACTTGTGCAGCGCTCTGCACTGAGGTCTTTGGAACATAGACTCTCCAGTGTAAGCGGAGGTGTCCATCCATACTGGTGGTACTGCCTTCTTGGCAGGCACTTTTTTAGCAATGGTACCTGAACCAACGCTTCCTGTTGCCAAACAGCACTCTGTCCTACTCCTTGTTGTCTTTCCACTTCAAGGCATACAACACTTCTTTCCTTACTTCTCCAATGGATCCACCCCAGACGGTTTGGGTTTGGCTTAGCAAAGCAGGTTGGGGGTTGGATTATAGATCCTGAGCAAGGCCATGAGTAATTGAAGATGAGCTCCATAACTAGTCTCTGGAAAATAGAGGCATAGGTACCAAGTTGTCAGTGAGTTGTCACTAGAATAAAAGCGAGCCATTCCCACTGGAATAATTGTGTTTTATTTTGTCTGTGGGATCAAAACGAGGTCTATGTGAGCAGGTTAAGCAAAATTGCTTCCATGACTGATGAGCAGGATAAGTTAATAAGCAGCGTTCACAATTTCTCTTGCAGGTATGCTGGAATTCTCCTTGGGATCACAAATTCTTTTGCCACTATCCCAGGAATGGTGGGGCCAGTTATTGCCAAGAACCTCACTCATAATGTAAGTCTGCTTGCTATTTTTTCAGTTGCTATATTTTTATCTCCATTGAATGGAAATTCTGTCTTCTCAAGTCTGCAGTCATTAAATGAAATCTGGGTTATATATGTAAGCTGTACTGACCCATTGCTGTGAACGACTTAATTTCTAGCCTTTATTCTTGTGATTCTGATCAGGGAAATAAAGGTAAAATTGAAGACCTGTGTGGGACTTGAAAATTTTAGTGACTCAGTCTTTGTATTCTCTAGGAGTAAAATGAATATGTTTTTAGCACAGTAAAACTCTGTTAAAATGCCAAATAGATGAGACAATTGTGGTATTATTTTAGCAAATTAAGACAAGCTCTTACTTGTTTTTGTAAAATCAGTCTCTCACGTGAGGTGTTGGAGTTGTAAGGTCAGCATTTGTCAAATGAGTGAGAAACTAGATTCAGATGTGTGTTTTTATAATACATCCCTTTGTCTGTATAGTACAGGATTAGGACATTCTAAGCTATATTAGTTTCACAAGACACCTAACTTGAACAGTGTTAGATTTGACTTTCAAGGTAGTTTAGTCAAAGGGTGATCTGGAGTAGAAAGAGGGATCAAGGAGTTGTTTGATATACTTTTTTTTTTTTAAAATCAGCTATATGAATTATTCTAAAATCTTTTAAGAAAGGAAGATCAGAGGGGTAAATTTATTGATACAGTTGAATTTTGGAGTTGTGATGACTCTAATGATTTCCTTAAAAATAATATGGAAAATGTTCATTAATACATGAATCCAAAAAAATTGGTTCTTCCAGACATCTTAACAAGTAGGATTACTTTTCTGTTTGGTTTGGGTTTTTTCCCCATACTAATGCACTGCTCTGGTATTATTTTGTTTTTGTAGTAAGATCATTTACAGGTTTGTTACAGGACTTAACCTGGAACTTAAAAAAAAAAAACAAAAAACCCACAAACAAACAAACCCCCCCCAACCCCTAAAAAAAACCCAAACTCTTAAGACATCTACAGATATTACTCTTTATTTAAAAAGAAGGGAAAAAAAATGCAAACAAACTTCAGTTCTTTGTTACCCGTGTCTTAAGGCCTTTCTTAAATACCAGAGTTTAAAGGATTCTTCTTGAAATCTGAGTAAAGATAGCTACCTTGTTTGGGCTAAAAAACTTATGATTCTGGAATATGCACGTAGTAGTCATTAAGAACAGCTTGCTGCATAGTGCAGAGCACTTCAGCTCTTGGATCACCTGACCTGAAAGCAAGGTAGTGTTTCCCCTTACAGTAACGTTCTCTGTGAGTTTGTATAGCCAAATGTGAATTTTGATATGAAGGTTCTGCATCTCAGATGATGATAACTGACCCAGATTGTCTAATGCAATTCTGATAGGACTATCTTTGCAAGATGTATTGTTAAACTGAAGTTGACTGTACTGATTATTTGATCTTTTATGTTTATAATGCTTTTATGTTGCTATGAAATCGTGCTGAATAGCATTTACATTTAAATAGGCAAGGCATGTAGTGGCAGTTTTAAAATTACCGTTTCCTGAGTGTGGAGCTGCAAACTGACTGCATTTTTTTCTTCTTTCTCCCTTTTGACAGAATACTGTGGGAGAATGGCAGACTGTTTTCTATATTGCTGCTTCTATTAATCTATTTGGAGCAATTTTCTTTGCATTATTTGCAAGTGGAGAAGTTCAGGACTGGGCAGTCAGTGGATATCACTTGCATAGAAACTGAAGGACATGTTGAAATACCAAAGCTGTGCTGAATCCCAATGTGCTAGAATTATGTGACCAGGAAAGTGCCTTCCCTACTGATGCCTAGGAGTCTTCAGAACTTTTCAGTTAAACTATTTTATCTGTATATCTTTTGTACTGAAAATCATTTGATAGCATATGTGTGCCATTTCCTAACAAGAAACTATTTGGATTAAATGTAATAGTTTCATGCTAGGACTTGATATCAAACATATGATCAGAGACAACATTTTAAATCGGTGTGCTAGGCTCCAATTCTTTCCAGGTTTTAATTAATATTTTCTGAATTCATGTGTAGGCAGATGTTTGTTGATACTGAAATGAGAGGAAAAAGCAAAGTGGTTATGTAGCACTACAAGGAGGGGTGGCATGCAAAGAATTGTGCCCAAAAAAGTGTTTTGATTTCCATGATGAGATTGATAGGTTTTTGCTGTTTAAAAGTCTAGAAGAGCTCTAGTTTTCTACAGTCTTTTATGATGCTTTTATTTTGTCAGCAAGAAACGCACACATAATTTTATTCTATTTTACGCACAAGTTTTCAATATATAAACATTCCCTGTTTCTTGAATACAGCTTCACAATTGATACAGAGCAACGAGGAAGTAAAATGTACCATTGTGACTGACAGAATAAGCCATGTGTTACTGTTCTCTGTGGTGCAGGTTTTTTAAATAGGCCTTATTTTTATTCATCTGTGCAGAGAAGCTGCAGTGCAACGCTGTGGTTTAAATCTAGACAGTGTGCAAGAGTGAACTAGAAATAGAATATCTGCATGCTTACCTTAAAATAACTTTTGGGTTGGCAGTTCATTTTTTGTCTCTTTAAATCAATGCAGTGGAATTCTTTCCTCTTGCATGTAGATATATTTGTCAGCTTGTCAGTGTAAATGCAATAAAATAAGGCATACTAATGCCTTATGGGAGTAGGGAATAATGAAGAAAATCAGTTCTCTAAAAGCCGTGTTTGCTAGTCAGATAAAAGTAGAGTAAAGAAGAACTAGTGCAATAACCTGATGCTATTAGTCTCCTATCAACATAGAATTTGACACTCAGGAGCATCCTTTGCACAATTTGCAATTAAATGCCACACAGCAGGATTACATGAAGTCTGTGAAAACAGTGGCCTTGTTAAGAACAAATGGCTGAATAATCTTGTAGTCACAAAGCAAAGGAAAATTCCTGTGCCAAAGATTCCTGAATTGGAGCAATTAGGTAAAAAAGAAAATCACTGGGCTCTGGGTTTTTCATTTACCAGCAATCCAAAAGAAAAGCCCAGTACTAGAGCTGCTCCAGTGGAGCCTACCTTCCTTCATTTCTAGGAAATGGCATCTGCCTCTTCTTTTTAGCTTTAAGAGCCATTTTGTTTTGACCTTCCTTGAAGTGTCATGTTCTCTGATGGTGGAACTGTGTTTAAATCTGTGTTTGTGTCTGCAGCATTTCCACAGTAAACAATGAGAAGTTCAGATTAATTTAATAGTTGTTTGGTGGGAGTATGTTAAAGCTATATTGTATCTTCAGTGTTTCCACAATAAATTGAATGAATCTATACATGTGCATCTGTTGTTGAAAATTACTATCTCCCTGAAGTTAGAACACCATTCTCAAAGTATGCTGAACAAGACTGGTGACTGGATTAAGGGATGGTTAATATTTTTCTGGAAAATTACCTGCTTCAGAAGTTTCTTGTCTACCTTTATAGGTGAGTACTATCTTCCACTTGACAATGTATTAAAAGGAATAATTTCACTTTGTGCTTACAGAAATTTGTACTCTTTCAGTAGCCTTGATTAAAAAGGAGGGCCAAAAAATGTTCAAAAAAATAAAGTCTCTGGATATAGATTGAATTAATTTATGCCTTTGCTTTTCTAGAGATCGTGAGCAGGGCAACATATGAACAGGGTTGCTATTTCGCCTGTTCTGAAGTTGGAAACTTCAGCTTCCCATGCTTTTAGTCTTTTTCCTTGACAGTTCAGTTGACTATCAAAACTAAAAAAATAGATACTTAAGGTAGTAGATGCAGTAGAAGTGAATGTAGACATTCTCTGCATCGCTGAAATGAGCCTGAACTGGATTCAGTTAAAACTGAATCGGTTTTAGCCACATCAACAACTGAGAAGTCTAGAAACTTTTGACCAGTGTACCAGATTTTGTTTTCTCCTCATCTAATGCACCATTAATACTCATTTTGTA
Organism: Chionis minor; assembly: GCA_013398295.1. NCBI lineage: Eukaryota > Metazoa > Chordata > Aves > Charadriiformes > Chionidae > Chionis > Chionis minor. The sequence continues at coordinate 377,235 of VZSF01004093.1, read as the reverse complement.
TACTGTGTAACTTTTAAGTAAGCTTGGAAAATGGGACTGAAAAAATTGCTGTAAATCATATTATTTCTAGATAATAGGCTACAATTAACTTAGTAGCACATAACTGTTTCCAACTCTATTTTTTTAAAGTATCAAAACATAGGATTGGGTTCTTGCTCTCAATTCAGCAAAGCCCTTAGCACTTAAACAACCAAGAAAACCTCCAAAACACTTAAGTTTTACCTTTCTGCACCCCTTTCACAAAAAGAAAAATCTACAGGAAAAAGCTGTTGGAATTAAAAAAAAAAAAAAAAAAGAAGCTGAGGGACATGGTTTAGGGGTGGTTTTGGCATAGGTTTATGGTTGGACTCGATGATCTTGAAGGTCTCTTCCAACCCAAGTGATTCTGTGATTCTAAGATTTTCTGACTTTCTGCTAATCATGATCCTGTCTCTATTGCATTGCCAGTTCCTGTTTGCACAGCTCTGTCAGTCAGTTTCATCTGTTCTAAAACCTTTCTCGTATTCTGTGTTTTCAGAAGTAACCAGAGTTTTGGGTACCTCTCGTCTCAGTTCACCTGTGTGACAGGACTTTCACAAATATTGGGCAGGTTTTCTGTGGTGACTGTTTTCCTGAAAACAACATTTGTGACTATTATTTTTTGCTGCATTTTCTTAATAGGTATACCAGAGTAAGAAGTTGTGCTCTCCATACCATCAAGAGTCCTCTAAATAGGATATCCACCTGGAATGAGGAAACTCAGTTCAAAACCAGATTTTGCCCATTTCAGAGCAAGAGTTAAACCACTACTTTGGGACCATGTCTTAGTGTTGCCAGGTATTGTTAAGTGCATTCTCAATGTCTCCTTCTGACACAGTTCTGCTTAAATATTTTTTGGAACATTTAGCGTTAAGTTCTACCAAGATTAGTAGCAGAGATGGAATAACTCTTAGCAGAATATCCTACAGCTTGTGACATGGTATTGACCCGAGATCTGAACCACGGTCTCTTACAGCCTGGAAAAGTGCCTTCATCGTGCTGTTCAAAAGAGGAAAAGCCACAAAGTAATGGGTGTGGTTTTTGAATTCACTATTTCTTTGTTCCAAGGGTACCAACTGTTAGGCATGCACCTTAAAGGAGTCTGAAGTATTTGACACCCGAAAATACAAGTTAATTTATGCAGGGATTTTTAATGCTAAACTAGTGAAAGTTTATATAACCCTTCATAACATATAGCACCTGTGCATGGTGCTTCCCCATCTACGTATTCCTCTGTAACTGTTAATGACTGTCATTGCTATGGGAAAGGGTCAGCTTAGTTCACTTCCCAGAACTTGAATTGTTCCTGTGATGTGTCTTTTTTTCTGGCTTCTCTTCTCAGTCACTTATTTGCCCGTTTCTCCTCTTGTACTTTCTGGGAATGTTTGACTCCATGATAAATAAACTAACCTTTGAGTTTAACAGGTCTTCCAGTATTTCCTGGAAGGAAAGCTGTGGGTGAGGAAGCCTACATGTTATGAAGATAAGTGAGACAAGGTTCATAGGGAAAGGTAGTGTCTTCTGTTAGATCACTTACAGCATCTGTGAGAGAGATACGTGCTTTTAAACTTCAAGCCTCCTCTTTTGCATTACAAGCTCAACCATGACAACTAAAACACTGCTATTGTGTTTTGTAAGCTGTTGCAGTGCGTAGCATCTTAAGAGCGTCTCCCATTTCTCCTGTGTACCTGTATCTCAAAAAGCCAAATGTCTACTCTTCAATTACATGATTTAAGAGCAATCAAATCAAACAAAATTAATTGAAATTATTCTCACTCAGACAGTTGTTGGCTGGCCAAATCCTTTTCTGAGACCTGTCAGTAAAGATGCTCTCTCTATTAGTAAAAGGGAGAGTAGTAACAACTCAGCTGGCCTGAGTTGTTACACTGAAGAAGGTATGTCTGACTTGAAGCTAAGGAAAGGATATAAATTGACATGAATGTATTAACACACTTTGCTATTACTGTGTCCACTGGGAGGAAACGGCCACACTAGCGGTAGTGTATTTCCCAACATTGAAGCAGACAATCCTGGAGATAAAAGGAGGATCTCGTGGGGCTAAATACTTAGAGAAGTTGGTTAGTCTTGTGTCAGTTTCTTTTCTGTGAAGAAATATAATGAGCTGATTTTTTTTAAATTGTATTTGTTTAACAAAGCAGACTGTGCTAGAGTCAAATTAAAGCTTTGCTGATTTGCCTACTTCATGCTTCACTCATAAAACAGTTATTTATTTCTACAACTCTGTATGTAATGGATTATATGTTTATAATTCTGAAAAATAGCTTGAGAAGTTGTTCATTTGTTTATACCTTATGTGATGGTGTATATAGTCTGTTGCAGGAGTAATTCTTGCCATATTTAATGCAAGAGTAAAATGGTGAGTTATATTTATTTGAATTTCTTGCCCTCCACCCATCAGAATTGTGTGTAGCCCCGATAACTGTTTTATGACAGGGTGTTCATTACTAACATTTTGTGAGATTCAAATAGCCAGAAAAAGAGGTGCAAGAAGACACCAGCAGTTATTTAAATCTCAGTTGCAGAGTAAATGGGGAGGGGTAACACATAAAGGCATGCCAGAGGATAAAAAACTGCTACCTTGAGTGAGAAACTGGAGATCCTCCCAATGAAATCACCATTGCAACCCTTCTACTTCCCCTGCTTCATAAAGCTTCCATAATGGTGGTTGGTCATATGTTTTAAACTAAAACTACCTCTACATGTTTCAAATCCTTGACATAGAAATCAGCGTTTTGTGTGTAAAACTCATTGATCTGACTTAATGTAACACTTGGTAATTTCCAAGAAGCTCCAATACATGTGGCCAACGTAGGAGTCATAACTAAATCCAGGGAAAACTGCATTTCTTTGAGAAAAGTTATTTCCATGTGAAATTTTAACTGTTTGACCCTGTTGGTTTAGCAGTGCTGTCCTAAAAGAGTTGCACATGTGTCATGGTTTAGGCTGAGCTGGCCACTAAACAAACAACAAATGCTCTCTTTTAACCTCTCTCCCTTCCCGAAAGAGAAGGGAGAGAGACTAAGCAAGAGACTTAAGGGTTGAAAAGAAACTAAAATACTTTAATGAAATATGAAACTAAAACTATTAACAATAAAAAGAAAAGATAAAAATATTAATAAGAAAATGATGAAGTATATACAATATGTACAAAACTAATATCAAGCTTCCAGGGTGATGATCATGTCACTGGCAGGCACTGGGAAAGTCTCAGACTGGACTCGGCGGCGGATGGGAACCGCATGCAGGGATGCGTCAATCGGCATCAAAGGCAGACGAACAGAGTCCTCCTTGGATGCCAGACATTGACGAAAGGGCTGACCCTTTGATCCCTCAGCTTTTATACTGAGCATGAGGCAGATGGGATGGAATACCCTGTTGGTCAGTTTTGGGTCACCTGTCCTGTTTGCCCTTCCCATAGGTGTGACCCCTCTACGCTTTTCCACTTCCAATACTCCAACAGGACGAATAACAAAGTTGGCTGAGCTTGATTGTTCTAGCAATAAGTATAAGCAGGAGCCTCTCTGCGTGCCGTGCCTTGGCATCAACTATAAACATCAGGCCATATCCCTGTGGAAGTAGGCACTGAAAAATATGCCTTTAATTTCAGAGAGTCAGAAGAAACTTAACTGAAAAGTAAAGTTACTGAAAAGCAAATTGGTTGTTTTATCTCAAACCAGGACAAAGTGTTATTTTACTTATCCTGCATAAGCTCCAAAAGTGCTGAATTGATTTTTTTGCTTCCCAGTAGCACACATAATAAGATTACACGTTGGCAGAGTTCAGGCCTGGATCAGATACAAAACATGAAAACTCAGGTAGCGAAGTAATTAAAAAGAAGGTTTAGGTACTGATGTGCATTTTCAAGTGAACGGAAATTAACTTTAGAATAATGGTAACTTTGCTCGTATTGCAACATAACCTGTAAAACGTTGCAACACACTGTAAGAGAGGGTGCCTGGGAGTTGCCCAAGGCATAGCTGTGGAAAGAAAGTGTGGCTTATTAAGCCAAAATTCTGGTTGCCTTCCTCTCCCTTTAAAGGATAGTGATTTGCTGCGGAGTAGAGCTGAGACAAGAGTGGTAATGGTCTTTCATAAAGTGTTCTTGGAAGGAAACTTGATGAAAGGAATTTCTTCAAATCTTTTTTTGTAGTATAGAGAAGTTTTCATACAGCTGCTTCAGCATAGGAAATGAGTATATTAATGAATAAATTAATTTTTCTGGTCTTTTACTAAATTAAATTCCAGCGTAGACACTTAATAAGTTTAGCTCTGCCAGGCTTGGATATTGTCATGTTTTCTGATGGAAACCATGGGTTTGTTGATGTTTCTCTGACTACCTCTTCTGCTGAAGCATTCTAGCAGTAAATGACTAATCCACTATATCTAAATTGTCTCACTAGCTGAGAAGATAGAGCCGGAAGGTTTATTTGGTTTTGATCATGGGGGGCGAGGGTGAACAGGGAAAAGGAAAAAAACCCCAAAACCAACAACCCTCTTTCTCCCATTTCTTTTTCCCTGACCACCTTCAACTTCATGGAGAGCAAGAAGTGGCAGGTGCCTTCTGTATCTACAAGTTTAGACAGTCACTGCTCAAGGGGGAAAAGAGTTTTCTCCATGCATTCATCAAAAGGAAATTAAGCAAGAGTCCTGCAATGACTGACTGTTTGTAAGCAATTTAGGGAAAACACAATATTCTAAAAATCACAGGTAGTTTTTGTTAAAAATGTGTGTGTATATTTTGCAGCTCAATTTGAGACCCAATTCTGCCAGTCCCACTGAGTGGTGAGTAGCTCTAATGGTATTATTTAAGCAAAACCACTTCACCTGCCTTTTGAATGAAGGTGCGGGGGAGAGAGGAAAAAAGAAAGGGGGGCATTTCCTTTAATAACACCAAAAAATGTCTGTCTTCTGAATTATCTTAAAACTAAACTGTATGAATGTATAAAATGTCATTAAGTGAAATTTGGTTTTGACTTGACTGACTTATGATGCTCTTGAATTTGCATGCCATGTGTGGTCTGTGCATCATGCATGGTTGTTTTGTTCAGCTGGGAAAGTACATAATAACTTTAAGGGGAGGGGAAGGTGATTTTTGCTGTCCGGTAGAAAGGAGGTAATAATGTGTTGCTCTGCACAGATAGGATGGAAAATAAAGCCCAGAGCGATTATAGGGGATTAATTTTTTACCAGAGTCTGATTTGCCGTCGAGTCTCTGTCATTACCTTCATCATAACTGGCATTCATTTTGCACAGTGAAGCAGTGCTCCTGCAGTCAGCAGGCCTGATTGGAGGTCTCAGACTTAAGTTGACGGGTTTTTTGAAGTATCCACAACTGGGTAACTGGTTCAGCTGTAAACTGAATTATAAATTCATTTGTAATGGTAATGGAAAGGCTTAATTTTGTCCTGAATGTTGTTTGGGTTTTTTTTTTTATTAGTGCAGTCTTTATCTTTTTTCTTTCAGATTGAGAGATGTGCATATTTTGGAACCTACTTCCAAAGCAGTTACTTATGCTAATGTTTTCTGCTATGAAAATAGCTTCTGCTTAAGCTTAAAAGCCCTTATGTGGAGAGAATGAAAAATCAAGATATTTGAATTGTTAATACATAGCTGATAGAATTGCTAAGCTTCTCTGCATGGTTTTGAAAGCAGAGAAAATTGGTAAATACAAGATGTACATAGCAATAGAGAAAGATTGTGGAAGAACATTCACCCAGGGATAGTGGTGTTAATTTAACATCTCTCTGCAGAATCATGTTGATGCCAATGGTATTTTAAGAAGCTATTGAGAGCTAAGCATCTGCTAAAGCATTTCGCTGTAGTATGACCTACAGCCAAATCTGCAAAGGAGATGGCATGTGGCAAAGCTCTGTTGTCATACGTAACCGGTGAAGTACGTGTTGCCAGTAACAGAACCCATAGTTCTCTGTTACAGGCCTGACCTTTCTCTCCCATGGGAGAAGCGGGCTTGAATTCCTGCAGGCAGAAGGTGGAAATCAGCCTCGTTCCTCCTCCTGGCACAGATGGGGGAGGAAATACTTAAATAATCAGCATTTACTCCCTGTTTTAAGAGAAAACAGGCAGCTTTTTTTGTGAACAGCCCACCTTGTCAATCCTTTGTCATCCTGAAGAGCTGAGAAAAAGGACTGCGGGATGGTTGTGGAGCTGTAAAAGGTTTAGGAAGAAAACAGAGGTACCAAACAGCTGTGTATCAAAAGCCTGTGTAGCTGCCTGTGTGCAGCCAGCACCTTTAATGTAAAAAAATAGACATATGTGGGCAGAACTGTCGCTAGAGCTGGGCAGCAGCTGAGCTTTTGACTACCCTAGTCAAAGTGTGTGCAAAATGTGTTCACTCAAGCTTAGATGCAATAAATATCTATAACTTTGCATGCATTGCCACATTCCTGGGATTCAATTTATCCCCTCTTACTGACAAAGGCTGTGAAAATCAATCCACAGCAGTCATCTTCAATCAATCTAAGAACACACTAAAATCACAAGCCACAGAAGCTGTGATTCCTCCCCCCAGCTCTCCTCTTAACAGGGTGCTAACTTCAAAGGTTGCTTTTGACCACTGAAATACCAACTGTATTAAACAAGTGGTCAAAATGCAAGCAACCAGTTTGAATTGCTGGAATTGAATTATAAGCAGCTGGCTTCCCTTCTAACTGAGGATCTAATATAAAAAAAAAAAAAAAAACAGACCAAAACAAAATTCCAAACTAAATCCATCTGTCTGCTTCTGCTCAATGAAAGTTAAATAGTAAGTGTGTCGCTTTGAAGCCCAGATGAAAGTTTCGCTGCTCAGAGAATGTGCAACCTGTACAAACACACTTTTACAAAGGCAGATGTCTTCCTACAGGCGGAAAAAATAAATCTCTCTACGGGTTTCCTCTTCCTCTGTGCCTGTTTTAATTCTTCTGAATCACAAAGTACGATGCAGAGTCAGAGCGGCGTGCACGGGCGGATGGTGAGCGCGCAGCTCCGGTTGTTCGGAGGCGGCTGCTGTTTGACTGGCGTCTGTTCAGCTGAGTCATGAAGTATAACTGTGCGGTTGGACGCGTCTTTGTCTCACGCGCCAGGCAAGGAGGCTGCTGTTCGGAGCCGCTATCTCTGGCGGGGAGGGAACACAAAAGCCGGGATTTAGAGAGCGGAGCGGGGCAGTGCTGAGCTGGTGCATGCTTCTACAACAATGGAGAGCCACGGCCGGCCTCTGCCCCGGCACCCCCTCTCCTACCGCCAGCCGGCTGGCGCTCCATGCACGTATAAGGTGGCACAGAGGACAATATAGATAAGAACTGAAGGCAATCAGAGGGAGAATAATTTCTCCTTAAGTGCTGAGCCTTCAAAAATCTCAAGATCAGCAAGTCAGTTAGCTCAGTCAATAAAGATTATTTGTTGTCACTTTTTGCATTGCGCCTTTACGGCACTCGATTTTGATCTGAGAACGACTCATAAAGAAATGCACCAAACCTTCCCAAACAGGCCTCGGTCGTGCCCCAAAGTATCCTCCAAGGTCCCTCCACCCCCACAGGCAGTTTGTTTGAAATCGCTGCCTCCAATGGGGATTGTGTCCTAGAGCCTTTGCTTTAAATGAAAATGGCTTCGTGTTGAACCCTAACCCTTATTGTCATCCTCAAAAGGAAGGAGGCCCAGTGGTAGTTCTGCTTCTGTGAAGGTTTCAGTGGACCTACTCGACTCCTTTGGAGAGAAAAATGACCTTAAATAAGTAGGCAGAAATGTATTGGTTAGTGTTACATTAATGATATGTTATAAAAGTATGAATAGCTAGTCTTTACACGTCCAGTGTTTTCCATCTGGGTGACTCCAAACGCTTCCCAAGTATCTTGGCATTACAGTGCCTTATTGCCTTTGTTCATCAGTTGGTGCGGCGTAAGGGACAGCTACGGATGGGGGACTTGCCATCGGAGAGCGGGAACCAGCACTGTGAGTGACTTGCTGCTCTTCAAAGCCTCTGTGCCGTGCAAATGAGGGTCTGCAGTCCCAAAGCTTCAGAAAAGTCAGCAGTTGGCTTGTGACTGTCAGATTAACAGGGCGACGTGCTCTCAGTCCTAGATAGCCGAGATGCAAAGGTGAACTGTTTTCTCTTATTTTTCTTTGTCCGACTAAATATACAGTTGCTTCCACTGTGGAAGGTTCTCGCATCTCCAAAACAGGTAACACAGGATGGGAACCAAAAGCTAAACACTGGCTAATTTTTATGAAGGCACAAACTAGGGGTCTGAAAAGTGGGAGGCTGTGGCACAATGATAAGCAGCCTCACTGGGAAGGGATTCCAGCCGCAGGGTAACACTTCCTCCAGCAAAGGCATCTGGCCAGTGCAGTCTCTGTTGTCTGCATAAAATCAGCTTCATGTTTTATACGTCAGCTGAGTTAAAAATGACAGCTTTGTCAGTATGACGCAAGTCTAGTTTTTCAGTTAAGTGACAAATTGGCAACCATAGAACTAATTTCCAGTGTAGTGTAATTCTGCTTAGTATTTGGGAAAAATAAAATAATACCCAAACTTTTATTTTTTTGTATAGTATATGAGTCGATATTGTGGCTCTTCCTAACAACTAGATACTTTAACATCCACACACTGCGGCTATTCACTTTTAAAATAAAATTCTGCAATCAAAGTGCAAAGTATGAGAAAAGACAGGTATAGCTATATTGCATTAAACAAGGGGGAGGGAATTAAAATAAGTTGGTGTATTGTATACTGCAAGTGGTATTGCTCATAGCAATTCCCAAGGTAGCTGAGTTGTCTACAGAGTTTCAGTAAAGTTTATGACTTCTAGAGCCAAGCAATGAATTTATTCTAATTAATTTTTCTTTACTTCTGGTGACCAAGCCTTCTGCCACTTTATTCCATCAAGCTATGGAGGTGGAAACCTTAAAATCACTGCACCTGTGGCTAGTTTTACATTTACATCTGCATTTCATCTCGCTTTCACTGCAAACAGTGACTTCCTGGTAGACAGGGCTGTATTCTCGGCTCTTGCTTTCTCTTGTCTGGTTAAAAAGGGCTCTGACGGTTATTTTGTGTATGTGTGCTAACCCATCCCCTTTTTTTAACTCTGCAGTTTCTGTTACATTCTCAACAAATGTAGCACTGCAGTAGAAACTATATATGCCTCAAATTAACCAGAAAAACGTGGTTATACTGATAAACGTTTTGCTTGCATCTCCAGTTGCAGAAACATGAGACCTGCTTTATAATTCACCCACTGGGAATTTTGTATCTATTTTGAAACGTCTGACATATGCTTATTAGAAGGTAACTGGGAACTGCATACTGACACTCTTAAGTACAATGATGACAGATCATTTTTTTTAAACCTTGTGGGCACTCTCAGACTGAGACTTGCCTGGCATGTCGTAAGAACGACAGGATTATAAATAATGCTTAATCACTGTGGTTTACCTTACTAACCCTTGAAAACCAGTTCCACTGCTGCTTGGATGGTAGCAGCAGCGGTTCTTGTTCTGTTGAGAGTAGCTGGATAGAACCACCTCACACCATCCTATACTTACATTAAGGTAAGATGAGGGTGATATGCTGTATGGTATGCTGTATATCTGTGGTAATCTGCACGGTGAAAAAGAGATTTGGGCTTTTTTGCACAGGTTTGTGGTTTCTCTTTTCTCTTTCACTCTGAATTAATCTGTACTTTCTGCATTTAGAACAGGAGTACTCTGGTCTCATTCACAAATGGGTAACTTTTGGAAGATGTCCCTATATCCTATGGATAGTAGGGGAGACACTCAGGTAAATGTGATATAAATGTTGCCTGTGTTCCAGGCATGGTCTGCGTTCCTTTTCTCTGAACCTAGTCAGAGAGAAAGTCCATGAGACACTTCACTGCTGCCCTTCTGGGAAGCATCAAAGATGCATCAGCAGCAGTTTGGAAACTTTGCTGGTTTGTCTAAAATCATAATTTCAAAGTCATGGCACAGACTATTGTCATATTTTTGTTTTCATACTGCATTTTAAAGAAGCCCTGAGGTAGTTGGTCTTGTAATCCAAAAAAGTCACCATTCAATCTCTTTTGCAGTGATTTCCCTCCCCCTGCAACACACACACACTTACACTGTGCTTTAGGTGATCGCTAGATATCAAAACGCATTATGTCTGCAAGAGAGAAGACATGGAAGAATGGAGTGGTTTGGAAAATTGAAATGGAAAGCAGATTTGGTTGATATGCTTATTAAAAGCTACTTATGAATATAGATGACAGTATTATTGTCAGGTATGTATATTAGCTTTAACCGATTTGAAATGCCAGAACCTGGTTTGGCTACTCTAAGATGTGGTGTAAGAACATGGTCATGGATATCTTTTTTTAAAAAAAAACCTCTAAGCAAAATTCAATGGAACTTAAAACTCTGGATTCATTTAATCACTTCTGTAATTGTTGCTTATTCAACATATCCAAAGAACTAATTGAGTAGAAAGTGTACAATATGTGATCAGATGTAATTGTTGCATATTGTCATTAATAGATAAGGGGTATATCTGGGTATTGTCTGTTGCTGCTTGTATGCTTTGGGATGGTACCCTTTAAGTCCCAACCAATATTGTTGTAAACTTATGAAGTTGTAAATTATAATTCTTATTTTGTGTGTGTTACCATTGACTTCTCTGCTGAGTAATGAATACTTAAAAATTAGCAGTGGAGAAACAGACTTTTCATGGAAAAATACTCAAGAGTCTGTTTAAAAGAGGTAAGTGTATTTTCATAAGGTTTAAGCATGAAATGCAGGTCTGGGCTTCTTAGGTATGTGTGTAGTATGTGACACAGCCTAGGTGGCTATAATGGCCACATAGCTTAGTCAAGAGAATAAACAAGTGCAATTTCACTTTGTAGCTAATCTGATGTAACTGAACCTTACCACCTAAATTTTATATATATATATATATATA
>VZSF01004093.1:345806-356095 GCA_013398295.1 Chionis minor | reverse complement strand
GGTAACTGGAGCCCGACGGGGGCGACGCGAGGGGCGTTCGGCGGGGGCCCCCCTTGGCCGGCGCCCGCCCGCCCCGCCCCTCTCTCTCCTTCCCCTCCCCCGGCGGGGCGGGGCTGGCCGGGCCGCCCCCCGCCCTGGGGGCCGCCATCGGCCGGGCCGGCGCTGGGGAGGGCGATCGCGCCGGAGGCGTAACCGGTGTCTCTTGGGGGTGCTTCCCAGGTGTCGATTCTTTTCTGCCGGAAGAAAGCGCCTAACGAACATCCGACATGGGAAAGGAGAAGACCCACATCAACATCGTCGTCATCGGCCACGTCGATTCCGGCAAGTCCACCACCACCGGCCACCTCATCTACAAATGCGGTGGTATCGACAAGAGGACCATCGAGAAGTTCGAGAAGGAGGCCGCCGAGGTGGGTGCTGCTGGCACGTCCCGCAAAATGTCGGCCCGCGGGAACGAGTCGAGGCGGATTCGGCAGCGAAACTTGAAAGTTGCAGAGTGTTTCGTGGCCACAGGGAGGCGGTTTGGTTGCAACCGTCCCGGTAGCCGAACAAGTGCGCAAGTGTTGGGTGGCCACAGGGCGGCAGTTTAGGTTGCCGTTCTCTCCGGAGTTGAACAAGTGCTGAAGTGTTGAATCCGCCGTTTCGTTAGTTGGCGAAGCTCAAATTGTGAAGGGCTGAACAAGGGAAGATGAAAGTAGTCTAAAGCTACATCTGCATAATTATGCCTGGAATTGTAATTTTAAGTGGTGTTCCCAGCTTCAGTGTAGTTTGGGATAAAAGTAAAGGTTTCTCTGCTAAGGTTTTACTTCTGAAAATGAGAAAGGTCTGGATTTTGGTTCTTGAACCTGTAGAAAGTCCTACTGATCATACTTCCCCACCCTGTGTAATAACTACATAGGTCTTCATAAGCACATTACAGAATGAAACATAGTGACTGTTAGGCTGAGTGGCAGTTAAGTGTTGATTATTGCAGGGATTGCATTAGTAAGAGAACTTAAATTTGTAGAGGACACTTGATAGTAGGGCTTAGGCTCAAGAGATCTGTTGTAAATATGTGTTAGTGCAATTAACAAGCTGTTAAGAGGGCTAAACTGTCAACAGGTTAAATAACAGAAAACAGTTGGCATCTCTCACTCGTGGTGCCAAGTGTATCTTGTTGCTTGTTCCACAAGCAGTGACATTTTTCAGTATTAAACCACTTACTATTCTTAGGTTTTGCTCTTCAGCCAGTGCGTGATCTTTCTGAAGTAAATGCAAATACATGTTATTTAAAAAAAAAAAGGCAAGGGGGAGAGCAACCAAATTTAATTATTTTTTTTTTAATTCTTAGATGGGCAAAGGCTCCTTCAAATATGCCTGGGTCTTGGACAAGCTGAAAGCTGAACGTGAGCGTGGTATTACCATTGATATTTCCCTGTGGAAATTCGAAACGAGCAAATACTACGTCACCATCATTGATGCTCCTGGACACAGAGACTTCATTAAGAACATGATTACTGGAACTTCTCAGGTATTGTAAATAGAACTAAGGCTTCCAGGAGTTCAGGTTTTTCCTTGGTTGGGGTGGGGTGTGTGTTCACCAGATACCTTGACGCACGTGCAACCGTTACAATGCGTTTTTTTTTTCCGTTGTGTTCAAAGGCTGATTGTGCTGTCCTGATTGTTGCTGCTGGTGTTGGTGAGTTTGAGGCTGGTATTTCCAAGAACGGGCAGACCCGTGAGCACGCCCTTCTGGCCTACACCCTGGGTGTAAAGCAGCTGATTGTTGGTGTCAACAAGATGGATTCCACCGAGCCACCTTACAGCCAGAAGAGATATGAAGAGATTGTCAAAGAAGTCAGCACTTACATCAAGAAAATTGGCTACAACCCAGACACCGTAGCTTTTGTGCCAATTTCTGGTTGGAACGGAGACAACATGTTGGAGCCCAGCTCTAACGTAGGTTTGACACTTGTTTATATTAAGAAATGAAACTAGGAGGATTACTGAGATAAATTATGCAATAGTAAAATGCATGGTTTTTAATAGTTGTGTTTGGAAGTGTCAAGGTGAAAAAATAAACTCCCAGCACTTAACAAATTCTAACTCCACAATAGTATACCAAGATAATACTAAGATATGATGCTTGGGTCTTTTGTAGCCTTGTGCCATTAAAATTGGCAGACAGTTTATGTGTGGACTTGTTTTTGTTACAGATGCCCTGGTTCAAGGGGTGGAAGGTTACCCGAAAGGATGGCAATGCCAGCGGAACCACCCTCCTTGAAGCTTTGGACTGTATCCTGCCACCAACTCGTCCAACTGACAAACCTCTGCGTCTGCCTCTTCAAGATGTCTACAAAATTGGCGGTATGTTTTTTCTGTAGGGCTTCTCACTTGCCAGCAACAGCTAACGTGTGGGGCAGAAGTGCAGTTGTTTGCCCAAGAACTGTTTTTCAAGTGGAAAACATTTATATTGTTGTTTTGGGTGTTTTCTCCTGTAAGGGCATATACCCATTGAGCCTGCATTGCTAACTTTGCTTCTCTTCTGCAGGCATTGGTACTGTACCAGTTGGCCGTGTGGAAACTGGTGTTCTGAAGCCAGGCATGGTGGTTACGTTTGCCCCTGTCAATGTCACAACTGAAGTGAAATCTGTGGAGATGCACCACGAAGCCCTGAGCGAAGCTCTGCCTGGTGATAATGTTGGCTTCAATGTTAAGAACGTGTCTGTGAAAGATGTTCGCCGTGGCAACGTTGCTGGTGACAGCAAGAACGATCCTCCGATGGAAGCTGCTGGCTTCACTGCGCAGGTAATTTTTGTAGCCATTCATAGGTGTTTGAACTGTTGCTGTCGATGGTGAAATACTAGAGTCTTGTCCTTCCTTACTGGTAGGCTAAGCTATAAAGTGACATAGATTTGTGTTCTGAGATACTTTTGCTTGAAGCAAATCATGTGAGACATCAGTAAGACATCGGTATTCAGAATTATCCTGGTGTTAACTTACAGTTTCTTGGTTTTCTAGGTTATTATCCTGAACCACCCTGGCCAAATTAGCGCTGGCTATGCCCCTGTGCTGGATTGCCACACTGCTCACATTGCCTGCAAATTTGCTGAGCTCAAAGAGAAGATCGATCGTCGTTCCGGCAAGAAGCTGGAGGATGGCCCCAAATTCCTGAAATCTGGAGATGCTGCCATCGTTGATATGATCCCTGGCAAACCCATGTGTGTTGAGAGCTTCTCCGATTATCCTCCTCTGGGTAAGGCATCTCCTAAACATGCGTTAATCCTGATCTCTGGAAAAGACACTTCTCTATTTCTAGTATTGGGATGTAGCGTGGTCTGTAAAATGCTGTTAAAAGCTGTTGATTCCAGTAGAAACCAGAACTTCAGGGGTGCACTGGGTAATTGTAGATCTCTGTCCCGGTCTCTCAGAGTTGACTGTCCTAGAGTGGTATTTGCCCACTTACCCAGGTTGCTTGCTGCCGCTGTGCAGGTAAAATGCTGTGAGTGCATAGCCCTAGAAAAAAAGTCATGAAACGTGTTTTTCTTTGCAGGTCGTTTTGCTGTGCGTGACATGAGACAGACGGTTGCTGTTGGTGTCATCAAGGCAGTTGACAAGAAGGCTGGCGGAGCTGGCAAGGTCACAAAGTCTGCCCAGAAGGCCCAGAAGGCTAAATGAAAATTCTGTACATCAGCTGCCACCTCAGTCTTAACCAGTGGTGGAAGAACGGTCTCAGAACTGTTTGTCTCAATTGGCCATTTAAGTTCAATAGTAAAAGACTGGTTAATGATTACAATGCATCGTAAAAGCTTCAGAAGGAAAGGAATGTTTGTGGACCATTTGTTTCGTGGCAGTTTAAGTTATTAGTCTTTAAAAATCGATAAATTTTTTAAAATGGAAACTTGACCAAAAATCTGTCACAGAATTTGAGACCATTAAAACAAAAGTTCAATGCTACGTCTCTGTGTTCTTTGGGTTAACGTTAACTTTATAGAAAAACCTGTATACAGTTCTGGTGGGATCAGAAAGGTTGAAGGTTACTTGAGTATGTAAAAAAATTGCAAAGCAAGTACTCAAATTCATTGTTCTGAAGAGTAGAGCAAAATTCAGCTGCAGGTTTAGTTTTAACTGATCTAAGCCTTAAAAAAAAAAAACTAATTCTGTGGTGCTTTCTTCTTTAAAAGATGATTTCTAGATTGGATAGCACAAATACCAGGTAACAGTTTAAGTATTTTGGTGCATTTTGTGATGCGTTGAGTAAACCAAGAAAACTTAATATTTACAAGAAAAAAATAGTTTGAACAGAACCACATTTAACCTTAAAAGAGCAAAAACAATCAAGTGCTGGGTTTCCCTTAAGTCTTGTACACTGATTTTTTCTAATTGCTGGCAGATACTTTTTTCTGGGAAACTGATAACTGTTGCGTAGATCTTTCAAGATTAAACACTTGTATCTAAATGTTTTCTAATATATAATAAGACATCAGTAGCCAACTTTCAAGGACATTCTTTGCTTAGAGGGACGCTTTGATGCTTGTTGGGCAATCTCTGAATAATGACCTACCATTAAAGCATCTTGCTCAGTTTTTATTTCAAGAACAAAGCTCAGAAGGTATTTCCACTGGCTGCCAACAGGATGGTGGTTGTACCTGTCCTGCTTGCTGGTTTGGAATTTTTTGACCTTTTAGTGGAGGGTGTTTCTAGGCTGGCTGCTTGGAGAACGTCCCAGTGCGTTTCCCAGAGCAATGTGATAAATGCCCGCTGCTACGTTGGCACCAAAGGACATGGCGGCAGGACCATGTACTTGCTATCTCTTTAACAATGGGTTTGAAAATTTGGATAAAGCAGTCAATTGAAGTGGAATGGGGTAACTAGTCCAAAAGATTACTTGTAATTACTAAATAAATAATTGCAGTAAAACATTTTCGGCTATAAAAAAAATCCCAGCTGTTAATACATGGCAATTCCAGAATAAAAGTCTCGCTTTGAGTTGGTAAATGGAGACAAGCAGTTAATGGATAATCAGATCTGACTTGCGTAATTGTGCGGCTGTTTTACTAACCTTTAACACTATTTCCCCACAGCATCCCCACATGGGTTCAAAAAGAATTCAGTGTCTTTGAAGGATTATTGTTCCATGACACCACTATGTTTGTTCTGTCTGTAATTCTCTCGTTTGTTTTTCTTCTTCAGTTATGTGCTTGCTCTGTAGGAACTCGTAACATGTCTGTACTGCTTGGATAATCCTGGGCTGCTATTACTGATTTTTTTTCATGCTCTTTGTTTGCTTTGGTTGGATCTTTTCTCCTTTTCTGCTCACCTTCTGTGTCTTAACTACAGTAAAACCGTGGAGCATTGTACGCTGTTTTTGAAGGTACAGATGTACCGAGTACAGTGGAAGCAAGGGCTAGAGCGCTACAGTCTCTGTTAGACGACTATGGAATTCAGTAAAGGAATCTCACCATGATCCTTAAATCCTCCTGCTGAAGGTTTGTTAGTATCCCCAAGACAACAGGAAGTACGTGACTTTAGAATGGAGGCAGATGTACTGTTGCCATAATAAAGCTCAAGTGTCTTGCCAAATCTTTGCATGCTTTTCAGTTAAACCGCTGCCTTCTTTTCCAAGAGGCTTTGGTCAAACTGGTTGGTTCAGCAGAGCGCGGAGTTCAAATTTGGATGAAAATAAAAAGGGCTTTTTAGCACGAACTTACGTCTTCAGCGCCACTGTGCGTTTGTTTGCTTTCTTCCCCGTTGCCGTGTGGGGTGCAGGATGTTTGGCTTGGCTGGCCGGGGCCAGGAACGGCCATCCCCACTCTCCCGTAGTTCCTCCGCGCGCGTTGGGCGTTGGGCAGGGTGTGCTTGCTCCCTCGCGCTTGGGAACTGGGTGAGCAATAAGCCACTGCTTCCAGCTGAAGCCTTAAGGCAAAGCAAGGTGTGAAATAGGCGTTGGAAGCGTCTCTGATCCTGAGCTGCGGAAGCTGAAGGCAGGGCAGGGGCTGCAGGCAGGCGCAACTGTTCCAAGAGGCCGTTTTCTTCCTGTCAGCTGTGCCTAGCTCAGACAAACTGGAAAGCGCCAGCTGCAGGAGTGACTGGGAAGGCATTCCATGGTGGAATGGCCCAGCCGAGCAGGCGCGGGGGGGGGGGCGGGGAGTTGGCTTTGGCACAGGGGGTGGTTTGGCCTCTGGGGGTGGGGAGGGGAGAAGCTAAAGCCTCTATGTGACAATAATCACATCCAGCAACTTTATGTTGTACGCAGTAAAAACAGATACTTGGGAACGCTCTGCCTGCCATACTAGCAATTGCTTCCAAGTACTTAAAACTTCAGTTTTACACGTGCTGATTTTTTTTTTCTTTCCCCCTTTTTTTTTTTCCTATGGTAGACCAGTTTCGCTTTATGCGCTAAATGCAACGCCATCTCGGTTCTTTAATTAATCTTTGACTACCTTGGGGAAATTGTTAGACTTTTGTAAACAGAACTTGGGAATAAAACTACTTCAGTCAAACTTTTAATAAATGTTAATAGTTGAGAATTGCATTTGTCTTCTGACTGCTTATTTCTTTTAGAGCTCTCCTTAACTCTTTCCATACTGTCCTGCAATGCTGGCCATGTTCACACAGAAGTGTGAGAGCACACTGCCGTGGCGATGTAGCTAGCTACGAAGGCAGAAAGCTGGCTAGAATATTCAATTTATTTCACTCATTTTGAGCTTCACTGCTGAAGGTGGCAGTGGGGAGCTGGAAGATGGAAGCATAATTTCCGTTCTGAGTTGGCGATGTGTGCTTTGGGACGCTGGAGGGCTTTTAGTACACAGAAATATTCCAAAAATGTACGTGGCGATGTATTTGGGGACTGGGATACAGACGGGCCTGATCTGTATAGGGAAATGCTGTAGCCAAAAGTAACTTCTTGCTCGGTTTTGTTTCCCAGATGGGTGTTTTGGGCTGGAACAGGAGAGGATCTGCTCAGGCTACTGCCCCAAGCATTTTCGGTGGTATCCCAGACCACCCTGGGCGAGGCTAGTGGCTGGAATAGTTAATTTTACTGGAATTGCAGATGAGAGGATAATTCCCGTTCTGATTGTAGCTGGCTCAATATATTTTGAAAGGGCTTGACAAACTTGGAGAAGTTAATGATGGTTACTCTTAAATGCCTATTTTAAATGTTAGATTTGGTCAAGGTAAAACCGTGTAGGAACAAACAAAACTTCGTATGGCGTGGGGACGTCCTTTTCTCATTGGTGCTAAGTGATTCGGTACCTGCTGAAGAGCAGCATAAATTCAGTCTGGACCACAAGTGCAGATCACCTGCTTTTAATTTATATCAGTTAAACGATTATGTAGTGCCTCGAGAGGGGGCAGAGGAGGATAGGGGAGGGCGGATGAGCTCCTGGCCTCCTGCTGCGCCGTTCAGGGCTCCGCAAAGGACAATTCCAGATGTGCCACGCTTGTTTTTTGCCCGTCCCCCAAGTGGTTGTGCACAGGAGCCTTGCTGGCTGCAAAGGCTGGAGGCTGTTGAGCCTTCCTTCCTTATTTTTAAAGCTTCTTTAGTGCTGGCCAAGCTAGCCCGTTTTCCTGGTGCCAAGGGTGTGCGAGGGAGGGCGCAGGGGAAGGACCCTGCTGGAGGGAGCCAGCAGCTTGTGGAGACACGCGTCCTGAGGAGCGGCTGCCGGCCAGCGGAGGTTGAGGTAACTGAATTTTGCCCACGCTTTGGGTGACCCAGGATGAGTTTTTCCCTGCGCTTCCTTCACAGCAGCGCAGTTCCTTCCCCTTCCCTACCTTTCCGCAGGTGGCTGCGGAGCTTCTTACCAGCTGGTTGACATCATTTGCAAGGTCTAACTTGGCTTGGCTTCTCAAAAGCCTCCATTTACATTTGCTCATGGATCTAGGATGGCTCTGCCTTCACTGATCAGCCAGTTGTCTCTTTTTCCCAGTCCCCCCAGGGTTTGTGCTTCTCTGAGATCCAGCTCTAAGCAGCTGCTCTGTCCGAAAACCCTTTCTACAAGATTCTGTTTTTGCCCCCCTTCTCTCCCTTTTCAGTGCAAATTGAAAATTCCTGATGGTATCAACACCTTTGAGTTTTTGAGGGTTATTTTCAAGTCCTCAAATTCTTCATGTTGTTCGGCTGCACAGAATAGTACTTTCTGTCTCAGAATTTGCCTTCTGAAATTGCAAATCTTAAACAACCGCCAAACCATAAGCTAAACAGAAAAATAAACGGTGGCCACAGGAAACAGCTTTGGGCCAAATCACTATTTTTGCCACGATGTTCCTACTGCTTACCAAGTGGGAAGGCTGGAGCCGCTTCACTTCAGGAGGAAAAAGTGAGGACCCCGGGTGCAGAAGAGCTGAAGGAAAACCTGGTAGGTGGGAAAACCATATCAGTCTCCAAAACACAGAAGCTGTGGGTTTTTTAGCCTTTTCTGAATCCTCTTTAGTCCTCCTGCTATGGTGTGTCCCCCCCCCTTTAATCAGATTATTTCCGCATTATAAATCAATCACATCATTGTCTGCTTTATTATTTTTATTTTTTTCCCACCTAAGGTTACTTTCTCTGGCTGCCTGTCCGTAATTCTTTAATCCTTCATGTTTCAAATATTTACACAACATAATTCAAATCTGCTAGCTTCCCCGTACCGATAAGGTGACAGTTAAACAGGTATTTCCCTCGAAAGCTGAGGGTGAGGTGCTGAGGAAAGGTGGAGATGCATCAGAGCACGATTCCCCTTTGGGGCATCTCCAGCCTGTGGGTGGGGGGACGGTGGGGAAGCGGTGGGGTGCACAAGGAGTGGCTGCTGAGGAGCTGTGCCTGTGCTTAACAGCTTTGAATTTGTGCCATTTTTGCTGTTTTCTTCCTTTAAAAAAAAAAAAAAAAAACCCAAACAACCAAAAAACCAGCCTCGGAGGTGTCTAAGCTTTCATTGGTGAAACATCCCCCACGGGCCAGGCGCCCCTGGATGCTGCAGCAGTAGGTTTGCCCTCGGTGTGCTGATCATCCTGGTTTGAGCAACACAGACTGATTGCTCTTCTAAAGCTTGGGAAAACTGCACTTTTAGAAGACCCTAGTGTCTGAATTTGTGAACGTATTTACTTTATAGCCAGCTATAGTGTGCAGGTTTCAAGGTCTCGGCGTTTTTCAAGCTCACTGGCTGCAGGGATGGGGAGAAGCAAGACCCGGGCACTTGACCCAAGCTGGCCAACAGGATTATTTCATACCATGAACGGCACATTCAATATAAATTAGAAATTTTTATTGCAAAGCTTTCTCTCCCTTGATGGCTAAAATCCTGAGAACTTCTTGCCCCAGTGCCGGACCCAAGCCCTTCCCTTCCTCCCAAAGCCGCAGCGCTCGCAGTGTCCCACGTTCACTTTCCACTGCTGGGAATGCACAGCTTCCTACTGATAGAATGGGCTGAGTGTAATCCTTGTGTGTTTTATATTGGTATCAGGATCAATACTGCTTCTTTAGTGTTATTAATGTTAATTATCTAGTCTTACTCTATTAAATCTGTTTATATTTCAACCCCCGGGTTTCCTTGTTTTTCCCTGATTCCCCTTCCTGGGTAGGGAGGGGTCATTGGGTGATAGAATAATTGTCTAAATGATAATAAATTGTAGGTTTCTCAAACCCTAACACTGATGTGCTGAGCCAGCACTTTCTCCTGGCTCTTCTGGGCAAAGCCACCCAGTAACGTGGTTGTCCTTCGGCTAGAGCATCTGCCCAGCACAAACACAAGTCCGCGGGTTAATATGCTGGGTTTTTTCATATTATGTAGTCCCTGGAAATAACTAGACCAGTTCACTCCTGACTCGGGACTCTGCCTGCCCTGCCAGCAGCGGTCACACTCACCTTTTCCCTTTCGGCTCAGTAAAATCTGGATTGGCGAGGCAGCCAGCTCCAAACTGGCACAGCGATGGAAAGGCAAGACAACCTCCCTCTCCTGGAGGGGTTTTGTTGCGGGTAGGGCTGAAATTTAAAAGAAAGTTTCAGATTCTGCTTATCTGCAGCCACCTGGGCATATCTTAAGCAAAATGCCTGGTTTTTTTCTCTGATATATGTGTGTGTATGTGTGTGTATAACCACATGTACATGTAGATATTATATATATAAAACATATATATGCACATGTAAATTAATAAGTGCCTACTTTCTCCTGGTTTTGATTATTGCAGTTGCCAGACTTCTCTAAAAATCTGTATTTCCTGTTTTGAAGCTGGATTCTAAGCTAATTCCTTAGTAAATAGAGTCAATACCCCCCAAATGACTACATATTATATTATATTTTATTTATTATATTATATTATATTATATT
>VZSF01004093.1:331874-344972 GCA_013398295.1 Chionis minor | reverse complement strand
TATTATATTATATTATATTGTATTATATTGTATTATATTGTAATATAGTATATTTTAAATATTTGGATTTATAAGCTGGGCTATGGTTTTGCTAACAGGACATGGATGTTTTGGAGAATGAGGTGTAGATTTGTTTGGTGTTGAGAGTTGCCTCTGTAGAAAGCAAACCCTTAAACAGCCTTTCCCAGAGGAGAAAAAAAAAGTAGATAAATTTAAATGTAATTCTAGGTTTGCTCCTACTTGAGGGTTATTTCTAGTAATAGTAGCTAATATTATGCAGTCTGCTGCTAAAGTGCTTTCCTGGACGGCAGCACCTGAATTCTTTGGAGAAGGAGGGGATGTAGGTGTGCTGACGGGGACCAGGGAATGGAAAGAGCAACCCTGGACGAGAGCTCTGCTCTGCTGCAGTGGCTTCCCTGCGAGGGTCCTTCGTCCCCAGGATTTCCACACCGGCGGCGCAGCTGAGGAGAACGGAGATCACAGCGTGCGACGTGACCGCTCCGCACCTGGCACAGCCACTTCCAGCTCCTGCCTGACACCCACCACCCTCGGCCGGCCCCGCTCCGGGGCAGTGCCACCGCCGGCCCGCAGCCACCCGGGCAAAGTCCCGCGAGGTGTGATGGGACAAGGACCCAACCTCGCTGCAGCTGCCAGCTCAGCAGTACCGGCCACGGCCACGGCAGCCTTTCCACTTGTGGCGCCAAAAAATCCCTTACGCTTGTGACACGAGCCACCATCTGGTCATACACGGCAAGTTTCAAGTTAAGCCTTGTAAAAACGCAACCGAGGAGACTCGTGGTGAGCCTGTTGTCAGCTCCCCTCTCTTCTTGCAGCCCTGCAAGGCACAGCGTGAGCTCGTTTCCCACCTGGCTCCGCGCCCGCTCTTCAAGTCAACCACATCAGGCGCTAAGTCACTTGGAACAAGAAGAGTGTGTGCTGATCGGTCCCCAGCGGTGCCTGACAACGTGACTCCTGGGGCCTGTGCTGGCAGCTGCAGCTGGTGCTAGACATGAACGTCTTCACCCGTCACTTCATCCACCTCCCATCTCCACTGCAGCACCGGCCCTTGCCGAAGCCTGCTCCTGCCGGGGAGCCATCTGCAGCCCACTCGTGGTGGCTTTGCAGCACCCGTTCCCGCAGTGAGAGGCACGGACTCTGTCGGGACACATGGGAAAGCTGAGGACAAGGACATGTTTGAGCTTTTGGTTCACAGCTGAACATCCCAAGGAGGCATCACGGGCTGCCAAAAAGTCAGCAAAGAGGTGAAGAATTTGCAGCCCCCAGCTTTCAGGCTAGAAGATTTGGCACTGCTGGACTCCTTGGCAGAGAGATCAAGGTCCAGGCACCATGTGTGGAGACTAGACCATGGTGACCACGGAGCCAGAGAGCCTCTGATGGGAATCCACATCTTTCTCCTCCCTCAGAGTTACACGTGCAGGGTTAAGCTTACACAGCCATTTAGAAAGAAAAGAAACAATAGAATAGTTTTGTTTCCCTGAAGCATCCTTGTCATTAAAACAATAGAGCAAGAATCAATCCCCTTTTCTCTGCCCTTTCCATAATGGCAATTGCAGAGCAAGTCTCCCATCTTCCAGCTTGAATGCTCTGGCCACCGCAAACTTTCAGTGGAAGAGGGGAAAGACACATTTTACTTCTCACTGGCCCCATGAAGCCCTGGCAAGAAATGGAAACAAACTCCCAGAAGGACTCAGCAGTGCAGGCCATGGTTTAGGGGGAAGCCCAGAGAGCATCTTCGTGGTAGAAACAGCAGCTCCCAGGGGAAGGCAGAGTCCTCCTGCATCCACTGAATGGGATCTTGAGATATCATCACTGCGTGGAGGAGCACAACCTGGGAAGTGCAGGCATCAAAGCTGATAAGCCTCTGAATGTCTAAAATGACTGCAAATGAAGATTGTTAGTTACCAAAGTGCAAGGGCAATGCTCAACTAGGAGGCACAGCTGTACGTGCAAGGGCCAGCAAAGCAGGGGATGAAGACAAGCCATGGGCACCACAGTATAGGAGAGACATTGAGGTGCTGGAGCGTGTCCAGAGAAGGGCAACGAAGCTGGTGAGGGGTCTAGAGAACAAGTCTTAAGAGGAGCAGCTGAGGGAACTGGGGTTGTTTAGCCTGGAGAAGAGAAGGTTGAGGGGAGACCTTCTCACTCTCTACAACTACCTGAAAGGAGGTCATAGCGAGGTGGGGGTCAATCTCTTCTCCCAAGTAACAAGTGATAGAACAAGAGGAAATGGCCTCAAGTTGTGCCAGGGGAGGTTTAGGTTGGATATTAGGAAAAACTTCTTTACAGAAAGGGTTATCAAACATTAGAACAGGCTGCCCAGGGAGGTGGTGGAATCACCATCCCTGGAGGTATTTAAAAGTCGGGTAGACGTGGTGCTGAGGGACATAGTTTAGGGGTGGTTTTGGCAGTGTAGGTTTATGGTTGGACTCAATGATCTTGAAGGTCTCTTCCAACCCAAGTGATTGTATGATTCTGTGATTTAGCACAGCCACTGCTGCACCACTGCAAATGTTCCAGCAGCACTGAGGCCATCAAAGACTGAGTGGTGACAGCTTTTAGCATCTCCTAGTGTAAAACGTCTTCCCGTTTTTCTCTTGCTCTCATCCTTCAGGCAGAAATAAAGAGAAGATGAAGAAGCTGGGCAGTTCAAGTACCACATAAAATGAAAACTAGAATAGGAAGGGAAGACAACAGTTGTCTTGAAAATCTGGCACAAGATAGAATGTTAGAGATCTGAGGAAATTTGGCTTAGGGAAAATTGCTAATCATAGAATAGTTTAGTTTGGAAGGGACCTTAAAGATCACCTAGTTCTAACCCCCCTGCCATGGGCAAGGACACGTCCCACTAGACCTGGCTGCGCAAAGCCTCATCCAGGCTGGCCTTGAACACTTCCAGGGATGGGGCATCCACAGCTTCTCTGGGAAACCTGTTCCAGTGCCTCACCACCTTCATGGTGAAAAATTTCTTCCTGAGATCTAATCTAAATATCCCCTCTTCCAGTTTGAAGCTGTTATCCCTCATCCTTCCACTATGTGCTCTTGTAAAACGTCCCTCTTTCAGATTTCCTGTAGTCCCCATCAGACATTGGAAGGCCGCTGTAAGGTCTCCTCAGAGCCTTCTCTTCTCCAGGCTGAATCACCAGGCCTGTGTTCTGCAGGAAGGAAAAAAGAAGAGGGACTCACATGGAAACAGGGAACACAAAGCCCCTTGGCACGTGCAACGAGTTAGACCACTCTCAGCACGCATCCTACCCTCCCCGCGTGCCTGGCCACAGAAAGGACCACAGGAGGACAAAGGGCGATTCACTACCGCATAGCCAAGGAGAAGCGAGCAGGCATCCATGTTAAAGGCAGGCTCCTGCGGTCCTGCCCTTCCCGAGCTGTCGGCCTTAGCCAGACCACAGGACCCATGAGGGTCTAAGCTCACTTTGTCTTCACGTGAAAACCAAACCTTGGCCCTTGCAGCAAATCCCCGGGGGAGTTAGGAAGCACATGGCAGGATGTCTGCATCCTGTGTGCCCGTGGTACTCACAGCAGATTATTTAGCCTTTCTGCGCTTCCTCTTTTTAACAAAATGGATAGAACTACGTGTGGCTATGATTTCTTCTCACGTTAAAAGTTTTCTTGAAGGAGAACCGTTCAACAAGCACCAGATGTTGTGGCAAGGCCTGTATACATGAAACTAATTACCTGAGGCACAGCCAGTCCTCAAACTTGTGCACGTGCCAGGTTTTCCATTTCAGCAGCGATGGGCATCATTAACCCACTCGTGTGAACAGAGGACACCCTGTCTTACCAAGGGAGCTCGCCAGTGGCCAAAGATCTGCTTCACGCTGAAATTCAGAGAGCAGTTGTTACAAAAGGTCTGCTGGAAAGCCATGCATCCGGGCACTGCCGACTTAAATCTCCCCTGGAGTTAACTCTCTCCCCCCTTTCTGACTCTCAGACCACGGCTGTGTATTATTAAGTTGCTAAAAGTAAGAAAAGAAAAAGCCCGCTCCTTCCGCTCTTCCTGTGACACCGGTGCAGCCCAGCTCAGTGGAATCACTCTTTGATTCACACCGGCGTGTGTGAGACCAAAACTAAGGCCTTTGTAGCACAGACGTAAATTTAGCACGGAAAGCTGAGGAAAAAGCGTTTGCTTTTGTAGCAGGGCGTGAGGAGTCTGCCTTTCAAGACACACACATTATTGGAAGCAAGGTTTTCCTGTCAAATGACTGCTGACGAGAACTAGGAAACGCGGTTCTGAGATTGCACAATCTGCTTTAAAAGTGGGAGGATTAAAGTGTCGCTAGGGCTTCCTTCCTAAGCTGTAAAAACTAGATCGAAGTTTTTACAGACGTAGGTACCTCAAAACCAAACGCAACGCAAAGATACTGCAGTGGAGAAGGCACGAAACGCTCTTGGTCAGCAACTCAGCTGCTTTCAACAGGCAGAGGCCCAAGGTTCAGCGCTTCCCTGGATTCACAGAGCTGGAA
The DNA here is from genome assembly GCA_013398295.1 of Chionis minor. Classification (NCBI taxonomy): domain Eukaryota; kingdom Metazoa; phylum Chordata; class Aves; order Charadriiformes; family Chionidae; genus Chionis; species Chionis minor. The sequence continues at coordinate 340,473 of VZSF01004093.1, read as the reverse complement.
TTTCAAGAGCACCATGCCCCGAGCCCGAGTTACACCGCAGAAAGCGTAGCTGCCTGCCTGACGCCAAACTTCAGGCTCACAAGGTTGAAGTGATTCTTCTGAAGCTGACAGGAAAATAGGCCACAGACATAGAGGGGCAGATACACGTTAGCTTTTCTGGGCCGTTCTGACATGAACTGACACCACCGTGTGTTTAAAGCTGTTCTGTACAAGCCAACAGCTTGTGACAGGGAAATGCTTTCAGGCAGGCAGATGCCCCAAACAAAGCTGTAGGCTCTGCCCATCCTCCTGGTGCACCACAGCGTCTCCGTCAACAAAAAGGATTTGCTCTGACTCCTCTCCCTGGCCAGGAGAGGAACCACTCACCCAGAGAAAGGCAGAGAAAAGGATCATAATTTCCAAATGATAGCACTATATATATGGTTTATGGCTGAAATCAATGATGTTAAGAGTCTCTTCCAACCTAAATGATTCTATGATTTAGCTGCAACAAAACTTGTTCCCAAGCCCAGTCAGTTCCGAGGATGTTCAGAAGGGAGTCCAGCGCCAGAGATGGCTGCCGCAGTCATGCCAGGATTCAGCAGGCGCACGGTAACAGCTTGAATTGACACCTGCCAAACTGGCTGCCCAACGTGCATCTCCTCCACATCCCAGTTCTATTACTGCCAGTTGCAGGACCAGGGATGATGAGCAACCCCTGGTCCTGCTCCCCGGGGCTACCAAGCCACCCACCCCCTGGCCCCCAGCACATCAGTCACTGCCAGAGCCGGGGCTCCCGGGGCAGGTTCCGACAGGATCCCCACCATCTTCAGTGCCCTGGCCCAGGCAGCGAGTCCCGCTCCAGCTGCCTTCACCAGCTCTGCAGCAAATCTCACTCCACCTTACCTCCACCTGCCGGAATTGTGACCCAGTGAATTGCCAAGGCTCTACTGAAAGCTATGCGACAACCAAGCTCTCCAGCAAGTTTCAAGATAAGCATTATTTATTTTAAAGGAGGAAAAAAAAGCCCCAGGATACAGCGTTTACATTCAGTCGGTCTCCTAGGTAGGTTGCAATATTTATGCGGAGCCCATTTTCATAACCAAATGTCTCCTGTTGGCTGACATCACACCAAAACTTCAGACTGTGCATAGTCACCGCACAACAAAGGACTAAAGTACTAAGTCAACGGAACACACTTCGCAGCTCAAACCCTCTTGTGCTGTTGTGGGTTCAGCACCGTAACACTTCTTACTCGTTTCAGAAGAGCAAAACACTGTTCCTTCCAAGATGCTTTCGAACAGATTTTGACTATCTGACATCTTCCAAACAAGGGGAACTTTAAAAGCAATTCCCCTGTCTTTTCATTTGGACTGGCAAAATTGCAGGCTGTATTTAGGTTCCTAAGCACACACTCAAGGTTTACGCATTTGTCATCTTTGTTGTACTAGCTGACACTGTTGCAGGACACAACCAGAACTACTTTGGATCCAGCCAGCACCAGCCTTATCTGTGAAGAAGCTCGTAAGCACAGGTGATCTTGCCACATTCTCTGCCAGGAGGGGTACACTTCTCTACAAAGGTGTTTTAACAAAGGTACTCTCTGGCTCCTCTTCAGAAAACTCCGTGGAAATCTGTCTTTGGGAAGTTGCTTTCTCCGAGTACCTTTTCCCAGGTAGATACTTGTCAGTCTGAGGTAATGCTTTTAGCTTTTCTGTCCTCTGCTGATTGCTTTTCACAAATCTTAGCAGGTTAATGATAGCAGCTGGCGTAATTCCAGGGATGCGGCTGACTGCACCAATCTGCGTGTGGAAACAAGAACGAGTAAACCAAGAACAAACCTACACACTGGAGCTAGTGGGAAATGAGACCAAAACCCCTGGGTATTCCTTCCCCTGATTCTCCTGATCTCCCACATCCCTTGGGAAGGCACAGCAGGGTTCTCATTGCTGCTCAACCTTGCTGTGGCCCAGTATCTTACTGTCTGGGGACGGTTGGAATCCAGTTTCTCCCGGACCTCTGCTGAGAGTGAGGCATCAATGGCAAAGTAATCTAGGTCCTCTGGCAGTCGGAGGGCTTCATCGCGACGCACTTCTTCCATTTCCTGCTGTTGATTGGCTACGCACCACTCATAAGCAGCTGTGATGGAAGATGAGGGAAACAAGAAAACCAGTGAGACAGAAGTTCATGTGAGATAGGTCACTTGCAGGGATTCTTGGAAGCAGAATGAGCAATTCCACTCAGATGGTCAAAAGCTCCGAAGGAAGTTTCCATCCTCACAGATTAAAGAGCCTAATTCATGTAACTACTTTGGAAGAAGTCATGCTCTTTGTTACAGGAATTAAGATACATGGGTCGGCTTTTTCTCATCCCAGGAAAGGATGGTCTATTTGACAGGGCGGTAAGGAGGAAAAGACCAGGAGTGAATGTGAATAATTGATCTCACCCCACCAAAGTGAAACAGGTGCCTGCACAGGGCACCTATGGTAAAAGGTGCACACTCTGACAACAGTGTTTCAATTCACTTGGCAGCAATGTGAAACACACTGGGAGGAATGGACTGGCTCTCCCCTTCCTGAACAACACGTACACAGATCCCACCAACAGATCGTAACTCTTGTACTCTACCTTCTATTTTCAACCTCTCTGCCAGTTCTCTCCATTGAGCAAGCTTTCCTAGGGGCTCCGGGACAGCCCTTGCCAGAACCTCCATGTTGGCCTCCGCATATTGAAGGAGATCAAAGGCACTGTGGAGAACAAGAATTAAGTTTTTATGGTAGGAAAGAATCACTTGCAGAAGGCAGGTATACAGCTGTTCCCAGCTCGAACTTGCAAGATCTCAGCATAAGCCAGAATAACTACAGAGCCAAGCTCACCTCCCTACTACCCCACCTCGGTATGCAGAAGAGCTGTTCAACTCTTGAAGAGGGGCTCTTTATGAAAAATGAACAGCACGATAGAAGGGACAAGGTAAAAGCATCAAGGGGAACCTTTCACACACACCGAGTCAGCCAAGTCTTAGTCACTGATTTAAAACAACAGATAAGATGATGTGAGATAAAGGATGGGTAAGGGAAGCAAGGACCTTTGTGTACAAGAACAGCTACTATCTGAAGCTAGCCTGAAATCAACTGCTGCTTTGTCCAGCTTTCAGCAGAGCAGCAATCCGCTGAAAACTGTCTCCACTTGGTGACACTCTCAATAAGGACAGCACGAACTGACAGGGCCAGTGGAGTACCCTCTTACTTTGGGAGCCCGTGTCAGCACCAGGAAATACAGCCTAGTGAACACACTGAACATCACACTTAATTCTACAGGCAAAGATCAGATGTCTGTCCCGTGAAGGTGATAAAATCTTGCAGTACTGGCAGCTTCAGGAAGGATGGACAAATGCTGTGAAACTACTAGCCAGACGGGCTAAAGCAAGTGTAGGTCAGACCAGAAAACTTCAGCTGTAACCCTTACCTGACAGGCGACCTTCGGTTGCTACTGATGGAAACTTCTGGTATTAGCTGAGACCATTTGGATATGCTGAACTGAAGGGATTTTAGTGTTGCAATTCCATCCTCTAAAGCAGCCTTCATCTTAACCGCTTGATCGTATCGCTGCTGTGACACACACCCGGCTTCCTCAAAACCTGCAGAGACAGATGGTGCGTGAAGACAAAGGCCTGCAACCAGGCAGCGCTGCTCACTGCAAAAGCCACCGGAAGAAAATACCTCTGTGGGTGAGCCTGGCATCGGCATTGTCAGGCCGGAGGGACATGCGGAACTCCACGCGGCTGGTGAACATCCGGTACGGCTCGCTGGTGCCCAGAGTAGTAAGGTCATCGATCAGCACACCAACGTAGCCTTCGGTGCGACTGACAATGAAAGGGGGCTTGCCATGAACCCGGAGGCAAGCATTGATCCCAGCAATCACGCCCTGGGCAGACAGAAAACAAAACAAAAAAACATTTATCAGTCTCTTCACGGCTAAAGTATCGGCACATCTGCCCCCAAAGACTCATGCATCAAACTGCACCCTGGAAAATGAAATAATCTGTGCTAGTAATCTAGGCAGTTTCTTTCTTGTGGTATCACGTCTGTCTGAAGGGCTTCTCGGCCTCTGCTGACACGACTAGAGACAGCTCCCACACGCTTTCAACTACACCCGTTGCACAGTCTCCACGCTGAAATACTTGACAGTGCTTCCAAGTACTTTTGCTACTGCCATCTCAGTAACAGCAACTGTCGATACTAAAAGTAAAAATGCCTGGGCGAGTGTGGAACAGGGGTGAGCAACAGAACACCTCATTAGCACAAGACGGGCCTAGCGGGACTGAGTATCAAAGACAAATGCCGAGGCAATATCCCTTTCTGAGCGCTGAGTATACACGGTCAGATTCACCCACCTGAGCCGCAGCTTCTTCATAGCCTGTAGTGCCATTTACCTGGCCTGCAAAGAAGAGGCGCTGAACGAGACGAGACTCAAGAGAAGCAGTCAGTTGACGGGGATCTAAATAATCATATTGCACCCCATAGCCTGTGACAGGAAAAAAAAAAGATAGCTCTTACGGGACGGATTTTGAAGGTTCCTATTTATCAGCAAATGCAATCAGTGGGACAGAGTGACTTAGGTTGCCCACTTTTATTTATGATTTAAAAAGCATCAAGGAGAAAATCCCAAACCCCCTGCATCCAAGAACTAATTTTGTTTCGTATTTCCTTTGTTTTGCTATATTCTAAACAAATTTGTTTTTTTATTAGCTGGTAACCAATCTGACAAATAGATTTGATTTAAAACTATTCACCCCCCTCACCTGGCTGTAACATCTTAGCTTTTTCCAAGCCTGGGATGGATTTGATCACTTGCTCCTGGAGCTCAGGTGGCAGCGTCATCGACATGCCTTGGGGGTAAATGACGTTGGACTCCAAGCCTTCGGGCTCTAGCCACACCTGATGTTCTCGGTTTGGGAAGCGCAGAACCTTTGATTCAAGAGAGGGACAGTACCTGCAACAGTAAATAGCCATGAGCACCAACTGACAGGAAGAGAAGGTAACTTCCCAGAAACAAAGCAGGGGAGACCCACAGTTTCAGGCAGATTGTCAGCTCGTGTCATTGAGAGCCTTGCACGATGCCACGTACTTACCGCGGGCCCCTTGTTGTCTCCCTTATATGGTTGTTCAGGTGGAGGTTATCATGGATAATTTGCTGGGCTTTCAGGGTAGTGCGAGTCAGGTAACATGACAGCTGATCTTCTGGCTGAAAGACACCAAAGCTCACTTTAAGTTAATCCAGTCACAACGCTGTAGTCTTGCTGAACAATTATGAGGATCTCCAAGGGCTCTTCCATGACAGCTGGCTCTCCTGGAGAGATGGGTAGCGCTGTCATAGCCACTGTAGAGGCAGAACATGAGCAGACAGCTTGAGTAACATGTCCAAAAGAACAGAACAGAACTTGTCGGTCCAGAATTCAAGTTCTGTTCTATATACCGTATTCCTAATTACAGGACGGATATTCCTATCAAAGCAACACATTATAACACAGCGTTCAAATTAATCGCAGGAATTCAAAGCTCTGAAGTACGAGGACCCTTACGGCTGACACTACAGCTAACAGCCAATTGTAGAGTTTGGTGAAGAAAAAAAAAATCTCTCAAAAGCCTGTGATTAACACAGAAAATTCAAAGGTTTGGAAAAACCCCACCATTTAAAGTATTTCACCAATTTTTCTGAAGGAGTCGATGTTGCACCTCAACTCCTTAAAACCTTTCCTACACATATGGAGGACTTCAAGTGATACTACTTTCAACTCTACTCTAACTATAATACGTTACTGCAAGAGGTTATTGCAATTCCTATATGGTCTGGAGCAAATTAACTCCTAACACTTAATTCTGTGCTGTTTAACTACATTATGTAAGAATGCCATCTGTTTTCCAAGATTTTCTTTGAAATTCTGAGTTTCTTCTGCTTTTAAGTTACCGTTAGCATGCCAACTCTGAGCTCCGTGGGCAATTCCATCCTTTCTGTTTCCTAGTTAACAGTATTAATGATCTCCAATTTCAACATTTTAATCTTATTCTAAAGCTGGGGTAACGAGCAGCATAAATTTCCACAATATAGGTCTAAAACTGGAATTATTTTGTAAACCACCCATGTAACCAGCACATGAAGAATACTTCTAACTATATCATATTTCATGCAATCCTGACTCTAAAAGCAAAGAAAATTTGGTTCTCAAGTTGAGAAGTGAGAGGAAAAAGGTGCTGTCTTTCAAAAGAAAACAAGCAATTTCTCCACTTGCATTGAGAGTCCTCAGAAGCATAAGGGAGCGAGGTTAAGAGAGAGCATCTGTCGTTCGTTTAGTGGCCAGCCCAGCCTAAATCACAACAAGTATGAATACAGTCCAGCTCCCTCTCCCAGCCATCAACTCCCTGGCTGATTCTGAGCATGACATTCCTGGAACCGCTCCCCACCTGGCTCTACATGCATTTGATGTGTGCTGTCCCACCTTGATCCACACAGACTCGCTGAGGAAGCTGAACGGCACTGGAGGATTGTCAGCTGCACGTTCCTCCAGACCACTGAAGTCAATTGTATCTTTGGCAAGTCGGGGCGGTGTCCCAGTCTTCAGCCTGCCCACAGCAAAGCCCAGTTTCTCCAGAGTCTGAGCCAGTCCGATGGCTGGCTGGTCCCCCAGCCGCCCAGCCGGGTGCATCTGCAGTCCGATGAGGACCATACCCCTCAGAAACGTACCAGTGGTCAGGATAACACTCCCGGCATGTACTGTGCTCCCATCCCCTGAAAGAGAAAGTTTTCACAGATGCATATACATATATTGCAGTATCAACAAAGCCCTGGTATTCTGGTGCTTCTGCCTAAAACTAGACTAACAGTCTTCACTGAGGGTTTCTCTGTCTTTTATTATTTAACAAAATCAGCATTTCAACAATAAAAGTATTAATACTAGTAACTGCAATAAGCTCCACGTAGTTACCCTATATTTTTCTTATTCCTCAGCATGTTAACCCTAACACAGAAAACCTACTCCTGGGAAAAAAATTCCTATCCAGGACTTTATTTTGGAAAGCCTGTTTACCAGAACAGCATGAGGTGATACAGCATGAGTCTGCTAGTAACAGGGCACCACCGCCCCGATTCGCTGTCAGCAGCACACACCATTTACCAAATAAAATCTCAAAACACAGCTTGGAATTCAGTATCGCTCGCCTGAAGAAAATTAACCTTACGTAACCTCCCAATACCCTATCAATCCAGGTATGTTTCCCATTGTATTACAGATATTAACCTGGCTCAGTTCACGCTCGGCCTGAATCACCTCTATCAGCTAATTCAACTCTCTCACTGACGAATCAGGAATGTTTACCCCAAAAGCTGCTCGTAGCATAGAGTAACTGAGGGTGCTTAAGGAATTGCTATCACGTACCCAGAACGACTCCTGTGACCTGGCATTTCCCAGGATGGTCTGGTTCGGGCTCTGTCAAGAGAAGATCCTCCACAGATGCCTCACGAACTGTCAACAGCGGTGTGTTAAGGATTTCCCTCTGCCACGAAAGGAGTTACTGCAAAAATCTAGGAAGTGATGAGAGGTACAGGCAGTCCCACACCCTGCTGACTTCCCAAACATCTATCAGCCTCTTCCCTTTTCCATTCTTACCGGGTCGCATGGCAGACAGTCACTGTACTATCCTCACCTACCAAGCTGAGCTTCTCATTCACGGATAGCATTTAAGCTCAAAAGGAACTATTTAGCTTGAAGCCCGACCTGTATATAAAATGCTACATGATATTTTTAAACTATGCTGAGCTCCAACAACTTAGGCTGCGTTAAAGTACCAAACACAAGGGTATCTAGGTTTGATAGGAAAATGTTAAAAAAAGATTAAACAACATCATCCTCCTCTGCGGTTTATCTAACATTCTCTGTGGTTTATCTTAATACTTCAGATTGGAGGACTTCACTCTAATGTGGCTGTAGAGCCACAAAAAAACCCAAGAAACACCCAAAGCCGACCCAAACCTGGGAATAAACGGGCGGGAAGAGGAGCGCCCCGCCCGCCCTCACCTGCATGTTCTCCTTGTAGAGGCGCCGGTCGATCTGGGCGCGGAGGCCCCACACGGCCGGGCCCTTGCAGCGGTTCAGCACCTTGTAATGGACGCCGGAGCGGTCGCAGACCCGCCCGCACAGCCCGTCCAGGGCGTCCACCTCCCTCATGAGGTGCCCCTTCCCGATGCCGCCGAAGGAGGGGTTGCAGGACATCTCCCCTGGGGAGGGGACACACACGGACACCCCTCACCGCCGCCGCCCGAGGCGCCCCGCGCCACCGCTACCCGCGGCGGGGAGACGGCGGGAGACGGGCCCGGGCGGCAGCGGGAGGCCGGGCCGCTTCCCTGTGGCACCTCCCTTCCCCCCGCCCGCCATCGCCATCGCCACCGCCCGCGGCCCCGGCCCGGGCACCCCCCGGCGGTACCGATGGTGCCGATCCTGTGCGTGAGTAGCAGCGTGCGGGCCCCGCCGCGAGCGGCCGCCGCCGCCGCCTCCGTCCCCGCATGGCCCCCACCGATCACCACCACCTCGTAGCGCGGTGCCGCCGCCGCCGCCCCGGCCTCGCTG
>VZSF01004093.1:90227-331327 GCA_013398295.1 Chionis minor | reverse complement strand
CCGGCGGCCAGAGCCCCCGCGGGGCGGAGGCGAGCGGCGTGGCCCGACGGACCGGTCGCTTTGCCCGCCGCGGGCGGCCCGCGGCTGCGGGAGGTGGTGTCGCGGCTGGGCTTGGTCCGGCAGCAGGTGTCGGAGGCGGCGGGGCTGGTGAACCAGGTCGTCTCGCAGCTGATCCCGGCCATCCGGAGCAAGGACGACGGCTTCGGCTCCGTCGAGCGGCTGGGCGCCGGCAGCTACTACGAGCACGTCAAGGTGGGTGCGGGGCTGCGGGGTTACTGCGTTAATGAATCAGGATTAATTGTGAAATAGCCAACTTGCCAAAAGATGGATGTTTCGCAGGACAGGCTGCCCGAACGGGACGGCCTTCAGAGCCGCAGCGCGCCCCCGCCCTTGCACTGATCCCGGGGACCAGTTGGGCGTAGCACTCCATGAAAGGCCCTTTTCAAGTTACCGGTTTTTTTCTTTTTCAAAAAGCAGGAGAAATAGTACCACCTCTCTGTCTGGTTCCAGCTCAATCTGAAACAAAGAGTGTCCCGTCCCCCCGCAGCAGCTGATTCCTATGTGCAAAAGAATGACTAAGACCAGCACTTAACGCACTACTCGGAACAGCTCGGGAATCTTTAAACTCTCTTAAAAATTAATTAAGTTGGAAAGCTGGGATATGAAGTGCTATCAGTAAATTGCTCTTCTGCGCTCGAATGCACACTAATCTCCTAGTACAAATCCAGGGAAATAAGCTCGTATTTCACCCCAGACGTGAGAAGTCTCTAGAAGGGCAATGAAACTGGTGAGGGGTCTGGAGAACAAGTCTCATGAGGAGCAGCTCTGAGGGAACTGGGATTGTTCAGCCTGGAAAAAAGGAGGCTGAGAGGAGACCTTATCGCTCTTTACAACTACTTGAAAGGAGGTTGCAGCCAGGTGGGGTTGGTCTCTTCTCCTAAGTATCAGGCAACAGGACAAGAGAAAATGGCCTCAAGTTGCACCAGGGGAGGTTTAGATTGGATATTGGGAAAAATTTCTTCACCGGAAAGGTTGTCAAGCATTGGAACAGGCTGCCCAGGGAAGTGCTGGAGTCGCCATCCCTGGAGGTATTTAAAAGACGGGTAGACGTGGTGCTGAGGGACATGGTTTAGTGATAACTTGGCAGTGTTAGGTAAATGGCTGGACTTGATCTTAAAGGTCTCTTCCAACCAAAATGCTTCTGTGACTCTTAAGTACACTGAGGCAGTTGTAGATAAAACCACAACCGGTATAAAAGCCTAAAGGGAATAAAACCTAAGTTGCACATTGACTATTGTATTCTCATGCTTTGCAGATATCTGAACCAAATGAGTTTGACATCATGCTTGTAATGCCTGTTACAAGACTTCAGCTGGATGAAAGTGATGCCACTGGAGCCTATTATTATCTAACATTCAAAAGAAATCCAAAAGAAAAGCATTTGTTGAAGTTTTTAGATGAAGATGGAAAATTATCAGCCCTTAAAATGCTTCAGGCGCTAAGAGAAATTATTAAACAAGAAGTAAAAAATATTAAAAGTAAGTACAGATCAAACAAGCTAGGAGTGCTAAAAACCCAATTACATTGCGCATATGCATTGACCTGTTGTTAATCAAATGGGATTTTTCTGCCCAGGTCAAGTTGTCTCTTCATGGCAATGTAGCTATAACAGTAACCTCTCCTGTCTCCAGTATGTCACGTTTGTTCTTGTGCTAAGAATTGCCCACAAATACATCAACTAAATATATTATGTGATTAACCCATTGTTCTGCTATGCAATCCATTCTGTATGAAAATAAATGAGTATTAAGGGTTCTGTTGCATATTTGGTACTTCCTACAGGACATATATTTTGAATCTTTCTGCTATAAACAGAGAGCCATTTGCTGAACTGGTAGCAAAGAGAAGAGCTTTTGTATCTTACCTAGTATTTTATATTGAAATAGAAGACATATCCCCTTCTAGGGTAGTCTCTTTCTCCAAAGTCTTCGAAACATGGTGGCCAAATCTTTTCCACCGCAGTAATTTCAACCATGAAGCAGTTCACTGGAAAACATTTCTGTATTTCTGATTCTGTAGACATAGTAAATCAAGCAAACAGAGCAGTTCAAGAAGTATGTTCCCTATTTTGTAATTCCTCAATGGGCCTTCTTAATCCATATCCTGTAGGATAAAGAGCCAGTGACTGAACCCAGGTGTTTCTTTGGAGTGATTATAAATTCCTCTTCAGTAAAAGCCTTGTAATTCTTAAAAAAAAAAAAGTTTCTTCTAATATATAAAAAATATTATTTCTTCTTTGTTACCAGATGTGGAAGTAACTGTGAAAAGGAAAAAGGCTGGAAGCCCTGCAATAACTCTTCAGATCAAAAATCCTCCAGCAGACATCTCGGTGGACATCATCTTGACTTTGGAAGTTCAGCAGAGCTGGCCGCCCAGCACACGGGATGGTCTCAAAATTGAACAGTGGCTGGGAAGAAAAGTCAGAGGAGACTTCAGAAATAAATCACTTTATTTAGTAGCCAAACAAAACAAAAAAGAAAAGGTTCCAAGAGGTATCTCAAATACAGACAATTAAGTCTAAGTTACGAAATATCTTCTCTACAACTTGATCACTTACAAGTGCTATAAAAAGGGTATCCAGGTTCTGTTCAGTATTCTCCCTTCGAGGTACAGATCTTTATCTTATCCTGGATATATCCAGATCAAAAACAACTGAAATCCCTCTTTAAAACATCAGATTTGTGGAATCAAAAGACTAAACTGTACACTAACCACTTCTAAGTTGGACGCATGGGTACGACCCTTTCCTCTGCCAGTGCTGTACTTAACAGCAACATCCACTCCTTTGCTTCCTAAGAAAACAAATAGGAGGAGATTTCTAAAAAGGCAGGGAATATCCCTCTAAGTGGCACTGTATAGGCGAGTTAGATACTTCTGCAGGAAGTAAAACTGTACTTTTCTAGCAAGACACATTGTTTATCACTGAACTCTGATATGGCTACAACATTTTATTTCTTTTTTTCCTCCAGACCTCTGTCACACCAAGCCTACGTTAGCTTGCAGAAAACATCCCAACTTCTCATTGCGTTATGAGAACCCATGATTTCAGCAAAAAGAGTTCAGGCAATCTGGTATTTTTTTTTTAATTAGCATACCCATCTTAACAATGCCAAATTAATTAGTACTGCTCTACTGGGCTATCCCTTACTGTGGAAATTAAATGCAAAGTGTAACTGAACCAAACAGGCAAGGGAAAACGGTCCAACTTACGTAAGCAAGACAAAAATGATTGCTGGTGTTTTAAAAGCCAGGGGTTGAGTTATGCTAATCACTGTTTTCAGAAACACTACCAAAAGAGCAAAAATAAATGCATTAGAATAGTCACCTTAGCCAAGACAAACTCACAAGCGTATTACTTGTGCAAAGAAATTAAAATCAACGGTGAAGATTTTTTTAAATTCAAAACCAGAACGGTTATGCAGTAAGCCTAATAATACAGGACAGAAATTCAAAGGTAGTAGATTTCTATGAGTAGTGCAATCCCCCAAATCATGTTCAATAAATGCAGGAAGCAGATTTAAGCTTGATTTTAAAGTAAGTCCAAACATCCTTAAGGATATCTTTAACACATCTAAACAAGTAACTATGTCCTATGTTAATAACATTCTAATTGTCTTTGTGTGGAGCAGCTGGGAAATTAAGGAGGGATTAACTATTTGTAGGCCCTAAATAACTTTTTTTTTCCTCCAAAGTGCGAAGAAATTGCTGATATTTAAAATTGTCAATTATAAAGTGGTTTTTTCTTTTTCTAGTTACAGACACTGGTAGTTACTGCTGTGTAATGATGTAACAATCTTGTACTCAACTTTAGGAAACACCTGGCGGCTCTCTTTCTCGCACATCGAGAAGGCCATGCTGAACAACCACGGCAGCTCAAAGACTTGCTGTGAAGCTGATGGACCAAAGTGCTGCAGGTTGGTATTCCATGTGAATATTCTCCTCGAAGCCTGTGTGAGTCAGGCACTGTTTCAGTTTAACATTTACGAAGCTGGTTTAAGACTAATTACTCGTAATAGGGAGTAATAAAGCTTTTAGGTATCATTGTTCTAGGGCAGTGCAACACTGCGTGTACTCACTGCCCATCTGACTTGCATGTACTTAACGAGAGGTGGAAACAAAGTGCATTGCAGGTTTACACTCCAGCTCTCCCTCAGAAAGCAAGAAGATATCACTTGTTAAAATAATCTTTCCCAAATTCGGTCCTGTTTAGAAGAACCAGCTTAAAAGTTATGATGACTTGGCTTTCTGAGCTTTGGGAGCAAAACTGCACTTCATACCAAGGCAATTTCTAAAGTTATGGTGATTAAAGAAGTACTGGATGGGATCGGGATGAATAAATGTGATTTTTCACTCCAACAAAAACTGCTTTCCACATTTCTTCACAGACAGAGAACAAAACCCACATGAGGTATAGAATCTCCTTAATGGCAAGCCAACTTCCCCCCCACAAAACCTGTTGTTTTAAGTAGAAATCCTTCACTGGTAGAATCTGACTTCGTACGCAGTAGTTCAGGGATTATCCAGCCTATTGCTACACGTATTTCCAGACTGTATTCAAAACATTATTAAAAATGTTATTCTCTTAGTATAAGAACATTTTTATTGCTTTCATGAATAATGTGTATTTAAATATCCAAAATGTATTTATAGAGCTGACTATGTAGAAGGTACCTAATAAATTCTTATTTATTTAACAGGAAAGGTTGTCTTAAGCTTCTGAAGTATCTTCTAGAGCAGCTTAAAATGAAACATACAAAAGAGCTGGAAAAATTCTGTTCATATCATGTCAAAACTGCTTTTTTTCACTCGTGTGTCACGTGGCCAGATGACACAGACTGGCACTGGGGAGACCTGGAACATTGCTTTCAGAGATATCTGGGATATTTTCTGGATTGCCTGCAAAAGTCTCAGCTGCCACACTTTTTTATTCCCCAATACAACTTGCTCAGCCTGGAAGATAAAGCGAGTAATGATTTCCTTTCCAGACAAATAAACAAGCAATTGAACAATGGATTCCCAATATTTCAGGAGAGTTAGGAAAAACATTGTTTACAGTAACTATCTAATCGTGTAGATTTGCATATTTTAAACCAGAAGTTCTGCATCTTAAGTTATTCCTCAGTAGTCCGATACTACAAAAAACAAACTAAAAGTCAAGAACACTAAGAAAATGGCATGCTTCAGTCACACTGTTTAAGCCATAACCCTTAAAAGAAATAGGATGTTTTAAGTAATATTTATCTTCCTTAGCCAAATGTCAATGTCACCTGCAAAGTATCTTCAAGGTATACTAAGAATGTGTAGAAGAATTTGCAACAGTTAATTTCCCACATGTAATTTCTACGATTCCAAATATAAAAAGGCATCAATGTCCGGGTAAAGTGAAAAATGATGACTTTATTTGAAATTAAGATCCACTGCAGAATATCCAAAATACACCCTTGCTTTCAAAAGAAAAAAAAAAGTCACTGGAGTTACTTTGATATAAATCAGAACTTCTCCAGATGGGCTGGGTGGAAGAAGACCTTTTTGCAGAGGACAACCACTAGCAACAGTGAGCAGAGAGAGAACATGGTATCAAACCACCATGAAGTTCCTGAAGTAACTTATCTTTTCTGAGTCTTCAGAATCACTTTGGAAATTACTCTTTTCATTGGACTTTGGATGGGAAGCAATCATTATCTAATGTGCTGCAACACAGTAAAAGTTACTGTGCCAATGAGCATTTGTGTGACAAATCTTCATGAAAGAAATGTATCTTCAAGCCGTATCAAGAAGGAAGAGTCTCCACGTGAAAGCTTATCAAAACCAAAATACAGCATGAATCTGACATTCTTGAAATTGGTACTCAACTCAATTTTTCTTATGTTGAGGAGTATGTGTGTTAGGACAAAAGAGTAATTGTAATGTTTTCTGTTACTAAAAATTGTGCAGGTGACAAATACACAGCATTTGGGAGCTGCTCCGCTGTAAGTAAATACATCTCTTGCTTCTTCTTAAAGAAGCCATGGAAGGTCCACATTTTTAGCCTACTTTTTGAAGGCAAAATAACCTTTTGGCTTAAGTAATGCCCAGATTTCACCTTAGTTGTGAGCAAATAAAAAAAGAGGAAGGCCAGAAGAACATTTAGAGAATAATTTTAGTATTCTCATCTGACTAGATTCAGTTAAATAATTTTTCATTTGCTCATAACACATGAATAAACACAAGTTCAGACCAAGTGTCAAATGAAGGAACAGCTCCTTCCCATATAACTTCCAAAGAGTGAAAACATACCCCATTATCATTAGCAGTCTGTATGACAGAACTCAACATCCAAATGTAAAATTTGAATCTACTTTTAAAGAAATAAAAGCTGACCTTCAAATGTATTTTTTCTTCATGACTTTATTAACATTGCTCTCATAAACTCTGGTTTTCTTCCTTAAACTAGAAAATTACATCCATGGAAAAAGAGAAGCAGCTGCGTTTTTTTTCCAGTTAGCCACGAACACATACTTGTTATGCTCTCCTCCATTAGGAGGAAATGCAGACTTGTCTCAAAAAAAGCTTGACACAAGAAGTCTTAACAAAAATGACTTTTACGTTAAGTTTTAAAATTAAAAGAAGCAAAATACTTGCGTGTCAGTAAACATGGATTACTGCAAACAGAGCAGTTTCCAAATAACAGTTATCCTTGGAAATACTTCTGTGTGCCACAGGCAGATGTGGCATATTAATGCCAAAGTACAGTATTTTGAAGCCACATTGACAAACATTGCTTAAATTCACTAATCCAGTTCTCTGAAAACAAAAGGAAAAGATATCGTTTACATTCTTGTATATTAATACTGCATTTAATTAAAAAACCCCACAAAACAAAACAAGGAAACCCACTATATTTGTTTTTAACCGGCAGATAATGACTTTAGAAGTTACGCATATCACACAAGAAAAAATAATGACATTCATTTTTCTTAAGGGAAAATAGCATCCAAGTGCCAAACTAGATTTATTTCTATACAAAGTTAATCCAGTTTTCTTTTCTAAGCCACTTCTAAAAACGTATTTTATTTAAATAGGACAGGCACGAAGAATAATCAACCGAGAAAAGAAACTTCTAAATTCAAGCCCACTGATGCTAACGCTAACTGTAACTACTTACTTTGTTTCAGTAACTTCAACAGTTATTTTGAGGGCTTTCGCTGAGGTCTTTGTAGATCCTTTTCAGTTCCTTTTCTGATTTGAAATTGTTTGTATCTTTCTGCCATTGCACTAAGCTCGTTAGGAACTACCTGATAAGAAAGCAGCACGAGAACAAGGTCAGTTTTAAATAAATCTAAACTTCTATTAGACTCTGCTTTACAAAAACGCTATTGATTTGTGTGTTCCCAAACTTGATTTTGTTATTTGACTTGTCACTTTGCAGATTGTCTTTTCTGCAGAGATGCACAGAGAAATCTTTTTACATAAAATTATACTGAAATATACTGAAAAATAATCAGCACAATGTCCCTGGATTTTCAATTACATACATGT
The DNA here is from genome assembly GCA_013398295.1 of Chionis minor. NCBI lineage: Eukaryota > Metazoa > Chordata > Aves > Charadriiformes > Chionidae > Chionis > Chionis minor. The sequence goes on along the minus strand of VZSF01004093.1, from coordinate 323,749 downwards.
GCTGGTATCACCGTATCCGATGACAAGATATAACCAGCTAATTAAAACTTCCGATATTTCAGGTAGAAATTTTAGATAGGTACTTCAGATAGAAATGTATCTTCTGGTGATAATGAACATCTGGAAAAAAATTGCCAATGCACTAAAAGGTGATAACATAATATGTCTATTTGAATGTTACATTATTATGATTGTTATTAAATTCTTTTTGGAAGTTTTAAGAGCCTCTGAAGAGAAAGTTTGGCACTTAAAGAAAGTGTTGCTACAGGAAGGGTTCTCACATGGATAAAACAAAGCTAAAAGACAAGAGAAGGGCAGGAGAAAGCTGTCAGTTCTTACACCGCTGGGAGGTCACAGTAGCACGTTATCAGGATCCATGGTGCTTTCTGGCATGTTTGTAATTATGTGGAAAAGAAGGTGAATAGTATCCTTAGCACACTTTGTTACCCCAGAGTTACATTCATAAGGACTGAGGCCACATTCAAAGAATTACAGACAGACTTTATGAGGTGGACTGACACGGATCACTGAATAAAAGCAAAATAACCATGTACCATTCTTATAGATCATGGAACAAAGGCAGTGTCCAACAGGGCTTCTTAAACCAGATCAGGGATAACGCAGACCTTAATGCCATGTTTACTGCAAAAAGCAGCATGGGTGACTGCACTGTCGGAAGAGGTTTTAGATCACTAATCTATCAAACCCACCCTGCTTAAACAATATGCCACGGCATGTGGCCATGCAGCAGGCAGAAGATACCTGTTTCTTCAGTTTCCAATTACAGTGAAGAGCAAACTTCTGGAGTGCGTCTTAATGTGATTGCTCAGTCTCTGTAGTTTGTCCCTGCACGAGTGGCACAAACGCAGTTGCAGACAGTACAGTACAAAGAAATCTAAATACTGTTAAGTCTCCTTAGAAATGCAGGTCTCCTTAGACCTGGCAATGCTTGAACAGGTGAAGAATGCAGCCAGGACAAAGGGCCTGGTGGAACAAGAAGGTATATTCCTCCAGTTCCAACTTCTTTTGTGAGACTTTATAATTCAGCAATGCTTGCCATGTGCTATCAGCAATTTTTCTGAAGCTGGCATGACAGTCAGCTCGCTAGTCTGTATTTTATGTGCTGAATTGCTCTTACCGGCAAATAACTGCCCTGGTTGTCAGGAATGCACAGAACAGGGTGCCTATGGAACAGTCTATTCTGCCTAAGTTTTAGAAATTGTTTAAAAATAAAGTGAAAAATGATGCATCTCTCTAGCTGAAAGTCACTACAGACTCCTATCAGTGGCGGCAGAACTAATGAGACAACATTGCTATCCAGTTGAAACACTGGGTAATTTTCTTCCTGAGTATCAGATCAGATTCTCTCTTACAGCACGACACAGAATTTATTCCAACTAAAACTGAAGCAATTTCTTCTAAGAGTGGTTTTTGAGCAGGCACAAGGAAAGAGTGGGAAGAAGCCAGGATATGGAGCATAATCTCAGTGAGGTAATATCCAGCATCTAGTGGTTTGTTAAGATTTTTACATGAACAATCTCTGCATTTGCTAAACATATAAGCTCGGTACAGTAGTCCAAATGAGAAACAGAAAAGGATAAAGATGACATAATTTATATTTAACACTCTTCTTGGTATTACAGAGATCAGCGTTCTTTTTCCATCTGATTCCCTAATAAATCTGTCCATCCTTCTTAATAAGCTTATATATAAAGATCCCTGCAGCACAATACAGAAATCTTTCTTTTGTAACTGTTGTTCTTCAGGGACATTATCTGTACATTCAAAATCATGGAAAACACCTGGCTAACAAATGCACCTTACTTGTTTTGAAATATTTGGAACCTTCAGACCACGCTTTCAGTTGCTTCCCTTTTACATGATGCTTTAAGACTGAAGTAACGATATTTTCATTGTTGTGAGGGAAAAAAAAACAACCAAACCAACCACCCTGCCATGGATACTTCCCTTCTATCAGCTGTAACTAAACGTTTGAGAATAGTGTTGTGACTAACAGTTACCCTTGAAAGTAAGGACTCAAGAGATGCTCTTTTCTCCTCTGAACTCAGAGACCCGTTCCCACTTGAACTATTACATGTTAAAAATGTTTGGGAACTTCACAGTCTGCAGCAGGAGACAAGGCACAGATGGTAGCGGCTGACTTGGAATACAGAACAAGGTACTTCTAAGTTCTATTTAAGTGGCTTCAAAGTATCACTACTTGTTTCATCTCTTACATTTTCTAAAGAAAAAAGCCCACCCCAAAACCTGCAACTTCAAGAAATTATTAGGGGATAGGTTGTTTAGTTTGGTTTTTTTTGGTGGGGTTTTTTTGTTTTTTTTTTTTTTTTAAGTTTTTCTCCCTCTAAAGCATCTTATCAGGTTTGCAATAAGTGGCATAACATCTTTCAAAGAGGAGTTGTAAAACAGATGATTTAGGTGAAGTTCTAACTCAGGGTTTATAGTTTGAGTAAGTGTCCACAATAACAACCACAGGTCGTAGGTAAAGGCAATTCAGTTTGTACTCAAACTCCCATTCCCCCAAATAAATAATAATAAAAAAATTTAAAAAATTTCAACTCTTATCAGCGCATGAACTAGGGGTTTTTATAAATCAGGCAAAATATTGTATCTTGTTACAGCAAGAAACAGCAACATAATTGTCTCTGACCTCTCAGATACGGTAGCAAAAAACCAAAAAGTTTCTTTAAAATAAAGAAACAAATCAAATTCCAGTCCTATTTCCCATACCCACAACCAATTTAAGTCTTACCCAGTAAGATGCATTCTTACTTGGTTTGCTCTTTCCAGAATTTCAATCAGCTCAGATGCAACCCTCCAATCATTCTTGGTGACAAGCGTTACTGCCTCCCCAGTACGTCTAAACAAGGAATGAAATAACGTTGATCTTCCAAACAAGTGCTGCTAGGCTTTCCCTACTGACTATACAGTAATAAATCGTGCTACAGGCACCGTTATTGAACTGGTAGATAAAACTGGCTTGAATATTTACTATGCACATGACAGAAAGCAACTTTTCATAAAGGTCAGAATATGGCAATTCACCTAAAATAGAGCAAAGGCAGAACTAATTTAGACTTTTAGACAATAAGCCTATCATAAACCCAACATAGTTAAGTACAAAGAGACATACATTCATATAATAATTAAAATAAGCACATAAACAAGAAACATAGTAATAATAAATCACACTTCTGCCAACCTGGGAAAGCAGCATTCAAAAGCCCTAACACCAAACTACATCACCATGATAAGTGGGAAACTTTGAATTTATATGTTTTTTTTCCAATGGGCTGTCTAGGAAACTAAACAACTCAGCAGCTCACAAAAAGAAAAACAAGGAAGTGACATTTCAAAATATCTACACAGAAGTTATTTTGAACTGTCATTCTTCCCCACATTTAAACCAGCTTTCAAACGTTCCTCACTCCTATCCATTTCAATGAAATAAGAGTGGAAAACTTGTTCACCTTAAATTTAACACTGAACTAATTTCAAAACGTAAAGCAGCGTGTTATTATCTACACCACATTTTATAGCAGACTCTGAAGTCTTCACTCTGCTGCTCCACATCACCTGTAGCTCCAGCACTTAGTAAGAGAAACATCTATGCAGTGCATAATATATTGATGATATGTTACAATTTTCTTGTAAACACTTACCCTGCTCTTCCAGTACGACCTACTCTATGAACGTATTCTTCAATGTTGCGAGGGAAGTCAAAGTTAAAAACATGAGTAATATCATGCACATCAAGCCCACGGGACGCTAAGTCAGTCGCTACCAGTATTCTGACTTTGCCTAAAATAAGTGCAACAAAAAGAGAATGGGAATTTATAGAATAAACAGAAAATATACTCCAGTCTATTGGTTTTCTAGTGTACAAGGCACTTAACACATAAAGGAAAAATATGCTTGTTGCACGTCACACCGAGTTAGCTTCAAACAGAAGGCCATAAGTAAGCACTCAAAATGTCATTTTACTATTGTTTGTATCTCACAAGTAGAACAGCAGGGTGCAGGAGAACCAAGAAACATGCCTAGCTGCTATAAAGAATCTGTGAAAAGAACAGAAGCTTCAACAACTATTCTCAGCTGGCATTTTTATTAGAGGACTACTCTTTGTTTTGTTAGCATGTGACCACAAAACCCCCAAGAATAACCCTACTGACATAATCACGAGCAGAACCTTTTCACTGGAAGCACCATCATTTGACATTTAAATTTACAGTTTTGTAGATTAACACAATATTGACTTTTCCACAGAGATTTAAAAAAATAAAATAAGCCTTACTTTAGATTATTTAACTCTCAGACATTCCAAATTTTATTGCAGAGCAACCTCTCCTAGTTTGCTATTTTTTTGTTTGTCGAATTAAAAAAAACAACCCACATCATTCAGAGCTCTTCAATATTTTCGTTTCTATGGTACTGAAGAGACATAGCACTTACAAATAGACAAAATTCTGCATATCACAAGCACTAAAAACGTGGGCTCAATAAATCAGTACTTAGGTACAAACATACCGTTCTTGAAGTCATCTAAAGCCTGTTCTCGATCACACTGTTCCCTGTTACCATGAAGTGACTGTACTGGAATTCCTAGGAGACCAAAGTCACTTGCTAAGTCATCAGCTCTAGGGTGGAATAAAACAATAGTTCTTAAAAAGGGGGGAAAAAAAAAAAAAAAGAGAGGAAAAGAAAAGCGCAGCATCTAGATTTAAATCCAAAAGATAGTAAGATGACAACGAAAGCTAAATGTGTGCCTACCTGGGTGAGCTGATATTTATTACAAAACAGTATTAAAACAAGACTATTCCCCACATAAATGTTTGCTTCCATTTATATGTAAGAAAAATAATAGATGATTTTTGTGTTGTTCGCTCAAAGAGATGAGGTATGCTATGATGACCACCCCCCCCACCAATTAGGTCTTGTATGCACCAGCTGCATAAGAAAGTAAACAATACATCACATTAATGTAGCCCCAAGAATCTTAATATCTACTTTAACTATATGAAATTGAGATTTACCACCACTAGTGATATTAGAAAAGACACAGACTACCAGTCAGTTTGGAGGAATGAATGAATAAACAAATACTACTACCACCAGCACATTGCCGACAAGAGCTGTTTGTTACACTTGGTTAATTATGCAAACTGAGAAACTATCCAGTATTCCTGTTAGAAAAAAAATGAACAGATTAGTACTGGGAAGTGACTACATACGTAAGTTTTTTTCCCACAAAAATGATGACCTTATCTTTTGGCTTCATAGAGTCAATGAAAGATTGCACAAAAGCTTTCTTTTCCTCCTCGGCAATAACAACAACTCTCTGTTCTACCGTATTGACTGCCTGTTAAACAACAGAGAGGGATGTTAAGTAGAAATAGATTAGAATAATATTTTTTCTGTTAATTCCCATATTAGAATATTATAAAACTAGTAATATGATGCCATGAAAAACTACTGTAAAACCAAAATACGTATATCAGCTTGGAGTTCAAACAATGCAGACTTATTTGTGGTTTCCTAAAGGAGGATAGCAAAATTTATCTTTAAGCAGTTTGCCAAATCATTGCAGAGATTCAGAGGGCACAAATTAGTAGACTAGTGAAATAAATATGCGAAGCACAATATCCAAACTTCAATTTGACTGGTATTTGTGATGTCTTCCACTGAAGATCTAGGACTTCCAAGATCTTGTTACAGAAATATAAGAATGAAGGGGTTTTTTTTGGTTTTTTTTTTCCAGTTCTTTCTAAACTTTTAATGAAGTTTTAAAAGAACAATATGGAGCTGTTCTTTGGAATTCAGATTGATTTTCAAGTTACATCCTGGTTTAACTACAGGTTCTTCTCCCAAAGAAAAGAATAAAAAAAAAAATTATAAAAAAACCCCCAATAGGACAACTTACTGCTAAGTCAAGAGTGCCAACATATACAATCATAGGATTTTTCAAATAGGATTTCGATAGGCGACGAACACCAGCAGGCCAAGTAGCACTAAACAGGGAGTGAAGAGGGAAAACACACACATGAGAATAGAGTGCCAAATCTTCTCTAATTCATTAATTTCATCACATTCTTCTTCCCTTCTTATACACCAGTGAAACACTTGAGTAAACAATAACAGTAGTGAGCTTATTTAGGAATAACCTTAAGACATTACTAGTAAACAGCACTCAAGCTTTAAAGATAACTTTCTAGGTTAAAAGACATGGAGCCTTTCTAATGAAGCCAAAAGTGAGTTCAGTGATACCTAATATGCAAGCTTCTAGTCTGTTTTTATCTCTAAAACAATAGCTCTAAAGCAAAATACAGTAACAAAAATTATTGTTGGGATATTCTATTGTTAAGCTCCCAAAAGCTGCTTAATTTAAAAAGTAGTCCCGGCACAGACCAGCACAGATACTGAGCAGAAGGTTAGGATACATGTTTGGTCCCAGACAAAGAAGCTGACACTGGCATTTCAAACTGATGTGGCAAATTCTAGCACTCCCAGGATACCTTCCTTTTTCGTAAGAACTCAGTTGTTTTTATGGTTGATGTGAAACATCAGAAGAGGGGTAAGAAACGAAAATAAAATTGTCAAATGACTCACTAGGACTGACTAGACAGAATTAGAAAGAAAACTGATGACATTCCCATTTAAGCTAATAAAAGTCTTATTAAGACTGACACATTTGTTTCGAAGTTAACTTGTTCAATAACCTTATGTTTACAGCGCTCAAGTACTGAGCACTATTACGTTTACACACCTTGTCATAACAGTTTGTCTGTCAGGCCGCACATCTATGAGGATCTTCATTATCTGAGGTTCGAACCCCATATCCAACATTCTGTCAGCCTCATCTAAAACCTGCTCAGAACAAGGTTATTTATTGTATCTAGTTCCTTAGATAAACATTTCAGTAAGACATTACACAGCAAACCATTTTAATGGTAACAATTTTAATTGCGGAATCCACTCCATAACCTATTGCAAAACCTGTTTAACTTTTTTCACCTCTTCAATTTCCTTGAATCTTTTTCATTGAGGCAGGCAGAACAAGAAAATCCACAGCACCTTTAAGAGCACTTAAAGTCAATGAAGAAGAAACAACAACTGTTCACTTGTTTTAACTATAATTTGGTCAGGGCCTAAAATTAAGCACAGAATTAAAAAAAAACCCAAAAACAAACCAACAAAACCAAAGGAGTCAAACCCAGGGACGGAATCCATACAACACACTTTCAATAAGTATTTTTAGTAATTTAAAGGGGAAATCTCATTTCTACTTTGTTAGAGATCTCGTACCAAACCAAAATATCAGTTATCAATTTACTTCCTCATTAGAGCTAGGAAAAAAGCCAGACTGTACATTCTGCCTCACACTGGGACACTGCAGAACTCCCAGAGCTCAAACTTGTTTTGTCTGGTAAAAAAAAAAAAACAGAAGAGAACAAGTGAGCTGAAGGTCCAAGTAAAAATATTTAGAACTGATCTTTTTTCTAATATACAAGCAGGGTTGTAAATGTTTTCAGAGTCTCATACAAAGGGAGAAGGCTGCCATTCAAGACTCATTTTTCTGCTTTTGTTTTCAAGCAATGTTTATATAAATCAAAGTTGTATGGATCGCACATTAAGTTTAAGTATTGACATTTTCTAGTTACTTATGTAGAAACATAAGACTTTGATAATAATCCCCTTCTACTGTCCTGATTTTCCTGTTCCGTTCTTTTCAGATGTTTTATTCTACTAAAGGTTTTTATTACATTATCTATGTAAATCTCTGCAGTAGTAACAAATCATCAGCTGAGAGACAGAGGACAGGAATTCTATTTCTTGATTTAACTCTCTTTATTTTCAAAGGACTCGTGGATATTTCATTAACTACTTGAATTCTAACACAATGGCAAAGCTGAAAAATCACCAATTTATATCCAGAGTTGGCTACTACACCCTTTTCAGCAGCAGAAGCCTTCTAAGCTATTAAGCAACTGGTACGTCACTGGAAAGGGAGAAGAAAGCGTGTAAGTATGTGTATTAGGTGGATCAGAGTAGTTGAAGCTTACTTTCCTTATTTCTGATAGCTGCTTAATAAAGAATAAAGACTGTAATAGGTAAGATACACATTAGCACTATTTTTTCCAAATGCCTCATAGCTAGGTCCTGGTTTATAAACTAAATCTCCCCCCAACTAACATAGTCCTAGGTTTCTTGTTACCTATATATAGTTACTTGTTAGTAAATGTTAATCATTTCAGTTCCATTTCTTCGCAAGAGATTCTTACAAGCCAGTTCTTCATGTGAAAATGATTTCTTCATGTGAAAATGATTCTTTCCTCTGTTTTAAATCAGTTATTTGTAAGTTTTATGTTATTTTTTGTATTTGAAGAATAAAAGGACTACTCCAATCTACGTCCTCTATCCTACTTCACAATTTATATATATTTCTTAGTATACCCTTTCCCCTAAATGCTTCCCAATTATTCATGCACAACTCCCATTTCCTTACTCCTGCTTTATGAGCATAAGGTCAAAAGAAAAAAAGCACTCAGACTACTTGTGAATGAATACTGATTTACACCGAACACAGAAAATGAGAAAGCAATTTCAAAGGACGTGTATTGTAAGCAATCAAAAGGCCATATATGACATAATTTCCCAGTCTTTCTTCTGAAATCATGAAAAGCAGCAGCCTAGCTTGAATAAATGGCCTCCTAAGAATCTGGGTCAAGACCGCAACTAACTTGATGGTTCTGTCAGGCAAGATGACAAATTCCCTGCCTCCAATTCACCTTATGTACAGTGTATATTCAAATATACTTACCTCTAACAGAGTTTGGGGGATTGTTTGTTTATTTTTTTTTAAACAAACAATTGCATCCCAGTCTCTGACCTTGAAAGGCCAAGGGAAACAATTATATCATACCAGCAAACAATACTCAGTGCACTTGGGGAGCATTCACAGCACTAATCAAGACCTTTAAATGATCTTGATCATAATCAAAGATCTTTAAATGAAAACTGTAAATGAAGCTCTTTAATGAAGAGTGTTCTTCATCCGAGCTGTTAAAAGTTGAAATCTAATACCCCTCTCTTCTCTGAAATAAGGCTGAAACATTAAATTATTTGCTGGCTGAAAATTGACAAAGCAGCTGTGGAAACAGAAAACATCTTACATATTAAGAAATAGAATTCTGGATGTCCAACTTTTCATATGAGACCTACAGCCGCACAGCATTTTCAGAAAGTCTGAGGCATGAAACATGATCCACTTTGCAAAACACGGTCCTTGCACTGGTTTCAATCTTCTGAAAATATTTAACTGCTAGCAGTACATCAAGAAATATTTGTCTCCTGCTCTACATCAAAATATTTTTCAAAGTTTTGGTAGCTAATTATTTTTAGCATTGTCATACTATAAGATACCTTGCACATACTGAAACATCTGATTTTGGTGACATACAAATTCTTTGCTTTACGAAGCACTGTCTGCTTGTAATATGACCACACTTCACCTTCGTAAAGAAAGGTTCTAATGTTCCTATAATTCTCAGAAAGCAGTTTTCAGGCCTTTTTTCCTCCTGCTTAGCAATTACATGTTACTCTTCTACATGAATCTACTCTCCTGTCTTTCAATAATATGCTTATTTCCAGAAGGCCAAATTTCTCATGATGCTATACCACCACTGGCATTGCCTATAAGCTCATAACTATTACCTAGAATTGGAGCTAACTTGTTACAGCATAATGAGTATTTAACCCTTAGAGGGGAGTGGGAGGGGAGATAAGGGAGGGAAAGCAGGCCAAATTGTCAAACTAGGTGACAAGGCACAAGTTAAACAGACAACTCTGAAATAATTTGAATATATGAAAGTATTTTACAAAAGAGCAATAGTCCAGCACAGCAAAATGCAAGACTGAAATGAAGACATTTGTAAGAATCTTTACATAGCTATTTTTCCTGTGAGATCAAAAGAAAGTCAGTCACCCAAATATTTAAATATCTAACTGTTTGAGAATGGTAGCCTTTAAAAGAAAAGGAAAAGACAACTTGGGAAAGGCATTTCATCCATTAATAACTGATCTTGCCAAAATTAACTTTAAACTAGCAAACATTATTAATATGAGATAACAATTAGCATCTTCAAAATGCTTACTGTGCTAGAAGCCTATTTTATTTTTTTCTATGGAATATTCCACATCTGCAGTGCAATTATGGTAAGTACGAACCATCCCCCCAACACCAGTCTCAATGTTAGGATGTACTGTAACTAAGACTTAAAAAGCTTAAAGAAAACTTCATTGAAGCTTAAGATCACACTAATTGTCAACCTTTTCCCAACTCTTTCCATATCAGCTACTTGCCAAGTATGTTATGCTCTTCAAATTCACGAAGTTGTTCATTTGAAGATCATGCAGTCTGCCAGGAGTAGCAATAACAATATCCACACCTTTCGTGACCACATCTATCTGTCCTTTTCGGTCCCCACCACCATATATGCAGATACTGAAAAACAAGATGTTTTACAGAAACAGTGTATTAAGGTTCAACTGAAGTCAATCTTTTTCAAATAAATGCCACCGTCTTGCTTCATATGAGAAAGTGTCATCAAGAGGAAGGAATACAGTAGGTGAGACTGACAGTATGACAATAAATAATACACTTACGACTGAATGATACTCCGTCAACAGTTCACTGATACCTTTCTGCTGAAATTGCAGTGAAAATAATCGTGAAAGGACGAAAGATAGCTAGTAAGCTACGAGCATGGTCTGCTTTTTGAAAATATTCACACAAAAAAGGAGATGAACAGACAAAAGGATGCGTGTTTTTCTAAACAGTACCACCAAAAGTCAAATGTTTTGCTGTTAAAACCACCAATGCGCTCAATAAGGTATTAGGCTTACACACAAACTTAACATTCTCTGTAAAACTCCTCTGTATTTTTTGGGAAGGAAGCAGAATGTATGTTTCAGTATTTGATAATTACAAGACCAATTCTGAATGCTATCTCTAAAGTTACCAGTGAGCCCTAAAAGTGAGTCTCGGTGTGCAGTGATGTCTGTTTAATAGCTTAAATGAAGTCCCGTGGCTCTCAGCAGGTTTGTGAATGAAAACAAATTTGGGGAGCAGTCAATACACTAGAAAGGAATAGGCTGACTGGAATCCCACGAAGTTTAACAAAAGCAATGACGGGAATGGAATTCCCTCATGGCTGAGGGCCAACACGCTAGAAGATGGCTTTGCAGGAATGAGTTGGGTGGGCAAGAAGCTGAACGTTATTCAGCAGCATAACCCCCGAGAGAAGAAAGCCAGCTGTGTACTATGGAGAAGGTAGCCAGCAGTTTGAGAAGACTCATTATCCGCCTTTATTTGGTACTTGTGAGGCCACAGCTCAAGCACAATATCTAGTTTTTGTACCCCCTGCCTCTATTACATGACAGACATATCCATACTGGAGCAAGTCCAGCAGGCAGCTACCAAGATGGTCAAGAGGATTCAGTGCATGATGTGAGAAGCTGGTAATCAGGCTTGTTCAGCCTGAAGAGGAAACGGCTCAGGGAGAACTTACCGCTCTCTACAGCTACATAACAGCAAGGTGCCAAGAAGACACAAGCCAGGCTCTTCTCAGCTGGCTAGACAGAAGGACAAGAAGGAACAGACAAAGCTACAACACAGAGAACTTCAGCTACAGAAGAAATAGATTTTCACCATGAGAGTAGTCAAAACAGGTACTGTAAAAACTGCAAGAATACAAACTCTGCATTTACTACCTTCCCCATCCCTATTAGCAAATACAATTATTTTAGTATTAAAGCTAGAATTAAGACACAAGTGATAGGAAAAAGACAATTACTTGAGGAAGTGAGAAGTAAGTTTACCTTTTAATTCCTTTGTAGGTGTACTTCAAACACTCTGCCTCTACTTGAAGTGCCAGTTCTCGAGTGGGAGCAAGAACTAACATTCCTGGCCCCCCACGCTGATCTTTGGATCTGCAATAAAGCATCTTTAGAATGTGGATATATATGGCTAGGTGAAGTCCATCACATCTGACACTGAATATTTTTATACTGCTCTAGACTTTCTCAGTACACTGCTACTAATGGAATCCATGGTGACAAGTTTGGTACTTATTCCACCAGGTTTGTAATTTTTTTGGCAATTTATCATTTATTATCTTCTTTACTAGAAAACCATCACATGGAGGATGGGGGGAAGTATCCACAGCTAAACAAGTCAGGCACGTGAGCAGTCCTTACATTGGTTGTGAAGTCAAGTGAATGAATCCAGGCATTAAGTACGCTAACGTCTTCCCAGTACCAGTCTGTGCTATACCAATAAGATCAATTCCTTGGAGTATGATTGGCCATGCCTGGGACTAACATAAAAAAACAAATACATAAATGTAATTTTCTTTTAAGTTTCAGTTAAAGAGGCATCAAAATTGAAGAAATACCTGAATTGGTGTAGGCTTCTGAAAACCAACTTTTCTTATATTAGCCATAATATCAGGATAATGCTCAAATACATCTTCAAATTTACAAACAGGATTGGGAATGCAGCGCTTTTCACCTTCTTTTAAGTCATCACAAATTATATTATTATTTTCTTTCCTGTAGAGCATTAAAGAAGTGCAATTGCTTTAAGGTCATGTTATCTGAAAAAGCAGAGCTAACACAAAAGATTTCCTGACTTTTTTTTTTTTTTTAAATTCCTGGAACAACAGAAAACAAGTTCAGGCTCTTCAATGAGACTTGTAACTATTCTTCTAACTTTTGAAAAAGCTTTACTACAGAAACAATTCTCATGGAGGCATTAGTTACCATTCTTTCTTAAGAACGACTAATTCAAAGTTATACATGCCAGCTAAAATGAACTGCAGTCCTGTCATATCAGGCTTCAACTATACTCTATTACAAATTAGATAACTGTGACATGTTTTTAATCCTAAAGACAACCTAAAACTCATAGGAATGGATTGGACTTCTTTGTCAGAACCCTGTATTCTGACAAAAGCCTTCCCAAACTATTTTTGGAGCACCTCCCTGAATGGTCTAGAAAATACGAACAGAACAGTTTAGAATAAAGAAAACTGTCAGTAAGACAAGCTCAAAAAATCCCCCAACCAGCCAACCACAAAATAAAAAACCTCCCAAAACAAACCAAGCCCAAAGCACAACAATGCACGCAAAAAGCTACATTAAAAACTGAGGTTCTAAGGTTCCCCCCCAATTAAGAGGTATCAAGACACATAAGTAGTTTAGCTTCATTCCAGTCCTGTACTCCTCTGAAGATTCCATTCAGCAAACAGTCTTATTTCAAGTGGGGTGTGGGCTAGTAAAAGAAGGCGTAACCTCTCCTCGTGTATACAAAGCAAAAATTACTTTCAATTATTGTCTTTTTTTTTTTCCTTAAAGCAAACAAATTGGATGAAAAAGGAAAAACATTCCTTTATTACACAAGTGCCATTCTTCAATGCAACAGAACAACATTCTGTTGTTCTTGACTACCTCTAACAATAACACACACATATACTTCAAGGAAACAGGTCAATTCCATGCTTCACTTGCTGTGGCAAGATTTCTCAGGAGGGCATGCTAAAGAAAAAATAGACACTATGCAAAAAGAAAGTAGTAAAAGGCAGCGCTTCAAGAATTTCACCAAATTCATTAGAACTACTGAAAAGGGTTGAAACTATTACAGGGCCTGAACAGAACCATTTGAAACAGATGATCTGCTTTTCTTGCAAAATAATGATGTGGATTGCTGGATCAAAAAGGAATGGGTACAGTGAATTGAGGCATGTACTCCCCAGGGTGTACTTCTGATAGTACTTGTACAAGATAGACAGACAGAAGGCAACAGTAATAGAAGTTAAAATTTGTTTTGAAGATGGTATTCAACTAAAATATATGGAAAAAAGAGCAGCCAAGAGTTATTCTACATGTGAATGACAATATTTGGAAGGACCTAGAAAATATGAACATGCTGCCTCATGAAATGCAAAGAAACAGCCTTCTGGGCTTTACATCTTAACTGTTGTTTTTGCCAAGCAGATGATTCCCTATATAAATGATCTTACCGCCACAGTTGTGCTTCTTCTGGTGACATAGATGCAGTCCTTGCTGATTCCTTATAGAAGTTTTTCTCAATCAGAGGCAAGTCTTAAAACAGTCACAAAAAGTAAACTTGAGTCAGTAAGAAATGCTACAGGTTCAGGGTAAATCTGCTAAGGCTCAAGACGGAAGTCCCAAAACCCAGACAGCGCCTTGTACTAGGAGACTAGTCAAAAGCAGCAGAAAACTATTGTTGTTCATGTAAAAGACGAAGGCCGAGACAAACACTTAAGTATCTGCAAAAGACCCACTTCCCCACATTTCAAGTTTTACAGTAATTTCTACTAACATATATAGTGCAATATTTAACAATTCCCAGATTTTTGCTGCGGCCAAATAACAAACAATACTATTTTCAAAGGACGAAGTCAAAATACCAATAGAGTAGTAAGTTCAAGTCTTCACACAGCAACTACAACGTCCTCCATGACCACGCTGAGAAATGTTGACACGGTCACTTTACTGCAAATACTTAACTAATTTGGACACTGAAAGATTCAGTCACCTCAAAAATTAAAAACATTTAAGCATTCAACAGATTTATCACATGAAGACAACTACCATACAATCAAAATTTGAAAACTAACCTGCCCACTTCATAGCTTCATATTTAGCTTTGTTTTCTCGAAGAGAGGCCCAGTTAATCACTGATTTCGTTGGGTTATTTTCAGGCTTGATATTGTCCAAGGTTTTTCCTGTGGAGTTAGCACCGAAATACTGCTGTTTGATGGAATCTCTTGGAGGATGGGGGAGAACCCCCTCACAAAACAAACACCTTATTTTCTTTTTCTATTGTAAGGGCCTCTTATGTGATTTTGAATAGACATGAAGCATTTAAATAGAAAAGTCTTTCCTAGGTCTTAGCCTGAAACATCAGTAAAACCCATACAAATCCAGTTCTGATATAGAGAGAAACATTTCAACATCTTTGGCTACATAAAGAAAGAAATGACAGGTTCTGAAATGCTGCTCCTCCAGCTATAAATAAGGCTTGCTGTGCAGCAGGCTTTTCAAGAACTTGTGAACCCAGCAGACATTTTGCAGACAGAAAGCTTTATTTTTAACAGCTACAGAGCAAGGTTTACTTGCCAACGTCACCATAATAAAGTCCCAATGTAGCTACATTCTACACACCTTTTTTTGATGAGGTTAATATTTCTTAAGAGAGAAAGGTTTTACATTGAAGATATAAATGTCAACACAATTATTTATTAGTGGAAAAGCAGGAAACACAGCAAAAACACAGTCACACACACTGCAGAAGTGTTAACTATTTCTAGCCTCTCGAAACATACTCCTCCACCTTCTGGGGCACTTCTAAAAACCAAACCCCACAACTACAGCATTCCTTATTCTAACGCTGGAACACAACTCTCAGATCCCTTCTTCCTTAACAATGCCTCAGATCAACAACTATGGATGTTGTTTGCCTGGGCAAAAGGGCAATGGGAGCACATACAAGACAAATACCAATAACATAAGCCACATCTCAACATACAATCATTACTTATATATCCATGTAACAAAGTGACCATAATAAAGCCTAGTAAAGCGAGGCATGATGTGCAACACCAAATCCTAAATGCTAACTTCCCATGAAAGCAGTAAGAAGTCAGCATTGCCTGTGCTATAATCTGTATATGTTTGCTTTATAGACTACATTTAATAAAAGCTTACTGAATTTTAATACTGCACAGACACTACATTAAAACTTAAACTAGAACCAATACTTGTATTTCAGGGGAACCTGGCTGATAACGCAAAAAACCCAAGTAGTATAACATTCTGCATTCGTTAAAACTGTTGAATGCACGCAGGAACGGATTTTCACAGAAGTCTCGACAGTTTGAGAGGGGAAAACTGTTCACAGCCGAGAAAGGAGTATGTCTAGATATTTGTTTCGAGGAGCTATGCCAGTGTCCAAGAGCAAGGTGGAAGTTAATTCACTTCATAAAAATACTTGTAAAACGCTCCAGCAAACTACCAAATATATGGAAAGACAAGCCACAGTATTTTTTTTTTTCAAAACCCCATTTCTTACCTCTCTCAGTTCCGCCTCTAATGTAGTTTTGTCCAGATCTTGTAACAGCATCATCAATCAACACCTTGGCTTTGTTTTGCACAGCAATGCTGCCAAAAATCTTAACTTCAGCTTCAGAGGTTCCCTTTATAACCTATGTTCATAAAACCTTACTGAGTTTTTTTAATACTACAAAGACAAACGTTATATTAGAATACATACTGAAAACAAGCTTTGATTTTTTTTCCTGAATTTTAACTTCTCTTCCCAGAAAAAGACCCTTTAATTCCCTTTCTAAAAGAAATGGAAATAAACGCATACTTAAGGGAAAAAAACTATCAGTAAGCTCTTCCTTAATTGCATCCTCAATTCCACTTCCTTTTTAACCAATTCCTATAAAAGAGGAGAATTATTACAGCTATCGCAACACCTTTCAACTTGCTGCAGTAACTCTGGTTTACATGGAAGCAAAAGCAAGTACGTTCCCAACAGAGTCTCCAGGAGGCCCGGATGACACACAGCACATGGTACCTTTATCCTGGAACCCGAAGAATCCTCAAGTTCTCTTATTTTAGTTCCACCCCGACCTGTTATAAAGATACATGACTGGCATTACAGAGATTTAGACCAAACTGGCAAAAACTACACCAAACCTAAGACCTTCATATCAGCACATGCATCCATAAATAAAAGAACTTGTGATCCTGAACTGCTGGAAAATGCAGGTAAATTTTCCGGCAATTAACCAAACGCAAGGCGCATGTGTGGGGGGAAAAGCACCTCAGTTGAAGAGATGGAGCAGCAAAACGAGCGCAGGAGTGCCACCCTTCCTCCACGTGGCTAGAAAGTGCCTTCAGCCCGCTCAGAAACTGCTGGCCATGAGCAGCAGACATCAACCCAACCACTTTCAGGCAGAAAAGCTCAGTCACCCCAGCGAGTGGGAGAGCTCCGCTCTTCAGCCGGTACCCTGCAAGAGCATCCCGCAATCCCCGGCCGAGACAGACGTAAGGGGATCACAAGGGGCTGGGGCGCTTCCATGGAAGGCAGCCATCCACTTCTCCTCAGGGCGCAGAGGGAGGGCCAGGGGCCCACACGAACAACCCTCTCTGCAGCCGGGTCCTCTCCTCCTGCCCTGCCCGCTTACCTCAGGGAGCCAAGCGGAGTGCCCGTTATTACCTATGAGGGCCCCGACCAGGGCGTTATCCAGGTGGAAGCAGAGCGGGGCCGCAGTGTCCCGAGCTTGGCTGGCGGCAACTCGTGGAGGCCGTCGCCGCGCCACCTCCCCCGGGCCGCGGCAGCCTTCAGTGCCTCGAGGCTCCTGCTCGTCCCGGACGGGGCTGGCGGCCGCCGCCTCCCGCCGCCACTCAGCGCCCCTCCGTCCCCCGCGGCTCTGCGAGGGGGTGGCCGGCGGCTGCCACAGACGCCCGGCGGCGGCAGAAGATGGCGGCCGGCCCGGCGCGCCGGCATCCTCGTCGCTGCTCGCGTCCCAGTCAGACATGGCGCCTCCCCCCCGCCCCAACCTCGGCCGCGCGGCCCACGTGGCGGGCCTTGGCGCGCCCCAGGCTAGGGGGGCGCTGATTGGCCAGGGCGGGCCTCTCTCTCAGCAGTGATTGGCTGCCTCGGCCAGGCCATCCCTGCCAGGCGCGAGGCTAAACAGGGTTGAGGCCGGCGCGGCTGTTGCTCAGGGCGGCCGGGTCCTGTGGGCTCCGGGCTCCTCTCTCCCTGCCCGGCCTCGGGGCAGCCCTGGGCGGGCTCTTCCTGAGGAGGAGGTGGCGGTGTTTTGGGGTGAGAGATGCAAGAACTCGGCCCTGAATGTGTGTGAAGCCCCCAAAGCCTGGGGTGGGGTGGGGGTGTGTGGCAGGCTTGGCAGCCTGAGGGGCGCCTCAGGAGTAGAGGGGGGCGCGCTGAGTAATTTTGCTTGGCGTCTAGGCTTGTGCCACACTGATAGGTTGCAGTCAGGGCTTTTTTAGGGAGGTCTTGATATCTAATCTCAAACTAAGCTTTAACGGTGCTTTAATGGAGATTTTAGTATTGCTGAATGTACAAATGCTGGTGCAGTATCGGAAACAGAATCACAAAATGGCTGAGGCTGAAGGGACCTCTGGAGGTCCATCTTGTCCAGCCCCCCTGCTCAAGGCGGGACACGAAGAGCCTGATTGCCCAGGACCATGTCTAGGGTGCTACTGGATATTGTCCAAGGGTGGAGACCACAGCCTCCCAGGGCAGCCTGTGCCAGTGCTTGGTCACCATCATAGTAAAAAAATAACAATAGAAAAGCTCACACGCCCCTCCCCCCTTCAATTACACTGAGAATCTGCTAAATGAAGGTTTAAATTTTCCTTTTAAGCACAGTCCTGTACTCCTGTTTTACAGAGCTGAACAGTGAGCATTTATGTATGTGTCTTCATGGATGGACATTGCCGCTGATCCCCAGCCATCGTGACCTGCAGGGTAAGGCAACAGGAAAACCCCCTGCTGTCTTCTGACCCTTCCCTGCTACCTCTGTGTACACATGAAGCAAGACTTTCCAGTTTCACACAAGCAGAGTGTGCATACCTGTTTGCCTTTTTTCTCCACCCTGTGTTTGTTCTTAGGCAGAGCTTGGCAGAGTTCATGTAGCCTGTGGGTACAAATGGCTGACGTGGAAAATCTGCCTTTCTGGAGACTGCATCTTTACATTTCCATATCTAAGATTATGTTCATCAGAGAGGTAGGGGGTCAGATATACATGGAAATATTCGGCTCTGATTTTGAAGCCTCCAAGGAGGCAGTGACTTCACTACAAGAGAAGGCTTTCTATAATTGATACTTTACACTGAAATACTAAAGCTTGTCTTCAGCAGGACTGCAGGAAGAGCAAAGTGAGGAAAGAAGGCTGTGGGTTTGGTGCAGTAGCGTTCTAGAGCAACTTTCATGATTTATCGCAGAGCAAAGGGCCTCACCTGGGCTTCCAGTTAAACTGAGGTAGAAGATGGGTCTTCCCTTAGGAATCCTGCACCTTGCACAGGCTCCTGATTGCCGATCCTCAATCAATTCCCATTTATCTAACAGGGACAGTAATAATAACTTCCAAACTCATTTTCATATAGGTGCTGAAGCATTTGAAGTTTAAGTAAACTGCTGCAGTTACCAGAAACTGAGCATATCAGACTAGTTTGTGCATGTTTTAGTCTCGTAAACTTCCTTTGTGATGTTTTGGTCCATTTAATATAAATTTACAAAACTTTAAAAGGAAAACAATGAGCAAGTTAATTTTTTTTTTTTTTTTTTACTGGATATATGCTTACTCCATACAATAGTTTATGTAAGGAAAAAACCACCCAGTAAGCGTGGTACTTTTCAAATCATTTTTATTAACAACAATATGGATTCAACTTTGTCAAGAAGTTACAATTAACATTGTAATGTACTGGCTAATGTCGTTGCAGTGCCAGTGGAAGCAGCTTTCTTGCTTTCTAAGCCTGTTACGAAACTGGCTTTTTATCTTTCAAAGAAGTAAAAAATACTTCCAGTAGCAGATGATATCGGTATGTCTGGAATTGTCCTACGTGTGGCCACAGCTTGAATGAGTGGTCACATTTGCATCCAGATGAATGAACAGGAAATTATTACATGCTTCCACTGACGCTGCAGGGGACAATTCTTATTTCAAAAACCAATTAACCTTTTTAGACAGTGACAGCACTTTGTGTGATGTTGTAATCCATTTGAATTAAGTCGATTAACACACTTGAAAAAAAATGTGAAGCAGAAATATCTGGGGCAAATTCTTTTCTGACCTGTATTTCATTCAAACCTAATGAATCCAAAAGGATTGCATGACATATGAGTCAGGATAAGAGTTGGCCCAGAGAGGCAAGTTCATTCCTGGTATAGGTGGGTTCAGTTCCTTTAAGGTCAGTGGAACTGAGCCTGATTATCCCAATGGAGGCTGAACTTCACCCAGTTGGGCAGTGAATTCATTGAAGTCAGTGAAGCCATCCAAGGATGAATTTAGCCTCAGGTGTTTAAACCCTTTTTTCGTTCCTTTGCTGTTATATTTTCTTTTCCTGCTTACTCCTCTTTTCTGATTATTGTCCTTTTCTCTGTGCTTTTAAAAAATGTCCCTTCTCTTCTTCCCTTTTTACATCAATACTTTGTGCGTTATTTTTTATATAGTCAATGTGACATGGGTAAATTCATCTAAGTATTAGTTTCCTCAGGAAATAACTGGAATATTACCATTTTCACTTTAAACAGATGCCCAACAAAAGAGGATTTGAATCTGAGCTCCCAATTCAAGAAAAATTCTTGAATTCCATAGAATGTATGAATTCCATAGAATTTTTGCTTGAGTAAGGATTGCAGGTCCCAATCCAGAAATACTACTGTACATCAGATGTTCTACTATACATCAGCAATTCAGTATGATTTGACTTATCACAGAAGAGCAGGTGAATTACTCCTCACGTACTATAATGAGAGCAGTCACTCTAAGTAGGATTACCTCAAAAACATATGGAACAACTGTGGGCACTGTGAATAAAAGTGTATGATCTTCGCAATCTTGAACCCTAGGCTAAAACACTATATTCATATTTAAATAAAAAGTATAGATCATATAAGCCAGGAGCAAATACAAATTTTTAAACAAATCATAATCATCAAAATTATTCTTTTCAGGTCTCTCTTCAATCAGGTACAAGAAACATGCTGATCAGAAAACAGTTATTTGGATAAGGCTTAATTCCTGAAGCTCTTACTTAAGTTCAAATTCTGTCTTCAACAATCCTCGGGTGGATTGTAAATCAGAAAAAATAATGTCTTTTGTCCCTAGCTCATGAACAATTCTTATTAACTGTCATGACCTGGACTTTAATAAGCAGCTCGGGACAAGACTTGAAAAGCCAGACAGGTCCTTCTTTTTGTGAAACCGAAGAATGACTGTCAGTCGAGACACTGTCTTTTAAAGAGAGAGTGTAGAAAGAGGAAACTCCTCAGGAGGAAATATGAGCAAAGCTTATAAAAATCCAAACAAACAATTCTTCTTCTCCAGAATTTCATATATTCACTACTCTTTCTATTTTCTATCAATATTATGTTAAAAAATTCCTATATGATAAGACTTGCAGCTACAAAAATAATAATGGTGAGCATAAAAGAAAAAAATCAGGATTTTAAACCATAATTTGAAAAGATACGATCTTCTGGATTTATTAGTACTTTGCAAAGACATTAACATTTTCATACATAAATTATAGAACTCATTCTTTTGTGCACAAAATTGTATTAAATAAATTAACTTAAAATTAGGAGGACTCAAGCATGTCATTTAAGGCAAAAATACCAAGTTTCCGTGAGATAAGTTATCAGCGAAACCCAAGGCCCTGTTTCTGTGCGGAAGCGGTACAGGCAGGGCCAATGCTCCGCTCTCCCGTGGATGCCTTCCGGGCTCCGTGGGGGTGCAGCCCCCATCTGCTCAGGCAGGGGAAGGTGGAAGAGCGGTGTCCAATTCATGGTGCCTTGGATTTTTGATCTCCGTCAAGGAGGGGAAGGGAGTTGCGTTCCTGACACGCGGTTGCCATGTGCCCAGTCTCTTGCTCCTGAACTGAACCCAAGCGCGGGTTTATGCTTAGGCCATCAGGAGGCTTCGTGTGAAAGGCAAGAAAGGCACCATAAACCGTTAGGGAAAAGAAAGAAAAGCCTACAAAAAACCCTTGTAAGTTTTAAAATTTTGGATAGTACTTTAAACTTACGGATCTGTCTGGATGAACTCCAGACCTTCAAATAAGTTAATAGTTAAATGAACCGAGATGTGGGAAAAAAACCCCTATTTATCTTCACAAAATGACTATTGTAATCAGGCTTTAGAGTGATCAGACTGCGCATAAAAGAAAACGGGAAAGACCGAATGTGGTAAATCGTATGGCAAATCAGTGGTGAGGAAGTTGTGCTTCAAGGTGTCTTTCAGGATTTAACAGCTGACGTTTGCTCCGGCGTAAGCCATGAAACACAGCGTACCATCCGTGGACCCCGTATAACGACACAATATATACACTCTACAGTTTGCATGTACTTTCACATAATAAGGTTATCGTGTAACATCCAGGAATACCTCTATAAAGGAAATATGGAAGCAGAAATAACAATGGTTTCGTAGTAAACAGATCAAGTCCTTCACAATACAATCTACAGCGTTTAGCCATGGTTAAGACTGGAGTGACGTTTTTGATGTGCACACTAAAGTTTCCCAGCGGGTCTGGGCCTTGAGAAAACACTGCCCTGAGTGAGCTGGCACTGGCACCCCCATACATTCGGTGATCCTGCTGCTGCTAGCGGGAAGCTGAGCCCAAATCGGGTTGTCTACAAGCCTGTGGTGCAGGCGGGGTGTGAACCTGGGGGGAGGCAACGAAGAGAAACCTGGTTTAGCTGGGGAGAGCGAACGCCTGTTCAGGCTCCGCAAGGGTTCTTCCAGTGGCGAAGCCTTGCCGGGGATGCGCAGGTAGGCACTGACACTGCTCCTGCGTCTCAGCAGAAGTGAAGTGTAGGTAAGGATAAGGAAAAAAAAAAAAAAAAAGAGGATGTATCAAGCAGGAATGCTCGGTCTGGTGTAGGCTTTGAAATACTCGGGTATTAGGAGGAAGGAGTCTGGAGGTCTTTTCTTGGAAAGTCGTAAGAAATGACTGCAGTTGGGACACAGTGTTGAACTATGAGAATGTGACCACTTCCCCCTCTCTCCTCTTCCTTTCTTATTTAAAAAACAAACCAACCAACCAACCAACCCCCTCTTGCCTTCAAGGGTTTTTTTTAGTTAGTGTTCCCTACTTCTATTTCCATTTCTGATTGCCTACATGGCGGGGTTTTTTTTGGAAATAGCACTCCGTATCTGTGACTGACAGGCTGGATTTGAAAAAAAATAAACCTTTTTGCCCCTTTACCTTCCTTCCTTTATTTTCTGGGATCACCTCCCTTCCTGCCCATCTAAATCCATATTCTTTTTTTTTCTTCATTGATTGTGTTGTCTTTCTCTTTTCCCTGTTCTATCCTCTTTAGTTTTACTCTGTATTTCAGTTCCTCATTTTCCCTCCTTTCCCAGCCTTAAGAAGTGCTGTCGTGGTTAGGACTGCAAGGAAAATTGCCAAAATTTCCACAGAAGGAAATACTGCTTCTACAATAAAGGCAGCGCCTGCTTCCTTCCCTCACCTACTGCTGCCAAAATGTTTCAGATTCACAAGATAGCTCCTCAATGAGACTGGAAGAAGGAGAGATTCCCCAGAATTTTTAGTGCAGTCACCCAGGTTATCCATTTCTGAGGCCAGCCCCAGTCCTTAAAATACAAACGTTTCGTAGCAAAATAATGTTCTCGTTATAAAGAACAATGTGGTAGTGGTGTGTCAGGTGCTTTTGCCACAGCACTAAATCGCCAAAAATCGGATGGATATTAACGTACTGTTTTTCAGAGTTAAAAATAACTGATTACTGACGAGCTAATGTGTGTATCTTGCAACTGGCAGCCATTTCTAATCCCGTATTACTGGTTTCCTTGGTACCTTGCTAGCAGCTGTAGATAATTTTTTTGTTGTAAACATAATCTATCATCTAAATCAGGACATTATATATATATATATTTATTTAGTTCAGAAGCAAAGTGCTTTAAACCTTACGATTTTAACTTCTGCCCTGTAGAAACGGCACTAGGTCTAAATGCTCAAATTTTTGCTTTTTGATACATCCTGCAGCATTAGCTTTGTAGGCAACTCGTCGTTTAAACCTACTGTACTACATGAAAGGCTGCCGTACTGTAGGTGTAAATCTGAATGTTAGCCATCACTTAAACATGCGTTTTCATGCAACTAGGAGATATGGGCTCATTCAACTGCTTCTCAGATTCATCCGGATTTTTGTGATTTTATCTTGTTAAAAAGGCTTTCAAAACAGTTCATGCTATGATATGTATGACTAGAGGGATGACCCAGCCAATGAAGAAAGCCCACAAGCTGTTATTTAAGTTTGATGTGGAGCAGATTGAGTGCTTCTGTACCATCCCCTGGCTTGCAAATGTTTTGAGATGATCTTGATATTCCAGTCCTTAGAGAGTCAGCGGAGAGAGTTGTTTCCACTAACGGGCGCGAGATGGCTTCAGTAGTCTCTGTTCCCGCCTCTGTCTCCAACTCTTCATCAGTTATAAATAATTTTGACTCCCTCCATTTGGAGTATACGTCTTGGCTGCCTCTGGAACCACTGGAGTCACTGCCAGCAATCTGTACATTCAGTTCTTCTGTTGATTGTATAAGGTTTTGTACAGATAAAGATTTTCCTAAATCCATTTGCACCACAGGTTTAACTGAGAGCAAAGGTTCCCCTTCTATATCCAGACTTTTCCTCCACGTGAGATCCTTTGTCGCACTGGGCTGTGCAACTTGTCCGTTATCCTTTGACGCAACAAGGCAAGCGGTGACATCGGAAATATTTTCCTGTGTGGTTACAGGAATAATATGAACGGGCTCAGGCCTATTGATATGCTTCATTGATGAGAAAGGTGGTATTTGTAGTGTTGTTGGAGTTGCTGGCTTAGTCGCCTGGTTTATTTGGTTTGATGTGTTATTAGCTGTTGCAGGTCCATCGTTTGGCACTTGCGTTGCTTGACTATGCATAGCTGGACTAAAAGCATAGTAAGCCTGAGTGCTAAATTCATTTGGTGTCAGTATAAGCTGTAGGCCACGAGGCAGATTGGCACTAGCTGATCTGGATACACATCCACTAATTTGTGCAGAATTAGACAGATCTTTGCTGTCTGATGGACTGTGGTAGTCAGAAGTCTGCTCACAATCGAAAGCTGGCATTTGAAGTGAAGCCAAAGTGAGCGCCGATGCAGATCCTTTTCGCAAAACTTGTTGATAAATATCTAATAGACAGTCCAGTTTTGACTCAATGGATTGTACCTACAGAAAGAGAGGAAAAAAGGTTAACAATAACGCCAAATACTTATTTGAAATACTCAGAACCCAAGCAAAGGGAAAAAGTGACTGATGAAGAGAAATGGGAGGAGCTTGGTATACGCTGTTGACCCTTGAAAAATAATGTCAAAAGCCGTGTAGATATTTCATAAGCAAGGTGATAAAATGGAAAAAAAATTAGTAACCTGCATTTTTTCCTCCGTTACTTTTCTGTACATGGAAGGCAGTTCAGGTAATACAATTCATATCAATGTAAACGAAGCAGATGTTAGGAAAAAAAGAGAAATTACCTGTCCAGCCTTTGAAACTGGCAATAAAATACACAAAAGGCATGAGCAACAGAGCAAGACAAAGCGACACAGATAATCACTCTACCTGTTTCTCCACCTTGACTACACGCCCTAACATACTGAGGTCATCTGTTGTCTCATTCTCTGCAGGGTTCTTTTCTCTGCTTCGTTTATCTGCTGTGATTTGTCCTTTCCCAAGAATTTGGTCAACGCTGTAAGAGAAATCAAAAGCTGCTGTGATTCCTGAAAATGGTGAGGATAGGGAGATATGCTTCCTAATCTGCACATGGAAAATTAACATCACAGTACTTCAGAAAAGCACTTGAGAAAGAAGACAAACTTAATTTTATTCATAAAGAGAAAAAAAAAAAAAGTGATTTTTTGAGCATTTGAGACAGCTTTTCTTTTCCGTTGGCCCCCGCTTGCCATCGCCTGGGAGAGGCAGGGCTAGACTTGCTGAGAGGGGGAGAGAGGAGGTGGCCTCACCAGCAGCCTGATGTTAGTGGGGTTAGTGGGATGTTGGGTGTACCCCTGCCACCTTCAGCTCTCCCGTCCTAACAGCAGCATCGAGTCCTGGGAAAGTCGTTGGTTTGAAGCAGGAAGCTCAGCCCTGATGCTGGTAATGATGCAATGATGCAGTGATGCAGTAGTTGTTTTTTGTTTTGTTTTTTTAAAAATATATATAGTATTATTGCTGGGAATCTAGAACATAAAAACTACATAAATACGACATTATCAGTCGTTCCCAGTACTTTGGTGTGAAAAGAGAAAGTCTGGGATGGGAGAAAGGCGGTTCTCAATGTTGACCTCATCCTTTTGGCAACCTCATGACTAAATTCCTTGTTTATGAATGGACTTTACAGATAAAAGGATTAGTTTTTCTACTGTTCAGACTTCCATTTTCTGGGGACAATTTAAGTACATGAGTTTTTGTTTGTTTATTATACCCACAATGTAATTTCTGCCTCAGCCGTGTTCACAGAAAGAGGCTGAGCTGAAGCATGGATGGCAATTTGTACCCAAATACAACACAGGAATGTTAAACGTTACCAATATTCATCATGCAGTGAACAACATAACAAAAGATGCTTACACAGAGCAGAAATTATTCTTCCCTTACCGTGACTGAAGACTCTTAATCCTGCATAACATGTCTAGGTGACCTGCCGAATACTGTTCAATGACATCTTTGACATCATATGGACGAAGTGTTTCTTTAAACTTCCGCTTTGCAACATGAAATTTCATAATTCTGGGGGCAAAAAACCACAGTTCAGAAATTAATCTTCAGTAGTCATGAAAAAATACAATATATTCCACTGACAACATCTGACAGCTAATTTTTAAATGGAAGATATTTTCAATACAGCTTGTGCAAGTGAACTTTTCCCTTTACAAAATCGGTTTTATAAGTACAAATGTGTAAGTACAAATGCATTGTACCTGTGGATTTTTATGTAAGAGAGATCAGATAACACTATTTTAAAGAGCATAGAGCATGTTTAGTTTATTGCTATACACCTATTTGTCTTTTTTATGCTAGGTGCCTGATTTGAAAGGTACTGAAGTACATGCTTAACTTAAATTTGGGATTAGTCCCACTGACTTTACTGAGATACCATGTAAGCTACATATGTGCTTAAACTACTTCTGTCCTTGTTAGAGGAAAGATCTGTCTAACAAATCAATTACACAAACCTAAATAATAGTATTCTTTTTCTGGTGCTCATTTTATGTTCTTTGCTTTCCATGTAAAATATTTAAATTTATGCTCCCCATTAATTTTTCATAATTTTTTATTTTTAATTAATATTCAGGACTAAGTATGTGTTTTAATTTATTTTGCTGGCATAAGATCAATCTTTGGAGGCTAAAGAGGAGTTTTCATGTTTTTTTCCTATTGAAATCTGTGCAAATTATTGTTTAGTTAGCATTGGTGGTTTTTTCCCTTGAATTTTACTGCAGAATAGTAAGTATCAGAAAAGAGTAAATATCCAAAATTGATGAATGGGTTATGTTTTTTATGTGAGACTTGTACAAGATTCTGTGATGCTTATGTGAATCTGAGTAGCTCTTCTTCGAATGAAAAGCTTGCTGTTAAATTGCGAATTTTAGATAATAGCAATGACAAATTTGGTCAGTGGCGGTGAGCTGATTTTCCACATCAGCTGGTAACACCAGCTGTTCTCCTTGGTTTGCGTAAGAACTGTGGAAGAGGGAGCCTTGTGAGAACTGGGACAGAAGCCGAGGGATCGGGTGCGTTGGCCATTCTGGTCTGCGTTACAGAGTTTATGAATCCTCATTAGGGCCAAACTGCAGATATTTGCTATCTATCGCAATTAAAAAAGCAGAGACAGTAAGTTGGTGTCCTATTCCAAATCCCAATATTTCATGCTCATGTATTCCCCCCATGTTTATTATGGTATGCATTTAGCAGCTATAAGACAATGAATGATAATAAAAACCAAGACATGGCTCTTACTCTGTGATAAAAATAGATTAGAAGTGTTTTAGTGGAATTTAGGAAAACCGTACTATTTACAGTTAGGACAGACATAATGTATGTAGAGTCAGATTAACAATATATAGTGATCCTCTTCTCTTTTCTGTATTATACATAAACATTCTTCCAAATAACATCAGCCTTTTCCCACAGTGCTTATCTTGTTGATATTTCCCATTCTGGTAATTTCCAGTTAAAAATGAGATTGCTTGTCACTGGTATAGAGCTTGAAGTATGATACTGATTATAGAAATTAAAAATGGAAAAGGCCCGTTAGGAGCAGTCCATCACTTTGACAGTTCAGGACTGATCTCCATGCAGTTTTAAATATGTCAGATGATGCACTTCCCTCTTTTCCATTGTCAGCCAGTTCCACAGACTAATGGCTTTCGGCATCTTTTGTAATCTGAAGGCCTCTAAAGCTGGGATGCAGGTTTTTTTTTTTTTCTTTTAGCTGTCAAATGATGCCAAGATGCTCTGTTCATAATAGTTTGGCAGCGCAGACAATTTCCTGGAATCTAGTTCTTTATTCAGGTTACAAAGAGTAAAGGATGTAGCTGACATACAAGAAAGTACCATTTTTTCATTATTATTCTCTCTGTTTTGGTGATCACAATTTTTTACTTCATGCTCTTGATCAAATAAAAATATGAAACTCCGGTAGAAAAGCTGAGCCAGAGAATTAATAGCGTTATTGAAGACAACTGAATTTACCGCAACTGGGTGATTTTACGAGAGAAGAGACAGAGGACTAATTTTCATTAACAGCCATAGAAGCTTCTTAATCAGTGTGCACACTGCTTTGCAGCTTTATAACAGCTTTTTTAGTTATCAGGACAATTTGTTTATAATGTTCAGAAGTCAAACACAGGATCGACAGCATCATGGCTGTATCGGTGAGGTGGAACTGTACTATTCCTGGGCTAGGTATTAGCTCCTATGATGCCATCTTAATTAACTTCAGCAAGGTTTGGAACAGACCTGTATTGCTTACTTTTTTTGCTTCAAATATATAGAATTTTAGAAAAAACTGTGCAAAAAAATGAAGGCTTATAAAAGACTGGCATTTTAAAATCCTGGAAGTCAATTAAGGAACAGAAAACCTTAATTCTTTCAGCGATGGAGCCTAGCAACTGCATTGCAGTTATTAAATTTAGTTGATTCTCCATAGTTATTTACTGTCAATTCTAAAAATTCAATTCTCTTTCTATATCTTGGAATAACTATGCAATTGAACTTCATAGGCTTGAACACCCACCCTGAAAGATTACTACAACCATATAGAGCGTATTCAAAAATAATGAATAAAAAAGCTTTTGAGCTTCCTTCGCTCATGCTTCTCGAATAAGAAGTTGCCTGTTCTGTGTTCCTCTGTGATAAGAGCGAAGGGTGCAGTTATGCGGGCACAGGTGGATAAAATACCTGTAAAAAAAAGGGAGGATGAGCACAAAGTTCCTCAGACCCCCAAGTATTTGAAGCACCGACCCTTAACACGGTGAAGGGCAGCTCTTTCCTGCTCGTACCACAAGGTGGCAAACGAAGCTCATCAGAAACGAAACCGCTGGCGCTGAGCAAACAGCAGTAATTGAAAGTAAGAATTAACCCAAAGGAACAAAGCGTGTAGCCCCCATGATTTTTTTTTTCCCTCCCGACCATTGCCTGTGTTTTTAAATCGCTGTATGCCGTGTAGCGAGGCGGCATTTTCTAACTCCGAACTAATGTGATATGCAATAACGCTGCTGTAAACCTACCCAAGGTGCAAGCGTGACAATTTTCTGGTAAGAATTAACCACAAAAAATAGCCTATTTCAGTGAGGCATCCAGAGGACAGCAGAAAAAAAGTCTTTTGCATTGAATTAGATTGATATATAGAAGTGCTTTGTCTATAGTTAATGTCTAAACCACAGATCCCACTAATCTTTACTTGCCCTGATAATTTGTAGAAAGTCACAGGTCCAGTACCAACTTTTGTCTTACTGACCCCCAGCAGCCAAAGCAGCATCCATTTCATTTAACTCTTGTCAAATGCAGGCTCAGCACTGATCTAGAATTACAGTGTTTTCTGAACGTGCAGGTTGCATATCTTTCCTGACATTTGTTGCATTTTATTTTTCATTCGTGTTGCCCCTTCCAGTATTAAAAGCTATTCTGCCTGTCATTACTGCACTTTACTGAGACTGCCACCAGAACATCTCTGATCCTCGTTGCAGCCCTGTCGTACTTGTGATTTTTTTTTAAACCTGTATCTTGTCAGACTTGTCACTGTCTCAGGAAGAAATGGAGCTTAATTCTCCTGGGATTCAGCTAAACTCACGCATGGTTCCTGCCTTGAAGATTAAAAGGCAGGCAGGTTGTTTTACCCATAGCTAGGTGAGGTGCCCACAGGTTGTTTGCTCGCTTACTACGTCAGCAAAGCAGGTGCACACAGAGATGAGGCTGTGCTGGTTCCTCCGTCTCTCTGCCCTTAGCTTGCCAAATAACCCTTCTTCCTGGTAAACTTGCAACGTGCAGAAGAGATCAGGATCCAATAGAGCGAGGCCAACAGACAAAGGTGGTTGAGAGACAGTTCCACTACTTGTGGGGTGAGTGGGTCGAAATTGCCTCCTCTCTTGGGTCTTGACCTGGACTAACCCATCCTTGAGGAGCCAGAGACATTGTTTTCTCCCAAGCACAGTGCTGTTGTAGTGAAGGACACATCAAAGAGCCTTGCCTAGACTCTGAAGACCATCTGGGCAGAAAATATGCAATGGGTTGGGATTTAAAAGAAACAGAGGATTCTGAAACACCGCCATTGAACAAACTCATAGTGGCTGCTAAAACTACATTTTATAGGTGTAGCAGAGGCATTTCAAAGACTGAACATAAATGGTAAATTATATTTTCCTTCTTTGGCTATTAAATATGTATGACTATTCGGCTATACACCTTATCAACTCAAGAATTCTCAAGTTTCATTATATTTAGCTACAGTTATTATTATTATTTCTTATTAACACCAAATGAAAACATATCTATGCAATCACTAGAGTTAAAGAGAGAAAAGACCTCTTAGGTCAGCAAGTTCATCTTCCTGCCATTGAAGTTATTTCCTACTGCATTTTTATTTATGCTTCTCAAATCTAATTTTGTATTCTATAAATAGTAAAATAATTCCATCATTTCCACTGCGGAGAGTATTACAGAATTTAGTGCCACTTGCTATGAAAAATGATCAGAGATATCACAATATATGGAAGCAAGGTACCCTCATCTTCTTTTTAGTCTCTTTTGTATACATCCATCATCATGAACTAACAGAGAGAGCTGGAAAATGCAATGTTTTTTTTGTTAGTCTCCCGGAACTCTGCGGGATATTAATGGCTTTTAGTTCACGACAGGACTAGGGCCAGCTGACTGGTGCTACAAAAACCTGCTGGCACAAAGGCTCAGTGTACCACGAGCAAGAACTGCTTTGTGCACAGCTCCCATCCCTGCCGGAGGCTGCGGAGGAACAGGACTGATGTTGGCATGCCCCAAGGCACGCTGTGGAGCACACCATGTTTCACCATGCTACCCGCCTGCTCCCTGCTCACCCAACATTGTGCAAATGCATCAAGCAGCTTTTCCTTACTTTCTCTACTGCTTCAGTCTTTCCTGACAGAGAATTTGTTGTAAGGGGGGTGCTGGAGGGGGGCAACACAAGAGCCGGGCTGTGGAAGACTCATCTTGAGGGGCTTTGAGAGGAGGCTGACAGCTTGGCATGTTACTGGACAGCTCTGCCCAGTGGATCTTCAGTAAGACTGGTTGGGAGTCCTGTTTTTTGGAAAGGGCCAATGTGCTAAAAAATTGAAGTGTTTTTTTCAGGAAAGGACTATTTTCTCCATCTCCTGTTTTGACCATTTCAAAATGAAAGTTTAGGGGTGCTGTCTGTTTAAAATAAAAAAAGTTGTTTTGAAGAATAAGTAGTCCTGGGAAAGACATAAATAAGCAAGGTTTTGGCAGTGTTTGGTTTATGGTTGGACTCGATGATCTTAAAGGTCTCTTCCAACCTAACTGATTCTGTGATTCTGTGAAAACTGAAGCAGTACACTTTGAAATTACCAAAACAAAAGACTACAACTAATCCTTGCTACTTCTGCTTCAAGGCTGTCCAACCTGAGAGTAACCAGCATATTCTAGGCTCCTTTCACAGAAAAAAACTCAGTTCTTTCTGATTCCAAAACTGAGAGGCCCTACCTCTGTTACCCCACAGGCATGAATTAATTTTGCTAATTTCATTTTTTCCCCAAAACAAAAGGACCATTTGTATCATTGTAAAACAATTTGTACCCAGCTCTAAGCAGGAAAAAATAATTACTCTCCCTTATTACAGTTTTTCAAGGTGATGTAGCCAGAATGGATTCAACTGTATGTGCTTACATTTGAGGTCTTTTGCACAGTGTTTCAGGAAGCTGTGCAAGTACCTTCTGTCTTCATCTGCTCTTGTATACCAGCATGAAAGGAAAAACAAGCCTCCCCCACTGCCTTTGCAATTCAAAGCTGTTGCTAAAAACAAACTTCAAAATGAGGCACAAAGTTTCCATATAGGCAGATGTTATCATCTTGAAATTCTACAGTTACTATATAGTGTCTCAGATCCTTCTTCAGATGTTTGCATAGATCCCAGTCTAGTCAGGTAACAGATACTCTGAATAATAAGAGAGAGGAGTATCAGCTACCTGATGAACTGAATTATCAGTCTCTTGATTTTGAGAGATTAAGGTATAACATTTAACAAAAGTCTGAAGCTCATGGTTTACCACTGCTTTACAGATCTCAAAGAAAGATATGTTTCTGAAGCAAGATGTATGTGCCGTTTGTAATCTAGTGAAACACATTTGTAGGGAGAGATGGGAGAGATTTGTGGCTAATTGATAGCAAGTGGAGATACAGAATTCTTATTCTCAACCTCAGGGGTGAAATGAGTTGGTTTTTGGTAAGCCAAGTGTGCAGAGAATAAGTTGGAGGTACTCTAAAAAGTTGACTCTTATTAGTTAAATTGTGCATGTCTGAAACAATCAAACTGTTGCATCTTTGCTCTTCTTGCTAGAGGTTTTCTGTGGATGGCATTGTGGAGAAAGTTGCCAACTAGGTCCTTCGCATTTGGTTACTTTCCACTTGAGCTGATGATTACCAAGAGGACCGAGCAAAGATGCAGATGATGCACGGAACAATCCAATGGTGCCTTTGAAAACAAGCTCCATGAATTTAGTATTAAAATGTCAAATTGATCTTAAGGAGTTTGGACAGTATTAAGAATGAGATGACCATTGGTATCACTTGGCAGTACAGTGGCAAGGTGCACTTGGAGCCAAGAGCCAACCAGTCTGTTTAAAATGCAACAACATAGACAAGGATCTTTGGTACCAGAGCCAACAAATTACAATGATTGTTCCTAATTTCAGCATTTTCCATTTGACGGAATAGGTCTGCCTTGCAGGTGGGTGTCCACTGTGCAGAAGGATTTCTGTCACCTGCTGAAACATCGCTGGCAAGAGATGGTTCTCGGTGGTGACATTTGAGTTGCCGGTTGCAGTGGCTATGGACACGGACATGGTATCTGACACGTCCTGTGAGGTCATTTCCAGGCAGGCTGGAAAAATGGTTGGAAAAGATGTCTGCAAGTGATCTGTCAGGCTGTCTGTGCTAGTATAAAAGTATTAGAAACAGCCTTACGCACTATCTGTCTTCGTTGGCAATCAGTGGAAAAAGGGGAAGGAAATACAAGTAGCCCGTAGGTTATCACTGTATGAAATTATTTGATAAAGACCTTGAGTTCTTTCTACCCCTAGTGCTGAGAGAACTAAGGTGAGAGTCTCCCTGCAGGAAAACATCATCTTCCCATAGGGTTTTGCAGAAATCCCTTCCCTGCCTGCCTGCACAAGCAGGGTGCCGGGCCACTGATGTGACGGTGATGCAGAGCCAGGGGGATGACCCCCAGCAATAACCTCGGGTTTGCTGTCAGCGGAGAGGGAATGCCTGAGCTCTCCTTCCTCGTTGATTTACTCTTTATTATGGTGGTGTTATGGTTTGAGAAAACCCATAACAATTTATTGTTGCTTAGACAATCATTCTCTCACCCAATGACCCCTCCCCACCCAGGAAGGGGAATTGGGAAGAAAACAAGAAAACCCAGGGGTTGAAAGATAAACAGATTGAATAGGACAGAACTTGATAATTAACAGTACTAACACAAAGGAACCCATATTGATCCCAATACCCTTATACACTATACAAGGATTATACTCAGCCAACTATATCAGTCGGAAGCTGTGCACTCCCAGCAGCGGACAGTAAATGTTGGACACTGCAAGCGCTACGGCTTCAGGAGGAAGGGAAGGCCTCAGGGATCCAGCACCGGGGCAAGAAGTCCTCTGGATTGCCGCCATCAAGGGGGAGCCATCAAGGGGGAGCCATCAAGGGGGAGAGTGCGAGCAAGGGGAAAAAAAAAAAACCCTACCTCGCAGCAAACTTTCTAATGTATATTGAATGTGATGTTCATGGTATGAAATAATCCTCTTGGCCAGCTTGGGTCAAGTGCCCGAGTCTCGCTCCTCCTCATCCCTGCACCTGGCGAGCTCGAAAACCCTGAGACCTTGAAACCCACACACCATAGCTGGCCGTAAAGCAAATATCTTCACTAATTCAGACACTAGAGTCTTACACAAATACAGCTTTCCCAAGCATTAGGAAAGAAATTAGTCTTGTGTTGCTCACACCAGGACAGGTGGGAATTTGGCCTGTTAGGATTTGCACTTCCAAATATTCAGGCATTTTCAGGAGGGTGAATGCTAAGTTTAAGCTTTCAATACAGGTAATATATTTTATAAGTTTCAGTGCAGCTTGCTACTTTCTTGGAAAAGGAGACTATTAGTTTTAAATTATTGAGGTTATAGTTAGTTCAATGGATAGTGGCAGGCAAGGCTTTGCACAATTAAATGAATGCAATTATTCTGCTGTTACCAGAAGAAAGAAGATGAAAGTCATATGACAGACTAGGAATTGGAATATGGAACAAGAATATGGAAAGGTAATAACCCCATAATTTTTAAAGGAAGTAACTTTTCCAGGCAAGGTGATACACGTTCAGTAAAACTACATCAAACTGGATTACAGTATTTTGGGTTACAGGAAATATAGTGGAAACCAGCATTCATTACCCTCTTTTCTGAGTCAAATTGTGTAAATTTTTTGACATTGAAAAGCTGATAACAGAACAGATAAAATATTTCAACTTTTAAATAAAATAATGATGACAAGGAAGCATAAACTATATTAGCATTAATTATGTAACAAATATAGCCACATAATAAGTTCAACTAACTACCATTTTATTAATTGACATGCGATAATTAGTATCTTAATTCAAGAAATATCAAATATTTATTAATTCAGTATTTTTTACTCACCTGATAGCTCTGATGACAGTTTTAAGAGCAGGGGTGAGATCTTCTACCGACACATCACACTGGCACCCTTTATCATCGTAAACATCATCTGTTCCAAGGCTGGTGTCAGCTGCAAAACACAAGAGTGGACTAAACGAGCAGCATTTAAAAATCTCTTCCTTAGTGTTTACTAACTGCCTGCGCAGCAGTTCTGGAAAAATAAGGGCTACAAATCAAATAAGACAGAGCTTCATCAGTTTATGAACTATGTGATGCACTTGTCTGTCTCTGCGCTTGTGTCATAAAGGGCCTGGGTAGTCTCCAGTGTAAATAGTAAAAGTTAGAAAGGAAGAAAGCCCTGTTATTTCTCCAACTAATTAACAGTTTAGTACCAGCATGTCTATTCCTGATGTCTCACCGGTTTTCATCACATTCTCTGTCTTAAGTGGTGAGCTAGCAGATGTAATGGCAGAATCAAAAGACACTGAGGTTATATTAAATTGTTATTTTTTTACAATGATAGATGAACCTGATGTTGGAGACAAAGGTATCAGTAAATTCCATTCATTAAGAAGGCTGTGGAATGATCCAATGCTTTATTACAGGTGAAATAAATGAAGTACCTTTTTGCCAGAAATGAATAGAGAATGACATCCACCATGGATCAGTTGCCACCATAAATGTCAGAGCCATGTGGATATTGCAGCCTTCCTTTGCAACAGGAGCTTAAGCCAAGTTACTGTATTTTTTTGCCTGAAAGAAAATGGATCCTCTATCCATTCCTAACACTGCCTCCACTGTTACCATTTGAGAACTAACTAGAAATCTCAGAAGTGGCCAGTGTACCTCAGTACACAAGAAAACTGGGACTGATGAAGTTTTACAAACTTAAAATGTGCTGGAGTGGGAAGGTAGTAAGGAGGGCAGGGTCAGGGAATGCCGCTATGTTGTATATGTCTTGGAGGCACATGAAATACAGGAAACCTGGCTGGCGAGTAGATGTCTTTTCCTCCCAAATCATGTTGCTTCACCTGCATAAAGTCGAAGTGCCCAGGTGAAGAATTTCACTCAAGGTCACTGTATTTCAACATGCAAGCGTCTCTGCTTCATAAGGAAGAGAGTCTAACATGAGAGCGTGACATATGAAATAGAGAAAAAAAGATGGGATTCGGTAACCCTCAGTAATGGAGGTTTCTTCCCAGTCCTATGTGCCTACCATACATTCATGCCGTTATTTGAATCATAGGCTTAGTCATCCGGTAACACTGCAAGTAAACCATTTCAGGGGACTTGAATTATAAGCAAGTTTGAAGCACAATCCGACACAAAGGATTGCAGGACATTTTTCTGCAAGTTCCTTTTTCACAAAGACTGTAAAGTAAAGATGAAAAATACTCTTTATCAGTCAGAAGTGCCTGGAAATTTCATGTTACCTTTTAAATCCGATAGGAATGCTATCTTAGAATAAACAGCATTGTACTAGGTTGCATCTTCAGGAACTGGTATTGCTGCATTCTTGTCTTCACAGATTCAATGTTTGGCTATAATAATTTATTTCGATGACTCTGGCTAGTTCATTACCCTCGACAATATCTTTCTTTTTTGACTGTTGCTGAACTGGCACATCCATGAGGAACATCTACTGTAGCTTTGAAGAGCAAGAGCTTTTATCTTTGACAGATCAACTTAATATAGAAAGAAAGATGGTTTATAGCCAAGTTAATTATGTCTTCAAGTACACATGAAACACTCAAATGCAACCTTCAAAAAAATTCAGTTTAACATTGTAAAAGTGAAATTTTCTTACAAAACTTTGAAATCTCCCCTCCCATGCTATTACTGTAATTACAATCATTACAGTGATGACGAGAGTGCGTTTTTGCTCACGCTCTTTCATGAGCTTTGCTACTGACTTGGCTTATCTTATAGATAAAATATATATGCCTTTCCACGTATCCTGCCTAACTAAGATTTGGATCCCTGCCCAAAAATGTAATTAGCTAAAAGAGACTATGTAATTAGTTTAATAGGTATATACGCTACCTAAACCCCCCTCTCTGAAGGTTTTAAGTATTCCACGACACTAACTTTCCAGGTGTCATGTCTGATCAGCCTCTCCAGTTACTTCTCCCAGTGCTGAAATCTCCTGGCTCATTTCTAAGTACCATACTAAAACCAGAGCTTTTTGTGCTACTGGTATTTTCAGTGTCTCTCTAAGGTTTGAATCTACTCAGTTACGCCAGTATAAAGTAGGAATAATTCTGCTAAGGTCACAAGAGCTACAGCCATGTAACCCCAGTGAAACAGGAGACTCCAACCTGAAAGTTTAAAATAAACATGTTTCTGAATGGTTCTCTCACTGACATGGTTCCTGGGTCCTTTGCCAAGTACAGTGTCATTAATAAAAGGGCTACCTTGACACGGTGTGTCTTTGCAGACCCATTTTGAGAAGAGCGTGGTGCAATTATAGTGTTCCATGTTGCTCACATGTGGATTCAAAAATCGGCAAAATCTTTAGACTGACACTGGAAAATTCTTATAAATTTAAGCCAGCTTTGCAAAGAGATACCGCTCCTAATAAATCACCTTCTTTTTTTTCTTTCTAATATTCCCACTGACATGAATTTCCTTCGTTATGGCAGGCACTCAGTACCATATGGCAGTAAAACTTTTGAAAAGCCATAAACCTTGTTTGATTCACATGGGAAACATTCATGTTTCTTTAGAATACTGAGCAGACTTGGGAAAAAGTTTGGGAAATGAATAGTAACAATTTGGGAAAAAAATCTTCCAGCTTAACCCCCCCCCCGAAATCAAAGTTCACATTCTGATGAGTTTTTCCAGCGGAAGCTCATGTTGTGTACAACATAGTTACGAGGTGAGATGTACTTGTATCGCTTCTGTCCCTCTCGAGTTCATCCTTGAGGTCGGGGCCGTGTTGGGGCCAGTTTGGCTGCTTCAGCAGCTCCCTCCAGCTGTTAAAATCCCTGCCAGTTCCCAGACGGGATTAAGCTACGGCCTCTGACAAGCCCCGCTCTGTGCTGCTGCCTGTTCCCAGAGAGAGCACTTCCCATGATAACTGGGACAGGTAGACCTTCCAGTGCCAGCTCATGCCTAGTCCTGCATGCATCTGCTTCTCCATCCTTCTCCGTACTCCTTGGGCCGTGTTTCCTGCTCTCTGTTGGGGTGGATTTGCATGGTCCAAGTGGGCTCCACTGGCAACCTTAGGCAGCAGCTGCTCTTCATGAACCTGGCCGCTCTGCCAGCCCTTCCCGGGGTTGGCACTGGTCCTTCTTTCCCTCCAGGAGCCTCTACCACCAGCTAAACAGGCCTTTCAAGTCTGTTGCTTGGGCAGCTCACGAATCTGGTCTCGACAGTGGCCGAAGTGCCTCATAATACAGCTTTAGACATACCCCTGCAAGTCTCCCTAAGAAGAGGTGTCAGCCAGTCTGACAATCCAGAAACAATTGCCCTTTTCTTATACCAGCATCTTTACCATTTGGGATGTGTTTTGATCCTAAACATCAATCTGGAAAGTGTTTATCTCTCAACTGATGAGGCATCTGCCATTATCTTACAATCTTTGACATCATTCACTTGGGGCTAAAGTCTTGTCTTTGCCACTTTTTAATTTCTTCCTCTTTCTTCCTGAAGAGCAATCTTTGATTTAATCACACAACAAATCAGCAATTACCAAGCAATAGAGGAGAGGCACGCACAAGTCATTAAAATCGTCTTGATATTTCCCTGTTTGTCACAGTACTTATGCATTCTTCATGCAAACTCCAGTCATTTATGATCTCCCCGAATGAATGGGCTAAAAATTACACTATTCTGAAACATTATATGTCACCAACAAAAAATGTATGAGTTTGTAGCTGCATTTCATATGGCTCTGTGGAAAAGTTACACACAGGGCTTCATTTATTATTTCTGTAAATAATGTGTCCTTTCTTAGAGAAGTGTTTTCTGTTGTGTAATAACATGCTTTGGCATCAGGAAAACTGTGACAAAATTCTGATCACCCTCATAGCCCCATGCTTTCTATGTCAGTAACATTCAAGTAATTAGGTGTCTGTTGAACAGAATCAAAAAGATTTTGTACTCTTTAATTTGTTTTCTGGGAACTGCCGTATGCTAGTAACAACAATCCAGCATTAATAAGTGCATGTGGTGACACCATGAATAGTCCTATGGAAGTGCTCCCAACACACTGATTGGTGTGGTGACCCCAACACAGACCCTTTGACTTGTTTTTTGGAAGCCTTCAGAAGCACTTAGATCTTACTATGAGTGTCTAGGATGTAGTTAGGGCTCCTCACATGGGTGATCTGAATAATTTAGGCATGTAGTGATAGGACAAGCGGTAATGGCTTCAAACTGGAAGAGGGTAGATTTAGATTAGATCTCAGGAAGAAATGTTTCACCATGAGGGTGGTGAGGCACTGGAACAGATTGTCCAGAGAAGTTTTGGATGCTCTGTCCCTAAAAGTCGGTGGGGCTTTGAGTAACCAGGTCTAGTGGGAGGTGTCCTTGCCCATAGCAGAGGGGTTCGAACTAGATGATCTTTAAGGCCCCTTCCAACCTAAACCATTCTATGATTTCATTATTCCATGATGTTGCTGAGGCTGCGTACCCACCTTTTAGACACAGCAAAATCTAAATAGGTTCTTGAAGTTGATAGTCTGTGTATGATTCTCAATTATTCATGTTACAGCAGACTATTGTGTCAACTTGGTAAAAAAAGCAGTGATTTGGAAAAGAAGTCTCATTGATTTTCATTGTAACTCAAGGTGAAAAATGGATGGTGGCCTAATTTTCACAGATGCTGAGTTTCATCAAGCCGGAGTTTGTAACTATCATTCAAACTCCAGAGTTCAACTTGGGAATTGAAGTCCAAGCAATTCATAACACAGCTCTCCATCCTGCTCAGCAGCCTGATCCAAGCGCTCTGGCTGCCCAGCGCACTGGTGCGGAGCACCCCAACCTGGCGCGCTCATCTCCAACCTCATTTTCTGCCTGAAGGGTCAGAAAGAAAATGAGGGGAGAATTCAGCGCATCAAATTCCTGGGCAAGTAAGTAAAGTTAGACTTAAATTCAAAGCTTTTGGAGGACGGATGGTCCCATCGCGCATCGGATGGTGCCATCGCGCGATGAGCAGCCCTGTGGGAGGTGTGGATGGATGCACAGGTCTGCTGCAGCAGGGGTGCCCAGGCAGCTGCTTTAGCATTAGTCTCCTAACCACCTTACTGTTAAATGTCTGCTGAGCTGAGGTGACCCCGCTTGTTCAAGAAGGAATGCTGGCAGCTTAATACTCTCATTATTCTGTTCTTTCAGTCCCTTTTGAAAGTGACATAGCACCCCTGTTATGCTGCTGTAGGTAATGCTGAGGATGCCCACAAGGCAGGTGCATTTCACTCAGCTTTATGCTGCCTTTGAAGTACCTTTCTTCACCCTGAGCGTTTGTTGTGGAGAATTAGGGATTTAGCCCATATTCTCTAAAAAATTGGGGTTTCCTGCACATATTTTATAGTATTTCCATGAATGTCATAATGCACAGAACGCTACACAAAATCTCAGTTACGTTTTTCCCTCAAAAATTATTGCAAGTACAAACATCTTTATGTTTTATGTTTATACAATTAATGCAATTTCCCTGTATCAAAATAAAATATGTCTCAGCCTACTGCCTTTGTTTAAATTTGTTTCATGAAACTTCTCACCTTTTCACAAGCTCTCATTATTTTCTTGTTTGTTGAACCATGAATACAAATTCTCTTCACTACCCCTAGAAGTGATTTTCTTTCAAATTTTCCTTTCCTTTAAACCACCAACAAGCTGACTCTCTTTCAGTAAGGAGTTCACATAAATCGTTTTACCGTGATTGCTTGCTAAGCTCCGTAGGAAAAAACAACTGAAAAAAGCAACACTAATTGGGATGGAACTTAATTGCACGCTTAATGGTAAGAATGCCTAAAGCTCCCCCAAAAAGAGGGAAAGGCAGCAGCACACGTTTACGTGCTTTCCAGAGCAAAGGCCGGAAGAAGGAGGCCCAAGGGAGGGAATCATGTATTTATTTCCTTGACCCCTGGAAAAAAAAAAAAAAAAAGGAAAGGCTTTCTTCTAGTCATGAAAGAAAGAAGGAGACAGGACAAGTAAACTTCCATGATGTGCTCTTCACGTTAGATGCTTAGTGTTTGTCTAGAAAACAACACAAAAATCCCTGGTAGTACTCAAGAGTATTCAAGTGGCAAAATTAAGAAAGAGGGAATAAGGATGACAGGATTTGAGAACATTGTTTATAGGGAGCTTTTATGGAATGGTTGCCGTTTCCATGCTGGAAAGCGATTTCTCAGGAAAGGAAGGAAACTGGCGTGTCCTGGAAGGAGGAGCACTTGTGGACAAGCTTGTAGGAACTCCTTTTCCCTTCTGCATGACCTGAGGCTCTACCCTGCAGGCAGTTCCTATAAGGAGTGCAGTAGTGCTGTACGGATAGCCCTGGTCCCTTCTCCCTTGTCTTTCACCTGAAAAAGGCAAAACTTTCTGGATGGGGAAGAGAAGAGGACACCAGAACTGGAATTTGGTAGCTGCAGTGCAAGATGAAGCAGAATATCGTAAAGAATATCCCTAACAACATTTTGTATGCGAAGGCTTTTCTTAAAAATCTCAGATGTGGCCAAAATGGAAGATAGGATTGGTGGAAAGTTTTTTACATATTCTGGGTGTAATTATCTAGTCTCCTTTTTTTGTAAATGCAATTTTTTAGGGTCAAAAAACTAATTTATATCAGTTATCATATAATGCAGGCAAGTTCCAAATATCTAAAATTCTAGCGTTCCCTTCTAACAACTCTCAATTATCTTTAGTTATTATTTAACTTCTCAAAAATTTTCTGCACTGGCAATATTTCATGGAACAGCTCCCACTACTTAATTAAAAAGGAGTCCTTTTCATTTTGAGTGATGATACGGAGGACCAGGAGACTTTCTAAAAACAATTCATTATAACACACAATAATTGTGCAGTTAAAACAGCTGATCTTATTATAAATAGCGGCACATTAGCTAGCAAGTTTAGATGGTGATTTGAGAAGAGTAAGAAAGAAAAATGCGAGGTGACTCTAAACCTATCATTTGAGTGTATTTTTAGATACATCTCTCTGTTATTTTATATACACCGCATGCAAGAAGTTAAAACTGTAAAAGAAATTGCAGATACATATGATAAGATCTAGAATTGTGGACTAACAAGCTAAATGTCACACCTAATTCACTGTCTCCCTGCAAGACCTTGCAGCACGTGTCAGTTCATATGATGTCTGATATTCCATAAGGTCTACAGAGGTCCTGCGCCCTGGGAGATTTCCGGGTGCTATTGTTTGAAGGAGGTGGTAGCCGTGGGCAAAGGGAGAGAGGAGAATGGCAGCTTTATATTCAGGTAGCCATGGGAGAGTCCTGTATTTTGCATTTTATAAAACCAAAAACATTTCTTAAATGTTTCAGATTTGGTGCAAGCGGGTTACATGGTGGTTGGGAAGTTTTATGAGCGTCCTCTCAAAATAAGTTCTCAACTCATTTGTTTACTCTTCACTGCAGATGAGGTGGTCTGGAATCCATGCAAATCGTAGTTCTGTGTGGTGGTCTGCTGCTGTCCCTCACGGAGCTGAGCTTGCTAATCATTCTCCTGTGACCACCAAGTATGCGCTCAATTCAGCAAGCATCGATGCACGGCAGGTTCCTCAAGTCCTCTCTCTTAAAGAGAGACTAAATTATGGGCTCGTATGGCCAGGACCTTGGTTGGAATAAACTAAAATAATGCCTTGAAACCAATAGCCTGTACTTATTTACACAAAGTGAAAAAATGACTCAGAGCTTAGATCAAAATGCCAGATTATTTTTTTAAGATCTGCCTAATTAATTACAGTGACAGCGGTAATAAACGAGAGCTCTATCATCGAGTTAAACAATCACAAGAAAATAGATCTCCGGTCTAGCACAAATTTATATATTGCTAATAAAGTGTCATTTAGTCCCAGCATATGAGATTTATACAAATTGAGCAGCTTTTAACATCATGCAGCTTCATTTTGAATCAGCAAATTTAAGCTAACCGAGATGCAAAAGCAATCAAACTAAGGACCTTTGCCACATCAAGTGAACCATATACAAGGTCACGATATTTGTGCTACTGAAAGGAAAACCTGTCATTTTTGCAATGCATAAATTACACGGTAGTAACTGAGGACATGGGGGATGAAATGCACAATTGCATTCTTTCCATGGTTATTGTAATATACTCGACCCTGAGGATTTTGTGCAAGTACTCTGTAGGGAATGAAAGGTTAGAGGTCATGTGAGCGTATAATGTTCAGGGATGGTGGAAGAAATCAAATATTTCCTTAGAGACTTCTTTTTAATTAATCAAATGAAATATGTTTGTAATATCTCCGGTGCTGAAGGCTTTCCGATGTTTTATTCAAAAAGCCACACAATGTCTCTAGGTTACCGTGAAGGCACAATAACGCATGCAGAGGCTTAGAAGCATGGGATGGTAGAAAACAAGTATAATAGGGCATTTTTCTCCCTCACTGAGAACTGCGTGCACAACATAACATCTGTTCATTACTTCAGCTACGGCTGTGCAAGACTGGAGCCCAATTTAAGCAGAAAAGGTTCTCTTCCTCAGAAAAGAGAAAAGGAGAGATTTTGTGAGGTGAGTGTCCGTGGCTGAATCTACACTAAATCCGAGAAGACACGGGCACAGCACCTCAAGCAATGGCATGAGATCAGCCGTACAATTTAATTGCGTGCACAGCACAGATCCTGGCCCAGATTTTGCCACTGCCAGTGGGTGTTCTCATGTGCTGGGGCTGTTCCCCTTGGGACGTTTGGCTGCGGTTTCACTGGTTTTGGTGCAGGGACACAAACCGTACTGCGTGAGGAGGCCTCGGCACCAGAGGTGGCTCCCGGCTCGCTTGGCGTACAGGTATGGTGGTGCCTACATGCGGCTTCGAGGTCTGGCAGCACCTTCACCCATCTGACATAACATCCCTTTGGGGAAGGCTCCTGAACGACCCTGTACGATTCTTCCATCCTTTTAAGTGTGCGCTTTGTACAGCTTCGCTATTTACCATTCTTCATTGGTAAAGATTTCCCTTTGATCTGCTCGGTCCTGATAATTCCCTTTTAAACTCATAACGGGGACTGGAAATGCAGCATCCTGGCATGTTTCTTCATTTGTGCAGGGTTTTCCTCTTCAACGAGAGTTCTGGCAGTTGCACGCCACATGTCACCGGAGACTAGACATGTATTTAAAATCAGATTACATAAGTCTTGGGTTTTGATTTAGCTTTCCTGCACT
Organism: Chionis minor; assembly: GCA_013398295.1. NCBI lineage: Eukaryota > Metazoa > Chordata > Aves > Charadriiformes > Chionidae > Chionis > Chionis minor. The sequence goes on along the minus strand of VZSF01004093.1, from coordinate 279,101 downwards.
GCTGTTAAATGCTCTCGAGAGACCGTCTGCAGCCATGCCACCAAAGCTCTCTCCAGCCATTAAAGCTTTCTCAGGTTTGGATTCCATTTGCAAATGCACATATGTAGCTGAAATAATTGCTGCCGTTGCCAGGCCCACTTTGGCAATAGCAATAAATGGTTTATAGGCAGTTTCAGAGGACTGTTGCTACCCATAAATAAAGCCATTTGTGCAGCAGTTTTGGTCATACTGTTCTAAGGCTGCTATGCCAAAATCCTTTTGGGAGATACCTGTGGCCAGCTTGAGTGTTTTGCTTACTGCCAAGAAACCCTCCTTCTGTGGTTTTAGTACGCAGCTGGGGGGTGTTAGTAAGCTTTTGTTACTGGGTAGCCTAAGAGGAAGGCTACTACCTTTTCAGTCCCGTTAGCCTCTTAGCTGCCTCCATAAGCTCTTGTCTGGATTAGAAACCTCCCTTTACAGATCACTTTCTAATTGTTAATGTTCAGTTTTTCCAGCAGTCTCCTTCTGATGGTTTTGGCCCCAATTCCAACTGCATCCTTTATCATAACTCAGTCAGACCTGCGAAGTCGCTGCGTTGAGGATCTGCCTTAGATCTTCCTCCCAAGCTAACAATTTCCCTTCCTTTCTGAACCCTCTACTAATCTACTTGCTTATTTGCTTTATTTTTACATGGAGTTCAGTGAACCTCACCTTCATAACGAGGCAGTTCCTCCTCTGCCTGCACTAATGAAAGAATGTTTACAACGCCAAATCCTATACAGTGAAGGAAAAATCAAGCTGAAAGGGCTATCAAGCATTGGAACAGGCTGCCCAGGGAGGTGGTGGAATCGCCGTCCCTGGAGGTATTTAAAATATGGGTAGACGTGGTGCTGAGGGACATGGGTTAGGGGTGGTTTTGGCATAGGTTTATGGTTGGACTCAGTGATCTTGAAGGTCTCTTCCAACCCAAGTGATTCTATAATATAAAGTTTTCACACGGGACTGGGTACCCAACACTATGTTGTCTGTCTGAAATTGCAAGTGTCATTTCTTCTCCCCCCAAACATGCTACAGAGATGTAAGAATCACCAGAAAGATCAAATTTTCAGGGGTATTGTTCTGTGCCTAGAATTTCATCAAGGAAGGGCCGGGTTCTAGTTTGGCTGGAAGATGAGCACACCAAAATAATTAATTCTTCGTCCAGAGAATACCTCAAGGAGGAAACTGGAGGACCTGGCCCCTGAGACATATTAATAAGACGCTGCAAATGCTCTCTTTTCATCCAGTGAAAAATGCAAGATGTTCTAAGTGAAATACATCACCTCCAGATCCTTTTCATTGAGTTGTCAAACGCAGAAAGCATATCAAGCTATGAAGCTGGTAACACATCCAAAATAAAAAAGAAATCAAGGTTGGTAGTGCCTGACTTTTCCTGCAACAGATTGGGTAAGGTAGCAAGGAGCTGCCTTTCGGCAATGAGCACACTGGATATCTCTCTGATGATACCAGTCCTAGAAGTAGCTGGATGAGGTCCCAGAGTGGAAACTTGGCATTTGCCTAAAAGCTGGAGACAATGGAAGCTGTTCCTCCTGCCACGGATGAGAAATTGGTCGTATCTGTTGGCCCCAGTTCATAAGGGTGGACTAGTAGCTGGAAACCGCTGACAAGGAAACAGGCTGCGCTCGCCCTGAGGAGCGGGAAGATCTTTAAGGGTTTACGCACAGCTACAAACCCTCTGTTGTTGTTATTATCTTTTGTCTACAGAAATACCCAAGGTGCCGTTTATGCCACCTTTTCCGTGAAAGGGAGACAATAGGAGGGAACACGATCGTCTCGTGCGTATCATTGCTATTAACAACAATACATAGAGGACAAAATAGAGGACACACTAAGGAAATGTTTCTGTGACAAATGGGCTGATGGAAAACTAAATGGATGCTTAAGAGAGGTGCAGGCTGCAGGGCTAGAGCAGAAGTGAGCCATGGATACCCAGGGAGTGTGCTCCACAAATTACTCTCTTCTTAGCTCACTTCCAGGTCCAGTGCGAGTTACGGGGGTTTAACCTATGAAATCACTTCTGGCGTGGTTCTGGGGAGATACTCATGCTGCGTAAGTGATTACGTAGGAAGCCTAAATTTAGACAGGGTAGCTTGAACCCCACTCTGGTACATAGAGCTTTTCTCACTTCCCATTGCCGTGCCAATGGCCTTGTCCCAGCTCCACGTTGGCGTGAGATCCAAGCCGGCATCCCACAGCCCCTGTGCCACAGCTGCCATGGGACATGAGCCAGGGCCTGTGCCCCAGAATGGAGTGAGGAGCGGTGAGGAACCTGGATAGCAGCCTGGTGGATGGTACACCCCAGCAGCTCACTGTAACGCAGCCAAATTTGGGATCTGAGCATCTGAGAGGTCTCTGCAGGGGAGGGCTAGCCTGGAACAATGACCTTAGCAAATGCTGTTGGTTTGTCTTGTTTGCCCTCCAGGAAATGTTTATTTACCCAGGCTTTTCCTGAAGAGATGTGTTGCGTAGGACGTCCTCAGCTGAGAGATGGGGCATTTCAGTTCAATGGATATTTTGCAACCTACATGTCTGTGGTAATCTGTGTGCTAAAAAGGAAGCAGACACTGAAATCGCACTTCTGTTTAATTAGTTTTACCACAATTGTTGGATGTAACATGCGTGATTGCAATCATCGAAAGAGTATAAAATTGTATCTCTTTACTTGGATCAAATGATTTATGTTTTACCTTTCCCATACAGCCAGGGTCACACAACCTGTCGTAGTAGCTGGTAAATTTGCTTCCCTTATTTTCTGTCTGAAGGTCCCACAGGAAAGAACAAAACACCAATAAGCTGGGAAAAAAGTGAATGGAGAAACCGAAAGCCAAGCCTGCTGGGGCAGCGGTACCCCCAGAGCTGTGTGAGTGCACCTTTCAGTGCAGGACCCATCTCCACAGAGGCTGTATTCATCCCGCGCTCTCAGCTCCTGCCTGTCGGGGGGCTGCTCTCACCAGCTCCCATGGTTAGGGGCATCACTGTCTTCGTTTTGGCAAGCTTTTGTAGATGAAGGTCTTTGCCTGAACAGGAGCTAGTTTAATGCCCAAGAGGACCTTAGCTAGTGAATGGAGAGCAAAGAGGGGCAGCATCCATTCCTGTGGGGAGTCAGCACGTGGGAAAGCCTATGTTTCTGCCTGCTGCTGGGTCAGCGAGCCATTTTCACAAATATCCACTTCTTCATGCATTAGGAGTCCTTCTTACATCTAAAACACCCGTTAGAAAGCAATATTAAAAGCAATAAAACCGGGGTTTTTTTTGTTTTGCTAAAGCCACCTGCCTTACCAAACTGGATGCAACCCTGTACTGTAAAACTTAAAGCCCCCAGCAGGATGTCTCATGGTGGCGGGTGGCTGTACTCCCAGTGGAGGTAAGAGGCACCTCCCAGCTGCTCGGCAAGCTCCTCCACCTGGGGGAGACAGTGCCATGGAAGCTGTGCTCTCGGCTGGCCATGGCACACGGCCCACCAGGGAGAGGCAGGGGGTTATGGCTTTAATGCCTTTAGTCCACCTGCCATTTTCCATAGTGACCCCCTTTTCCACCAGTTGCTCCCTATGCACCACTGACACAAGATTTCTTATTAAAAAACCCCAAATTCTTGGCACGCTCTTTGAAGCAGACTATAGCCTATATATGTATAGCCCCATTATAACAACTCTTTCAGCTTTCCAAAAGCGGGTCGCCTTCACAGTGCAGGTGTGCGAGAGCGTGAGCAGGCTGGGAGCAGCGTGCGATGGCAAACGAGGCACGAAAAACTCCTACCGTCAACCACGGGTTTGGGCTGGGAACTCTTCAGCCGCAGCGAGGGCCTGAAGCGGGTTCGGTCGTTGAAGCTCCAGCTCTTCTGGACTTTGGTGGGGCTGCCCTCGGTGGCAATGTCGGCACTTGGTGACCGGCGATCTCCAACTGAAGACTGCCTGTTCTTTATGCTTTGACCTCGTGGGCTGGCCATCCGGACCCGCTCCTTAAAACTTAGCTTTTGACTGTGAGGAAGAGAAAAGTATTTTATTTCATGGATCCTCCACTCCTTTTTTTTTTTTTTTTCTCTTTGTGTCATACGATATTAGGAAATAATTTCTAAAGAGTCTCAATGATATGAATCTCTTTCTTACACACTTTTATTTTCATTGAGTGTATTTCCTTTGGGAATGAAACTGATTTGATGTAATTGTTTTTTGATAGAGGCACTATCAATGGCAGTCTGTTTTACAGTACAGAATAAGCTTGTACAGGAAAATAAAATTAACAAATTTCACCCAATTGTTAGAGATTAATCTCTAAGATTTTAATTTTTTTTATTCCTTGACTTTTAAATAGGTTTCTTTTCATCTTCAGCCCAGCTCAGTGCATTTCTGGCCATCTCCTCAGATAAACAAGAACAAAATGTATTCTATTATTACTGCATGCCATGTAGTGTTGTGGGTTTTTTTTTTTAAGCAGGCAAAAATACTGTTAGTATATTCATGCTTTTTCAAAACGTGGCACTTCCAGGATTTCATATGCATTGTTAGTGATCACACATATCCGGAATTCCTTGTTGCAGCACTTACTTGGACAAGACGAAACCAAAATTAACAAAACATCCAAGAAATAGCATGATGACTGATTAATGGAAATGTAATGATAGGCTGTGTGGTCACTAAAGTCGTTGCTGGAGATTAAGCTGGAAGCTGAGTACCTGCAGGTGGCATTGGACAGGCACTTTAGGACAGGTACAAGAGCCCAGCCAAGTTCATGACTGTGACTGCTGGATTAATGGTGGCCCTGGGGTCTTACAGTTGGCCAACTGTAAGCTGATATTTTTTTCCCTCCTGGGAGTATAACCCTCCCCGCCAGTCAGTTAAATGTGGGATATGTAGATTTTCTACTTTCTGGTGCTTGAATCACCTTTGTCCATCTTCAAACATATCTGATGAACATCCTTTGGTCACCATGACTATCTGCCTATGCTTTTTCATTATTTAACATTTTTGCCTCTGTTTATCTCTTCCTGAAGCAGAAGGCACAAGGGGGAAAGAGCAAGGAAGTCTGATATCATGGTTTGGAAACCTTGTTTTATCTACAAGATTAAGTTCAATCGCCTGTACAAGGGAACGGCCGTCTTGATCAGCGGTGTTCTTGCAAGGGGGGAGATGATGGGAGCAGTTGGTATGATATTACTGGGTCTTGCAGTCCTACTGCCCTTCTACAGGCTTTGGGGGTGCTTTCCGACAAATTATAATTGTATTTGAGGTTAAGGCACTTTCTAGTACTCAAAACCTTTGCATTTAACTTCAGCATGCCCAGAAGATGTTTTCAACAGAAATGAATTCTGCAGCTAATTAGCCAATACTAACATGGACTATGTGGCTCTTCGATGTTTAACCCACTGCACTCTGAAAATACAGTGTTAATATGTATTTGTATGAAATGGAAAGTAGTTACAAACTTCTGTGGCTGTGAAATGTTGAGATAATCAGATATCTTTGTCCATGCATAGCATAGCATAGCATAGCATAGCGTTTCATTCTGAATACAAACATCACTGAGAGCAGAACGGATGCAGTTTGTAGCAGGCAAAGAACATGCTGGGAAGCTTGTAATGAGATAATTTTCAAGAATGCTAAAAATGAGCACATCAATAGAAAGATTATTAGATAAATGTATTTCTATATGGCATGTTGGATCACTTGAAATAATACCTTTACTATAATTTCTGAATGTAATCCCCTTCTTCCCTTGCCCAAAGTAAGCAATTGTTGAAATAAACACATCATGGTGCTGGAAATGTTATCTATTTCCATTGCAAATCGTTACCCAAACCTGCAGTACTGTGTGCTGTTGCATATGCAATACAAAAGACCCACAGAACCTACTATTTGAAAGAAAAGTGAGTTCTAAAATTTAATTTTCAATACAAATTGCACTTCAAGAGGGAATTACATTTCAGCTCAGGAATCTTTTGCATTGTACAATTTAATGAAAGTACAAGCTGTAAAATATTTATTAACCATATTATTGCATTGTCATACTATACAGCATGAGCAACAGAATCAAAAATGGACTTCTTATTATAGATATTATTCCTACGCATGTCCCCCCTGTGCTTTTTTTAACTCCTCTTATGGCTCAAATTGTATTTGCGATTGAAGCATGATTTTTTTTTTTTTTTTTGACAAGTCTTTGAGTAAAAAACGGTTTTGGACAGCTCTCTTCCTGTTAAGCCAGTTAAAATGAAAGGAAAATTGATAAAATAGCCATAAAAATGATCAGTATGGACCATATTTTTAATAATCCCATTAATTCCAAAATAAAAATGAAAATTAAAAAAATGGAAAAAGCATACATGTTGTGCTGTCAATTAATTTGTACTAATGAAAGCAATGGCTGCCTTTAAATGACTTGTACACATGGTTATTTCATTTATAAAAGCTGAATGGTACACAATGGCTACTTAACCTGAATATCTTTAGTTCTCCAAATCAAAGCAATGAGGCAATGGCGAAAGGAACAGTAGACACTTCATCTGCACTAGAGACATTTTTCAAAAGTGCAACACTGAGAATGAAAATATTAATTTAAAACACAGACCTTATACTTAAAAGAAAATAAATCTGCTTTGTAGCAATGGCAATGTAATGGCATGCCGAGGGTCCATGCGGAAGATGCTGCATCGTGAAGAGAAACGCAGCCCCTGAAGGAAGCGTGGTTTGGAAACTCTATTTTGCATCCTGAGAGTTTCTCCAAAGACACTGATTATGGCGGTTGTTTGCTTCTTGGATCCCTGTTCCTATTTTGAGACTGGTGGGAAACGTTCCTGTAGTCACTGGGTCCTGCTCAGCGCAAGCGTAAATGGTATGACTCGCAGCAGGGGAGGACTCATGCTTGGGAGAAGAAAGCTGCTGTCCTTGGGCGCACACTGCCATGAGGCTCTTCCATATAGGATAAATAACAGATCATGAAGGAATAGCTGAATCAGAGCATTTTGGGGGCATCCTGACCAGGCTTTTTCCCACAGTTAAAGTCCCCTTCCTTATAGGATGTATAGTGTCTGGCTCTTGCTTCTGCAGTAGTGGTAGAGATAAAGAGTGGAGATAATCTTATGCCCTTTCAAGCATCTTTGGGTACTCTGCACTTGAACTGGTAGCCACTGAAGCCTTCAGGGCCCTTTACTCTCATTTAATGCTGGCTGGACTAGCACTGTGCTAAAAATCCTTCACCTCTTGCAGGACCTAGCCTATTATATTTTTCTCTCTCCCCTATTCTCCTCTCTTTTTGCATTATATCCAAAGGAAATTCCTTGAATTAATGCAAATCTGTTAATGGCCATTGGAAATGCACATATCCCTGTAAGTACTTCCAAGCTTTAAGTTGAATGTTGGCCCAAAAGGCAAAAACCACGAGAAAGAATCAGGAAAACGAAATTACACAAGCTCCTGAATCAGACCTAAATGACAAAGATCTGAGAGAACCACAGCTGTCTCCAGTTGCCTCTGCATTCCTTCAGATGTGTGTCAGTCCGTCATTTCTTGTACATTATGTGATTGATAGTTTATCCCAGTTGGTTTACGTACATATTTGCTTCCTATTACAATCTTTCTTGGCAATTGTAATCTCGGTGGACCTATTGCTCCCCTATTCTTGCAGGCTGCAAATTGTGGTATATATTAATATCGATAACACTTTGAAGCTTTGAAGCATCTTTTAGTGGAGATCAATTACAACTGGCACCTGTGGGAAAAAAGCAAGTGACTTTTCTCTATTTGTTTGCCTTCTGGAAGGTCAGTTGTAGGATCTTACCACTCATCCCTCCTGTCAGTACATGCACGAAACGTTCACTTCCCTGGGACAGGGAACCAGAAAGGACTTTCTAGTTCTTATTTCTTCTTTTTTTTTTCTTTTTTTTTTTTTTTAATTCTGTCTTTTCCACGTTTGATTTATGAAGGAATAGGTGTTTAGGGACACTAGAGGTCACTGTAGCTTCACTGCAAGGGAACAAGCACTTCTCTGCTGGACCACATGGCTAGACTTGATAGGATTATGCTTAAATTGATAAATGCCTGCAAACCTTGGCTTTTCTCTCCCACAGTCACAGCTCTGTCTGTCTTACACGGACCATCTTACTACAGTTTTTAGTTAGCTGAGGATCTCTCTGCTTCCCAGTCCCACTCCCCTATTTCCCCACCTGCCTTCCTGCATTTCTGGTCAAGTTTATCTTCTGCCCTGCTTCAGCCTCAGACCTGCAGTACTACTGCTTGCTACTAGTCACAATTTCCAATTCATTTTTCAGCTTTTCGCACTGAGTTGGCTGGTGGAAGTGGGAATAAGAAGAAACTGAAATGTATCAGAAGTAACTGGAGAGCCTGAGGGTGAGGGAGAATGCTTTGGATCTCGAGATGAGACAGAAGCTAAAACTGCCAAAAATTATCACCCATGGCAAACAACGGCAAGCAAACATATGTGGCGATTTTACCTCCAATAAATGCAGATGTTGATTCTTACCAAGCCTACAGACGACTTTACTGAGATTAAGCTAAATTGAACAAAATGCAAATGCAATGGATAGTACAGTGAGGCCTGAAGTTCAAATGTTCAAGTCTTCTCCACCAGTCTCATGCTAGGACCACGAACCCAAGAAATGTAGTGTTATATCTCATACCTTCAATGAGTAATAACGAGAATTTCAGGGACATAATGTCTTAAAGTTCAATCATCAAACAGAAAAAAATAAATGAAGTTCAGGGTTTTTGTATATTTTTTCCTTTTTCAAAACAGTTTCCAGGTGAAGAGAAACTATTTTTGATCTCCATCTTCTATCATCAGTTTGTACTTCTATTGTCTTTTAAATTATTTTTAAAGAGTAAGAAAAAAATTGTAATAAGCGTGAGTTATAAATCAAGGGTTTCTTCCCATAAGATCCATCCATCTAGCAATTACCATTTTTGGTAAGAGACACAATTTCCACAGAATTCATCTGAGGCAGATGGTTGATTTCACATGCATTCCTCTACCTTCCAGTACAGGACGCAGGCACAGCTTCCGCAGGCTGTGTCCAAGGGGATTCTTCTCAACAACAATTGCACATTTTGACTGCTGGTATTGCCTAGGGTGTCATAGCTTAATATTCCCCACTAATTATTAGATGGAGAACTCAACTGCCACGGTTATAAAAATCCTCTTGGACTTGGGGAAAGGCCTTTACCCGAATATTCAACCCCAGTTTCAGATCTCCACAGGGTAATGCATTCCAAAAGTTCAAGTCTCAGGCAGAGAAGGGGAACCGGGCTTCGGCAAACCGCGGCGTGCTGCACACTGCAATTGTCCGACCGGATGAGTTTCAAAGAACTGGTATCATCACCACCGTATTAATGTCATTGCAGGCAACAGGCAACAAGGGAATTACAAGCACTTAAAAATAAATAAATTAAGAAGCCTCCTTTGGAGAGGTAAGGAACTTTAAAGCACCAAGGAGGGGAGGTAAATGAATCATGCACCTGATGTTAGTTGGCATTCTCAAACATCATGTGAATAGGCAGGATGCTGAATACCTATGTTTCCGAGGTGTGTACATCCTGAAGAGCTTCTGTTTATTACTACAAAGCTTACTAGGAGTGAGGGGAGATAGAGGACCGTGTTACTAAGCATTCCACTGCTAGGTAAGGGGTTAGGCTTTCCTCCTCAAGTTAGATTCTGCATCACTGGCCATTTCTTTTTCATACGGTACATGCAGAGAGTTTACATTAAATCTGCTTTTAGAAACAGATATGGTATAGGAGGTGGAGAGAATTCCAGAGTATAATTTACTTGTTTCCCTCAGAGCAGGGATGACTTTTCTCCCCAAGCTCCTATACTGGCAAAACTCCTCCTTATTGCACCAGAGAGTTGTCTGAATAGGGAATTCGTATTCAGGCTCACTAGCTGCAGCACTAGATAGGTGTCATTCATCCTCTGTAGACAGCCAATGCATGTCCTACACACAGCTTAAGACTGCTTATGCTCTCAGGATGTTGTAAGATTCATCAGTCTTGATCTAGTTTCCTGCACAGGAAGAATTTCAGCCACATTGTATAACTGAACAGAAATAAATACTATTCGCGTTCAGTGTGTGCATTTGTAGATGCAGAGAATTTAACATATAGGCTTTTAAAATAACTTGCAGAACTCTAGAGCTGATTTATAGAAATGTCTCATTTACAGAGTGGATACACCAGAGAGGTTGTTTACCATTACTTTTGATAAATGATTAATTAGAATACTTGTGTATAATATTTTGAGAAGTACAACATACATATTTTTCTTAAAATCAGTATGAAGCTACAGCACCACAAACACAGCTGTCTCAACTCAAATGCACAGCAACATTCAGTTACCTAATGAAAGACTGTAGGTCTATACATGACAAAATGCAAGAATTAATTTCTGTAAATATAAAAGTCATTTTGGTAGGAAAAAAACCCAATTAACTTTTACCTAAAGTAATAAAAGTTTTTCTCCACTGTTATTAGAATGGAGTACAGAGAAAAGAGCATATTCAAAAAGCAATCCAATGCACTACTTGTGCAAACACATCTTCATTTAAAGAGTGAAACAAGAAGCAGCTTACTTAGTTCACATAGCATCCCATGCAAGTCACTCAGCATCGCAGTAAGAAAGAAGTTAAATAGTCAAGGACAGTTATCTCGAAGTACATTGCAGCAGTTTGCATGTATATTTTTACCACAGAAGACCACATACAACACATGTACTTTGAGTGCTACAAACATACAGCAATATATCAGCATAAGAATGATCAACAGCCACTGACAAAACACACCTTTTTCAAAAGGCACTGAGTGGTCCGTAGGGTTTTTACTCTAGACCAGGATCTCAGGAGTTAACGAGTTCATTTTTATACCTACACTAATTTTCAGCAGTGCACATATTAGTTGAGAGTTTCTGAAGGGAAAAAACATCTTCCATTCAGTGAAAATAAAGTGAAAAAATCTAGCTAAATCATTGAGTACTTTTAAAACCACAACAGTTATCACTGACGTGAAGCATGTAATACAGTTTTGACAGCTGGGTTTTTTTTCATCTATCTTCTAGTTATTGTAAGTAAATTTGTATATTTAAGTGCTCACAGGTACAACTAGGAATAACCTCTCCGCTCTGCACAAGTCACTGTTTTGGAGGCACGTACTCATTTACTGTCAACTTCAGCCTCACCTTTAAAAAAGCTCAGTCAAAGTCAATTTTCAATGTTGCTGTTGAAGGAGTAAGAAATACGGCTGGTGAGTGCAAAAAAGTTTCAATCAGGCTGTAATAATTTAATGAGATCAGTATGTTGCCAGCAAGCCTAAAGAGGTGATGTATATGAAAAGTCATAGGGCTGACAAGAGCAGGTGAAGTGCTCTTGAGGGACATCTCGGAGCAAATCCAGTCCCCTCGAGTTCCTGCGGCACTAACAGCAGTTACGTGCATGCTGGGGAAAAGGATGGAGTTGGGTGCCAGCGGAGCAATCTGGAAAGGGGAATGGGACATGGATAATTGACGTGAAGACTTTCCACCCCTGACTGAATAACCCAGAAGAGTTTGTGAACCACAGTACAACTCGGAGGTGGATGTATTTCAGCTATTGATGTTTTGTTGATAATGAAAAAAAAGAGCCGGCACTTTTTTTCTTGGCTTTTCATCATTTCCTGCTTGGAGGTGAACTCCACTATTCTCTGATCATGCTGATACCGCAGTGCCGGTTGCCGAACACCTGCAGACTCCCACCCCTAATGAGTTTTGGGGGTAGCGTAATTTCTCTTGTAGCCACCGAGTCCTTTCCTGTCCCTAAGGATTCGAGCTCTAAGTATGGCAAAGAGCGGCATTTCCTCTTACTGCCTTCAGATTGCGCATCTCCAGGGCTTCATTTACCCAGCGAGGATGGCCCTGCCAAGCCTGCCTCTGCCTGCTGTAGGCATCCACTAGGAAACCCTGCTTGTCCTCCAAGCCGGCAGTGGTGGGACTTATTTACGGAGAGATGCCCGGCTGCCTCCTCCTCCCACACAGGGCCATGCGAGAGTGCAACCCCTGCAGCCGGCTGGAGGTGAGCCACTGCAGTGGTGCTTTCTCCCCACCTGCCACGTCCCAAAACGCCCTTGAGGAGGGGATGGCAGGAAAAGGTTAAGAAAATGAGGTAGCCTTGAGGATGCTCCTGCAAGGCAGCACTGACCCTTCCCAAGGTGACAGCCAGCCAGCCCCATCGGGGCATCCTCTCTCTGCGACAGAGGGCTGGTGGGCTTATTCACAAAGCCAAATTCAACTATATGCCTGTGACTTCCACTGTGATTCCTGGAAACCTGGGGCATCAGTTTTGTGGCAGAAGCTGGGGGGCCGTGTCCTTGCCCAGGAGCTGGGTCTGGGGAGGCTGCTCCGCTCGCTACTCTGACACTGTTCAAACTGAGCTCCCCCTCAAAGTTCAAATAAGTGGCTAGAAAAGTAAAAAAATTGCCTAGTTTTTCCATACAAAACCAAAGAAGCAAATCTCAGCAGCATTAGTCTATTGATATGAGTTTAAAAAAATGCAATTTGTGATTATTACCAGTTAAGGGTTGCAGTTCATTGAACCTACTGTACAGAACCCGAGACATCTAAAAGCCATTAAGAAGCAGCAATTTCACATATAAAAGAAATAAAAGAAACTACAAACCTGCTAGAAGCTTCCCCTTGTTCTTTTCTTCAGGTCAGGGAGTGGGAGGGAAAAACATACTTGTTATGCAGATAGTAACCACATTACTTAGTTACAGATGATGTTAGATACATGATAAACGTAAATGGCTATGTTAATTAGTGTACAACACACACGTCACATTGCAACCACAAAAACATTCAAGCAAGACTCGTAACAACAGTGCTTCTGAAAAAGAAACTTTTCAGTTGTTTTAACACGTGCATAACATGCTCAGTACATACCACTGCAGACTGAGTTGGCAAAGCACTTAGGCAAAATGCATTGCTGACACATATATAACAGAAAGCTGTAGGCTCTTATTAGATAAAGTTATCTCTGGTAAATAAAGAGGTTTAATTTTAGCATAGCACAGCAATACGCTTATTTAAAATAACAAGTAGATGCACTTTGGAGGGACAATCATATTTTAGAATATTTTTGGTGGGATACAGCTTCATTATTTATGCAATTTTATTCATCCATTTGTACCAATGTTGCCTTCAACCTGTCTGTATATGTCAAAAATCAATATTCCATGTAACTTTTAATGTAAAAGCTCCTTTTAGTTTGGAGCATTTTGGAATTACAGTTATGGTAATGGATTACTTATGGCTCTGTTCTTGTCAACTCTTTGAAATTCAAAGATCAGCTTTGGGTAGCCAGCCAAACCTCTTTTTGGCTGAACTTTTTGGCAGACGATTACCTTTTTACTGTCATGTGGATTCATCACCCAGCTTTGAGAGAAACCACTAATTCTCTTGCACTGTCTGCAATAACAACTTTTAGGATGCTTATCAGAGCTTTCCCATAAGGCTCTTAGCGCTCTGCTTTTTGATCTTTATCGAGTATCTTTTACTTCCTGATTTGTGCCCCGTATTGAATCAGTCAACTTACTACCTCCTGGTAAATCTTTTACTGAATTATTGAAGAGTCTCGGGCTGCCAGCGCTCTGTGAATTCTCACCCAAACGAAGGCATCAAATATTTCCTGTCTGCAAACTGTGACATCAGGTCTTTTTAGTTGTCTTCCACTGACCATGGCTAGAACTGGGGATATAATTTGCCCTGAGGAAATACTGAATATACAAGAAGTTATGACGAAAAGGAACAAATTCCCCAGTGCATTCACCTGCAGAATACCACAAAGCTCTCTTCTCTCACAAAGGCAGATCTCTAGCTATAGCCTTATGTAGAGGCACCAAAATACCATTAAATCAAGAAACAAGCTCTGCGTTAAACTTAATATTTTCCTCCTTAGAGATAATTTGGAACTGGGTGAAACATTAGCCTTGGTCTACGAGTGGGGTTTTGGGAAAATGTTTCTAATGCCTGTGCTCAGATAAATGGCAATGATTTGTATTTGTCCCACCGTCCTAGGCTGCTAGTCATATTGATCTGATTTGTTAGTTGAAATTTTAAATGAGAGGACTCGAGAAGACAAAACAAGACGAAACAGACAAATAGTAATTCTCTATAAGCTTGAACAGACATTGAGAACAGCACCAGCTGCCATATTTGTACCTACTTTGTAGGGCTGCAGGTATGCAAGGCCTTCAAATGAGGCTTCCAGGTAGCAATGGAAACCGATTTCTCATCAGCCGCATAACTACGCCATACACACTACGTGCAGGATATATGGTAAAAAAGAAAAAAAAACAAGGCAAGAGGGAGCGGGGGATGAAACAAAAAATTGAAAAGCAGATTAGTAACCAATACAAGTCGTGGCTTTCTTTTATCATTCATAGCACTGATACATGCCTGAGGGGAGGAAGAATACTTTCATAATATCGCCAGGTGGCTGTCAGGTTTGTTCGGCTGGCGTCGGTAGAATAAAACCGCCAAGAAGCCTGGTATGGGGAAACAATAGAAAAGCACAAAGGATCCAAGAACATGAAGTGACAATGCCACCACACTGATTACGGAGAGAGGGGATTTTGCTCAGATTGGGATGTGCTCTATTAGGTTGATTAAGCACCTAATAATAAGCAGTAAAAACCTACCAAAACTTTTGTGAATCCCAGTACACTTTGCCCAGTAAAGTAAGAGCTACGGGCTTTGTGGAAGCACCAGAAGATATTCAGCACACAAAGGTGCTCAGATTGGGATGTGCTGTATTAGGTTGATTAAGGAAATACCGGTAAAAACCTACCAAAACTTTTGTGAATCCCAGTACACTTTGCCCAGTAAAGTAAGAGCTACGGGCTTTGTGGAAGCACCAGAAGATATTCAGCACACAAAGGTGCTCAAAAAAGCATTGCAGTGATTTATTTGTGACAAGTCCATAGGGGACACCCACACAAACTTGCAGTCTGAGGTAAAGAAAGTGTCACAATACATTTTGTAAATGATAATAAAAACCAGACAAAAAGCATTTAGAAGAAAAGTGACGTGTTCTCTGTGGTTTGAAACATTGCTAAATGTTTTAGAACACAAATCATTTCGAAGGTGAGTGACCAAAGCATAGCACTGAAAATGTATTCACAATTTAGATTTATAACTGCATGTAGATGGTAAGACAGATCCTCAGTTCTACAACCTGGAACAGCTTCCCTGATGTCAACATAACTATATTAATTTGTACTAGCTGAGTATCTGTGCTTCCTGTATATTGTCAACCATTAAATGTCATCCAGGTATTCTTGTACGGAGTCTAATAACCTGTGTTTTCCTACTGCATATCTCCCAGAAATACATCTAGTCTTCATTTACAGACGGAGAACCTGATACTTACTTTGTAAATTGTTCCACTGCTTGATCATTCCCATTGTCAAAAATCTGTGTATTATTTTTAATTTGAAACTCTCTGCTTTTGTCTTATAGCCAGAGGTTATTTGTTATGTTTCTGTCTGCTACATTAAATAGTCCTGTAGGTTTCAGTACTTCCTCTCTGGACTTTTATGCTCAAATAATATCCACACTTAATATTTCCTATATTCTAAAGAAACTGAGAAAAGTATGTCCATATGAAACATTTCATTTTTCTATAGTGATACCTTAGCTATCTTTAAGTCAGGTAAAGGCTCTAGCAGACAGTATATCTATGGCAACAGAGGAGTTAGCACAGACTAATTCTACAGAGTAACTGATTAGAAAACAGACATTATCCCGATAAACTAGAGTACACTGATTTCCATGTTAGTTCATTATCAATATCTTCAACTGACAATTTAAAAAAGCCCGGGCACTTTTGCAGTAAAAAATGTTATGCAATTTAGACACATCCTGCATTCTGAACATGAAATTTTCTCCAGTTCTGGACTCATTTTTTCCAATGTTTTATTTGCTTTTTCCAGTTTTCCAGTCTTATGAACTGTAGATGCTGCGTTGACATACGTAGCATGTTAGTACCAGCATCACCATACACAGGGGTAATATCAGCCTCCTCCTACTTCTTACCTTTCTGGTTCTGTATCTAAGGACTGTAATAAACCAGCTGGAGTAACACTGAGAACCTGTATGAAGCTCTTGACCCTTCTTTCCCACTCTTTCTCCTCTGTCTTTCTCATCCTTCATCAAATCCTTCCCAGAGTCACTAATACTAGGACAGAGGCCTCTTGTAATAGTCTGAATTAACTGTTCCACCTTGTAAAGTTACCCAGATCATCCTCAGGTTCATTCCTGTGTGCCTGCCCTCATCTTTCCTATTCTGCTAGGCCCTGTGCCATTGGCAAATATCTCCATCAGCAATTTGATAATAATTTCCAGACCACTGAAAATGCTGAATGTGAAAATGAACATGTAGATGCTGAATGGCCTTCATCATGGGATCCCACCACAAATGTCTTCCTTTCACAATGATTTTACCTATTGAGAGTCACTTTCTGAAATCATTCAGCTACCTACTTTTGATCTATTTAGCATGCTGTCTTACTAATATTTTGGTTGCACTGTCCTCCACTAATAAGAGCTACGTCCAAAACCTAAATCTATTATGTGTTTCCTCTGGCAACCAAACTTGAAAGAAACAGATTAGAATATACCTGTTAGAAAATATCCCAGACACTAGTTCTACAGTACACTAGATAGAAAAGGAGTGGATTTATATTTACTAATTATTCTAATAAAAATTAAATTTTAAATATTTAATATCTAAAAATAATTGAACACTAACAATGGAAAACATTTATTAACTTTAAGAATGCTTCAAAGACAGCCTGGCATCTATCTTGAACTTATCATGGAACTCTAGTATAGTCATGCTCAGCTTCTTTATTTGGATTTATTATTTCAGAATTAAAAAACCAGCACGAGTGACAAACATAAAGCACTTGGGATCCCAAGAAAATAAACTAGGATGCTAGAAGATTATTTCCCTTCCCTTTTTTTTTTCAGTCCATCAATTAGAGTAAAGCTAGGTGCAAAATCATTATCTAGAGGGTTTTGTCATTTTTAACTAGGACTGTAAGTTAAGGAAAAAAACCCATGCAAAATAGCTGTTTAACAATTATCACGCCACACCTGTCTAAAAAAAAATCTTTCTAAATCGTTGATCTGCACCTTCATGTCAATACTGGAGCTGAAAGCACTTCAGACAATTTCAGACATTTTGGAATTGCTAGCGCCTACTTTTCCAGTTTTGAATTGACTAATAGTGAAAGCAATTCTCTGGGCAGGACACTTTTCATTTTCACCAAGTATATCACTCATTGGAGCACTCTAAACCCTGTAGTAGATGAAAAGTAGCTTAATATAGGCAAGACTGCTGTGCTGTCAGTCGGGTTGTGTAGGGATCAATTCTATTTCTCCAAGTAATTTGCTGACTGCAGGCACGCCATTGACATCCTCAACTTGGCTTCTTCGGCATACATAGAAGAACTCCAAAACTATGCGTAGAAATGCTATATACACAATTATGGCAACACATGACAATCACTGAACAAACTTATTTCATGAAACTAACCAATCTGTTAAACATTATTTCCAAATTGAAATAATAAAGCTTACTCCAATATGTACTTTAAATCACCTCGTTATGTTTTCTCTGATTTCATATTTACCTGAATTAGACTGGCAGCTGGATTCCTTCTTTTCTCAAAGTGTTTCTGACGATGCTGTTCCTGCACTTTTAATGCAAATCCTGAGCCAAGGATGCCCTGCAATACAATACATCATTTATCATTCTGTAGTTAGTTTTTTCAACATACACAATCGACTACAAAGGTTTTGTGAAGATGTTATGCCGTGTGCTTTCTTCAGATAACACGTTCATGACAGTATATGATAGTATAAGGCTTGACAAGAGTGGTGAGATAACATCTGTGGTGCTACCAGTGACCACTCATCCCAACCATAGATTGGGTTTGTGCTACGCTATGTTCTGGCAACTCTAAGGGCCACGGATATATACCTATATGTAAGGCAACAGGCAGGAACATTCAGAGGAATTTAAGTCAGGAATAATGAAATGACCAGCTGCCAGATGCGCCACATATATATGGGCTTCAAAGTCCGTATCTGCAGTGCTTATCATAACTTTTGATTTTAGAAAAGTTAGAAAATGCCTTGCTTTACAGATTAAGACCATTTCTTCTTGCCCTTTCCCATCTAAATAGTCCCCACTGTTCATTGTGTAGGCTATGAAAAAAGCTGACGATTAAATCTCTCCTATTTTGGCTTTTTTACATTCAAATAAGTTAGATAAATTTGAGTCTTGCTGAACAAACCCAAAGACTGAGAATGTTTCCCTCTTTCCTTGCAAGGAGTGTAGTATTTCTGCCAGACATGTCTGCATTATAAGGAAGAATATTTCCACTTGATTCTTTGTCAGGATAAAATAGTATTAGAAATGCACAAGGTTCATGCATATATCTTGCTTTACAGACACAGTCAACACAAAAGTGTTTGTGAGGAAAATGAGTATCTGTACACAGATATGACATGAGGAACAAAAGATCTGGCATCTCTAATATGTAAGGTTATTCATCTTTTATATGTTCATTGTAGTTCAGCTAACGCTAACTTTCTTGTTAGTGGTGACTAGGTAACAAAGAGAATTAATTACAGTAGCTGCCATTAAATATCAAAGATTCACAAACAGGTAATGTATTATAATTATAATTGTAATTATAATGCACTGTAATACGCCAGAGATACTGAAATACTCTCTGTACTTAGAATAAGAAATAAATGCAGCACATTAGATGATTCAAAGCTGTTGGTAAATGCAGACTTTTAATCTTGGTTTGCCTATATGGTTGAAAACAAATGTATTATCATAACATAGGTATTTCATAGTCATCTATAGATAATAAATTTTAGTATTAAAATATTGGCTTTCTGTATGTGTTGCATTAGATGCATTTCAGCAAAATACAAATGTCACTTCTGA
Organism: Chionis minor; assembly: GCA_013398295.1. Classification (NCBI taxonomy): domain Eukaryota; kingdom Metazoa; phylum Chordata; class Aves; order Charadriiformes; family Chionidae; genus Chionis; species Chionis minor. The sequence continues at coordinate 260,065 of VZSF01004093.1, read as the reverse complement.
TTTCATGCTTATTCAATACTAATTTAAAGAAGAAAGGAAATTCACTCACAAAAATTAAGTTATTTCTGAAGATACACTATACTTCAGTCATTAGATGATTCCCATTTCCATTAAAATCTCTTGATCATTGATAAAAGCAACATAAATAAACTGTCATGGTTTTTTTACAATCACTCACAGAAAATGATAGTTGCATTTTTACATTCAATGACATTAACTTTTGGTTGATTTATTGCCTTCTACTACTCTCTGTTGATAGCCTGAACAGGGTCATACAAGACAACCTATTAGAAATATCTCACTTTTTTTTCAATAGAATCTAATTCAGAAAAACATATCATCTGTTTTCTTTTAAAAAATATGAAAGAAAAGCAGTAATATATGAGCCACAAGTCATCACTAAAGAAAGGAATTTCAACCTTACATGACAGTATTCTACCTAATTTAGGATTATTTCCCAGTTTTGTCCTTGCCAAAGAAAGCCCCCAAAACTCAAGGAACGACAGCAACACTAAACCTTTTGTTTGGAGTTTGGAGAGCAGTTCACCAATGTTGTGACAGACCAAAAAGCCTTAATCAGTTCTTCTTCATGTAGAGAGCTTCCTTCAGCTTTTTATATCATAACTGAGGTAGGAGCTACTGAAGTTTCTATTACCTTTTTACAAATTTTATAGGCATACTCACAGCAGGTAGTGCAAAGAAAGAAATGCCAAGTAGAGCAAATCCTGCAGAAAGCAACCTTCCAAGCCAAGTAAGAGGAGTCTTGTCTCCGTAGCCAATGGTTGTCAATGTGATCTAAAATGAAATTAATTAATATTCTGGTTTACCAGAAGTCACCGAGCCATTAGTTGCAGATTATTTACATGGCATGAAACCGCATTTCCACTAAATAATCTGAGACACATGAAATATATATAGTTGTTTCTAAAAGAAAACCAAACATAAATAAATTAACATAATACATTTTTCTATGAAAACCTAATATTGTTTATAACTGAATAAAACTGAGATAAATTATAAATGTGAGAAAAAATACCTAAATAAGCAATAAATCAGTTTTGAAAATAATAAAACAGAAAGTCTGGGATCTCAAATTGGGACAAATGATGGGAAATTATGTGAATTGGGCAGAAAAGTGTTGCTTTCGATGGATGTAAAGGTCTTTCACCTGTTTTCTGCAGGGAAATATAACTGTATGTATTTGCACAACTACACAAATTTACATTACATGGAGATCATATTGGAAAATGTAGTAGGACTAAAAGGGAGTTGAAGTTCACAGACAAGAGAAAGTCAAAGTTAAAACAAGAAGGAGCTGCATTTTCTACAAGCCTGTCATTACAATTTGAAGTGGATTATTGTCTGAAACACAAAAAACACTAATTTGGAGCTGGAGGGAACTTTAAGAAGTTCCCGGTCATTTTCCCTTCCTTATGACAAGCTCAGATATACCTACATCACTCCTGATGGTGCAGGTGAAGCTCCAAAGACTGCTGCTCAGCAGCAGATGCAGAGCTACCTCAGGCTGTTGGACAACGTTTGCTCACACCTACGTGGGGAGGGACCAGAGAGAAAGAGGAGAGCATCTGTAATCTCTTCATGTGGCGAGTGTAATCAGAAGCTCGGCATACAGATGTTTCAACATCTGTGCTGTGGAGGCTGGCACCTCTGCCATGTGGCAACTGTGCAGATGACGGCAGAGTTTGGTACATGTAGGAGGGCTCTCCACACGCAAGTCATTGACCGCACGCCACGTAGAAATGCAGCGCATACGCAAATAATGGTGCGTAGTGGTGGTTTACCGACCGTATCTCCATGGCAAAAAGATTACGACTTCATGCTTGTGCGTGGCTGAGGGTCTCCCCCGACCCAGGGAAATGCCCTCCAAGCTACCAGTGCCAGTGCCAAACCTGGGGACTGGACTGGCAGTAGAAAGTCATGTCTCTGCGCTTCCTTCTTGGGTAGTTTGGACCCATCCCGCTGCCTGGTGTGGGCAGCGGGAGGTGTGGGTGGAGCGGAGGATTTTGGAAGGCCGGCTGGGAGGCTGCGTGCTCAGGCAATGGCACACGATGTTAATGGACAAAGATAGACAACAGTAGGCTGAACGCCAAGGACTCCGGGGCCTGTTATTAGCAGAGAACATGTGCACAGAGAATTATTTTACATCGTGTACCAAATGTGGGCAAGTTCAGGCTTCGCAAATATGCTGGCTGGAATGAATTCTTCAGGAAAATGCCTTCTAGAGATGTTATTTCGCTTCCAGCTTCCTCAAAGTTCATTCCTAGGCAAGATGGCCAAAGCAATTTTATTTAATGCTGGGGTCACCACAGGACAAAAGAAGGAAAGTCTTTTGGAAGTAATTAGATTTCAACTATTTTGGGCTGTGTAGATAGTAAACAGTGCTCCTAATTGCTCCCATTGTTGGGAACAAACTGCGGGTGTAATTTACCCTGAGAAAGCCATAGTGACTAAAAGAGAGTGAGCTGAATTAAGGCTGCAGCTGAAATTTCAAGTAGTTAAGTCTCCAGCTTTGTAATGTGAGCCCCGTTGCAGACACACCACCTTTCCTCACTCTCCTTCCTTGCTCCTCTTCACTTCCCTGCCCTATCCTCTCTTCCCAGCTTTTGCTGGATTCTTTGGAGAGCTAGTGCAACCTAGGAGGGTGGAGAGAAGTAGCCACATTTCTGTGCTGTTTGTTTCTGCTCTTTCAGTGAGTTGAGCCAGCTCGTGGAGGCACCTAACACGCTGCAGAGCCTGCAGAAGGCAGCATGTGGCTGAGATTGAGTGATAAGGAGAAAGAGAAATGGGAATGCAGCTCCCTTATTTTTGGCAGAGGTGAGCTAGTGCAACCACGCTCTTGGCCTGGCAGAGGAGCTTGGTTTGGTTTTCCTTTGTTTGCTGAAGATGGTATCCCCAGCTTTTATCATCAGAGAGCAAGTGGAGAACAGTTTGAGGCTATTAAGACCCAGAGAGCAACAAAGCACTTGAACAAATGAATCCCTAAATAAAAGTTCCTCAAAATTCGTTTCCAGGCCAGTCATCGCAAAGCAGTTTGAAGCTTTGGAACAAGCCCAGTTTCTTGGCTTCTGTCCAGCTCCCTATCTCTGCCAGACGCTGGAAAGTACAGAGATATCTCCTGCCTGGGCTGACAAGAAGGAAACAGAACTAAGTGTCATCTGCATATTAATGATATTGCCACTGAACTGTCTTCCGCAGAAGTCAAAGATAAACTTGAACCTTTGGGATCTGACATCTGGGAGCGGTCCAAAACCAGGAGCGGTCACAAAACTGTACCTCTGGAATGTCTCCAAAGAAAATAACAGGACAGTATTAAAGTCTTTCCCCTGATTCTTTGAGGTTCTGAAGGCTTGATGGTATCATGCTATGATTAAGAATATCAGTGGCTTCTTGCTCACTTTGAGCTGTTTTATCTCAGGATGGTCTTTACATGAGCGTATAGGTGTCAGCACCAAGCCGCATCATCTTACTCAACACTGAACAAATGGGTTTGATCTTTGTTTTATATTCCTCTTATCACACAACTAAGAAAATATTTTCCAGACAAATTCAGGGTCAAGTTCAGGAATAATCCTCCGCGTCTTTGTTAGTGCTGCAAGTGAATGACTAAACCACTGGCCAGGCCCTGACTGCCATAATCCTGAGGTTAAATTAACTGAACAGGGTGTGGAAAACTGCTGGACTTGAGGCCATGACAACATGAGAAATTTCCAGACATAACTGATAATAACGTACGCAGCAGACAGAAGTTACAGCTAGTGCTGTGAGGGAGGGCTGGACCCCACAGGTGGTTATGGGAGAAGTGACCAAAGTTCAAAGGTGACTGGAGGAAATTATTTGGGACCTTTCGGGGATTACAAACTTGAAAGGACAACGGCACCTATGTGACTGCATCACCAGTACCATGCAAAGCCAAGAGTGACTAGGTAACACAACTACAAAATGTGAAGAAAACCTGTGAAGGTAATTAGGGACAGATTGTTTATTTGAGAGGAGACTTAGTCAGAGGAAGCAAAGTGGTGAAAGAGGCTCAAGATACAGTAAAATGAATAACAAATCATGTCTTTCTGGGGATACCTGCTGAGCAGCCTTGTGTCTGATCACCACAGCCTGAACCAGGACAATAAACCAAACCTTTTAGGGTTTGCTTGGATATGATTCATTTCACCCAACTTGGAAAACAAAATGCTCAGGTGTGTTTAGCGTGACCTGGTCACCGCAGCGATGGAAATAGATTCCTGCAGCAAGTAACTCATTCTGTCCTAAAATGTAGGACTTAGGCTTGCCTGGAAACAAATGTCTAGAGCCACTTGAGATACCCCAGGGCATCCAACCAGGGACCACCTGCAGGAGTGGCAGCAGACTCCCCAACGGATCTTCCATGGTGCTGTATGCCTATGTTTAAGCAACTGAATCAGCCTCCTGCATGGCTAAAACGGCTGCACTAGTCCTATCTTTTGTACCAGATGCAAACCACTCCATTTGGTCACTTCTTTAAATGAGCTGTCTGGACAGGCCAGTCAATGCAGGCAATGCCACCTGGTTAGACTCAAAACTCACAACGATGATAGAACTTCTGTTATAGCTCATCTCTGGAGCTAATAAATATGCTAATAATAAGTGAGGTAATATAATAATGAATGTGATTATATAACCTAGGTGCCTTCAATTAGATGAGATAGGACCCAGGAGGCCCCTCTCTACCCTAATATTTCTTTCTGATGTCATTTTATGTTCTGCTAGCAGTACTTACCTTTTGAATCTTTACCTGACATCAATTAGCTGCAAAAAATGTAGCTCGCTCATGCTATCATTACATTAAATGGGAAAAACGTCACCAATATTAACTCATTTGAGCTAGTAATTGTGACAATATTATTCATCGTAAGATGTTTTGTTCACCTTCAGGTCACTGTGGAGTGCCAGAGTCTTTCCGTATCCAACTGTAACTACTGGATACTACTAGAAAATAATCACTTATTAAGAGAAACTCTGTCAAATGTATAAGAGAGACAGGAATCTTAATTGCATTACATTTGCAGGTAGAACTAATTAAAGTACAAACTAAATGCCGCTATAAGCACACACAGTTCTAGTTAACACTAGCAGTTCTCAGAAAACCACGCACGATTTGATTTCGAAATACTTGAAGTTTTGAATTGACCTTTTGTTTCCATATGGTTTAGTTATTTTATTCTGTTAAATGAATTTGCCTTCTCTACAAAAGCAAATTCTGAACCTGAACTCTTCGTACAACACACACTGTTGTGTGGTGCTGTGTTAGGCAGCACTGCGGGGACCCCAACCGCAAGAATATTCACAATAGTAACATTAGCATGATTTTTAAACTGCAGGTTGTGCAGTACAATGTGCAGTTGCAAAGACAGTGGAGGATTCATGTGTAAATTAGGATGCCATATCCTGCCTTTTGTTTCAGCTTTCCTAAAAGTACGGGCTTCAAAAATGGAGTCAGTGAAATGACCATAGCAGGGTATGGCCCTCAAATAACCTGAATTAATGAATGGGTTCACTGCTGCATGCTGGGTCTGGTCCTGTAAGGGGGGAGCAGGGCATAAGGGCCTCTGAAAGCTTGAAATTTAAGACGACTATTTGTGCCTGACTTCAATGCAATCTTTTCTTTCTTGTACCTTTGCCATCACAGAATTCAGTCTGGTAGATACTCTGTGGTTTAAGTTGGAACAACTTTTGGAAATAAACAAATCAATGAGATTAAGCATTGATTTCCCCTAGAATGCCACACAATCTGGCCTTTTCAAAATCTGCATGTGGGTTACTCTGGCAGTAAAAACAACCATGACTAAGAAGCACGTTACGCATTTCCCACATACTGTTTTACATATTATACAAAAAATACTATTATTAAAATGGCAAAGATAACAGGTAAGGGGGAACACTGATTTTCAGCAACTTTGTGCACTTAAGCACATTAAAAATTTAAATGTATTCATGTCACACACCGGGGAAAGAAGAAAAGATATAGAAATATACAATATAGATTGTTTTCAGTTTTTTGATTATAATTTGTTGTTTTTCCTGCTGATGTCAAGAAAAGATTCCTATTTTCTCAGTTGCACTACTTATCTGACCTATGAGTCACACATTTTCACTTCATAGTGTACAAAATATTTTAAGCACCACTTTATACAATGATTATTTCTTAGCAGGGTTTTTCCTTAAAAAATTGCAATCAGCAGGTAGCGGAGAAGCAAAGTCTGAAATAAAGATCTTGTTGCTGCTGCTAGAGCTGCTGAGGGAGAAGGATCTGGATCTCACGCGAGCCTCAGTCGGATGTCAGAGCTGAGGTCTGAGTTTGCTGGGACCTTCCCGTTCCTCGTCCCTCACAGTCCTCTGCTTAGCCCAAACTCCCTGCCTATGCAGTGCTAAATCACACGCGGCTTTGCAGAGAGGTAGAGATTCCTGGAGCATCAAACGTCTGAAAACAGGCATTCCCAGACTGCTGCACTGACACATCCCACTTACACGACCTCAAGAAGGTTCTCTTGCAGGACCACATCCCCACTGCCACCCTCAAAGGGGTAATGGAGCTCACAGCCTGCTGGAGCCAGGGTACCTGTCAGCGAGGACACCAGTATCCCCACCCAGATGCTTCACAACCGTGTCAACACAGGCAGGTTAGAAAGCTTTAAGCCAAACCTAGACCTTAGCTTTTGAAGAAAAGTGCAAAAAAAAAACCAAACCAAAAAATTACTGTGTGCGGCTGAGGGCAAAACCTTCTCTCATGGCTTTAGCCAACGTGAATTTTACATGTGTTTGGATTACAGGATAAAAACGTGTATTTTATCGGAGATTTGAATTGATGCTCTAGAGAAACACGTTTCAGCAAAAATGTATCAGAAGGTCTTGTCAGCAGAAGGTCTGAAGTGAGAAAGCTTCATTTCTGCATCCCTCTGATGAGGAAAGGTGGCAGAGGCTGGTTCACGTCTTGCACTTATTCCAGGGAAACTAATGAGTGCTCTAGGTTATATCAGGATTAATGATCTCATGGGCATCATTTCACTACCCAGACACTGTCAGAGCTCAGGGTGTTTGTTCTACTGCATGAGAAGGAGGAGAAAAGCAGTTTTATACTGCCTGGCAATAGCTCTGCCATAGGCTTTGTTGGGACAGGTTTCCTAAGCTGCCCGACTAACCCTCCCACAGTGCAGGAGTCTAGCTCACTGTAGCGCCTTTTTAAGCAAAACCCCTACACATTACACCATAAAAAAAAATATCAAAATTTCAGACCTAGTTTTTCATTGCTCATTTAAAGCCTATTTATTTAAACATGTGAGCATCCATACAATCCTCCTCCTTTCAGAAATGTAGTCAGGCATGTACTTAGATCCTTTAACAAAGTAAAACAATTGATTTGATAGTTAAGCATGAACTCGACTAAATCAGGGCTTTTACATCTGTAAAAATAATTGGAAAACACTGCTGAACCAGAATGGGAACATTTATTCTTGTCTTTGTGTTCAAGGTACAGAGGAAGCGGAAACAACATCATTCTGAGGGCTCTGATGATACTCTTCCCTTCACCGCAAAGCTGATGTAAGATTTTTTTCCCTTTTTCTTTCCTGACATTTGTTCCTCTTCCTGCACTGCAGGTTACAGCCCTCTGATTTGGGAAAAAGCAGCTCTTTGTGAGACCATATTGCAAACTGTATTACTGAAAGGATCTGGGTTAAAAAATAAAATGCTTTCTTCTCTTGAAGGTTCAGTGGTCTGGTTTGCAGCAGAAACACGTAAACAGCTGTTCTGCAGGATGGGGTGAAATGAACTATGGATGTACAAATGAATAGCTGGAGGAGGGAGCTTCTCGGACCAGTTTTCTGGCAGTGAAAACAATTCACTGAACAGCACACCAAGTTAAAATCCACAGCAGGTGAAATTCAAGGCACTCTAGCATACTGGTTAAACAGTGCATACTATTTTTCTGTACTTACTGTGCCCCACCAGAGAGCATCTGCATATGTGGAGAATTGGTTATTTGCATCCTTTTCCACCAGATAAACCAGGAAAGATGAAAAGATGAGCACTAAAAATCCTATGTACCAGGCTGTGATTAATTCCTAGATAAAAGAAATCAGAGATCAATATCCATTTGAAAGATTGAACAGAATGGCATTTCAAGAAAGACATAATGAAAACATTTATATTCTTTTTTTTGGATTTGAGCAGCAGTTAAAAGTTAAATGCTTCCCTGCGAACGCAAATTTTCTCTAAAACTGGACCAAACATTCTCCTTTGAGGCTCCAGCAACTTTACCGATATATCAAATTACAACAGCGTACCACGTACAACATTTTCAACATACTCTAAAAACTGTTAGCGTTTAACATGGCCTCACATATCTGTGCTAATACCTGTTACAATTGACGTTGCTTCAGAAAATTTTAGGTATTCTGTTCAAAACTGATAAATGCTTGTTTCCTGGGCCTCTTATTGAATCACATCGAGTGAAGGTATCAACCGGCCAAAGTCAGCATCTAGGGTTACGTACCTTGCTATGTGCATAAACTACTGAACCTAATAATTTCCAAGTGCCTCCTCTTCGGTCCATGCGCACCATACGAAGGATCTGTAGGAAACGAAGACTTCTCAGTGCTGATGTTGCAAAAATGTTACCCTGAGTTTTTGCAGAAACAACTGCTATTGAAGCGATGAGAACAATGATGTCTGAAAGAAATATATTACAGAAAACATTAATGTCCAAGCACCAATAAATAACACGTACATGTACTTGAGCTGAATGAGGGGACAAAAGAGAGACTCTTCCTGTGGTGGGTGGGAAGCCGAAGCACTGAGAATCCTGTTTGAGGTAGGGATGTGAGGTGTCAAAAACTGCCTTGGGAGCCTCTAGGGTGAAAACTGAGGATAGTAATTTTGAAAACACAGGGATACAAGGAGCATTATTGAAGGAACCTCAAGTAGGAGCTTTGAAGCCTGATGTAGCAAACCATACAAATCAGTAGATGGACTAGAACTTTTTCCTTTTGTATCTTTACCCATAGCAACTTTCCTATGAAAAGGCAAAAAAGAAACCAAAGGTAAGAAAAAAAATGGAGCAGCCTCAGTGGTGAGAATCCAGTGGAACCGGACTTATAAGCACATGCATTAATTTTCTATGAGTACAAACACTGCGTGGTTGAGGCACGTAGTTTCTGGACACAACTTCCCTGATGTACCATTTCCTGGAAAGGAAGAAATACAGTGCTGGGTACTCAGAAGCATTCTTTTAGCTGGCAGCCTGGAAAATTTGTTGAAGCCCAGCAAGTGTTAGGATTTATTTCTTCAGGTCACAGATTCAAACTGTGAGAGCGAGTTTGTTCTGCATGAACTAACCAGCCAACTGCCCTTTGAGCCAGAACAACATTTAAAGGGAGATGAGAGGAGGCACAGTGATGGCACATGGACGCTGTGAGAAGGCATAAAGTTCTTTTACGATGATTGGGACAGACACACTGGTGTGCAGGGAGTGGAAAAGGACAGGACAAACTGTGTTACTTCATCACCTCATCATTAATTTCCTGACCTTCTTTAAAAGCTTAAAGAGCCTTTGTAAGAAATAACAGGTTTAAAACTCAGGATTTTACGGTGTTTGTATGTTTCTAGGCAAAGATAATCTAACCCCATGTTTGCCAGTGAACAACTGAAAGCAAGTTCTTTTTGACGCAAGTTTTGCTTTTTTGTGTTGGGTATGAACACTCATCTTGCCCCAAGAGTAGCTCCTACAAGTCAGGAATGACCCAGTAAGTGAAAAAGCTCCCCACAGGTGAGCGTCGGGAGACACCGACTGTACCTACAAGCAGGACACTCTTTCCTTACCCTGCTCCAGTACAGCGTGAAATAGCCTTGGCTCATGCTGCTCAGCCACCAAAGTAAACTGAGGTCCAAACACCCCTGTCTGCAAACATCCTGGGTTTCTCTGAACTCACCTGTAGATGGCTTTCCCTCTTGTTACAACACCAAGGGTACAGACAACATGTGGTTCAGGGAGTGCCCTATTAAATTGTGGAAATCCTTGTCACAAGGTACTAAAAGTTTGCATGGGTTCAAAGCCAGTAGGATGATCCTAGGGGAGAAAATTTGATCCCCGGCTAATTAACACCAAGAGCCCACTTCTGGCTCAGGACCTTTCCAAGTAGCAGGCTGTTGAAGGCTGAGAGACTTTTATGGAGAAATATGGCTGCATGCTCACCCTGCTTGTGTGATCTTCCCTGACCGTTCACTGTTGGCTAGCGTCACTGGTGGACATCTTGCTGACCTTCTGCCTGCCTTTTGCTCTCACATTTTAAAATGCCTTTGGCTACTACATAGGTGGATCATAGGTGGCTACTCTATAATTGGCTACCACAAAAAGCTGGATTTGCTTCTAGATGTAAATCAAATAAGTTTAGAGGTTAGGAAAAGCCAGAAATTGGTAAGGTATCCTGGGGTGTCTCTGCAAAGTACAAGTCTCAACAGCACGGTAACCAGATATAGCAGGTCTGGGTGAGAATTCAGAAATGGGGTAACTGGCCAGGAAAGGTTAAAGAAGTCACAACTTCTATTGGAGATCAGAAAAACAGATGGGGTGGGATTCAGCTCCATGTGAAGGCATTTAAATTTACGTGTCTTCATGTGAAGCAGGTGTCTAAACTCCCTGTGCAGCACAAGGAAGTCACGTCAGCTGGGAGAGGTGCAGCTAATCCTCAGGAAGGCTCCTGCCGGCTGCTCAGCTGACTCCCGCTCTGGGCTTGGTACAAAAAAGGCTTGATTCAGCTGCCCGAATTTATTTGCCCGGTGCCATCTGAGATGCCTTAAGGTATCTGAGACATCCCCTAGGTCTGGCAGCTATGCTCTGAGACCTGGGAAGGCTGTGCCCTTCAGGAGAAGTCACTGGAGAGCAGGGAATATCATGTAACAGGGGACACGTCTATGTACTCCGCTGAACTAAGCCCTAGATCTCGACCGACTATACTGGAAGTATAGACACGTGGCGCACATGTACTCACCTACAAGCAAACTTCTATATTTAGGTGTGTTTATCAGGATCTGAGGCTCACGCAGAGTGTGCCAGAAAGCCTTGAGCAACATTGACTGTGTTGAAGAAAGAGTGTTCCCACTTCTTAACATGATGGCAAGGATAGCTTAGCTTGTTCCACACTGCTCCGAGCAGGGCAGCAATCTAACAGCCATTTTTAATTAGTGGTGACTGCCTATCAGCAAATCAGATACCATTACAAAAGCAGCGTGACCTCCTGCAAATCATTCCTAGAACTTAAAAAAGAGTGAGGTCGCCCAAATATTATGAATTACGCATTTGGCCCAGAAATTATTAAAGTGCTTACTGAAGGTTTTGGTTACCCTCAACTACTTTTGATAGGACAGTTTTTTACAAAAACCAATGATAAAAATGACAATAAATCCCTGCCTTTATTCCTTCCCATTCCAGGAGCTCTGACAGCTTCCGTTATAACATGGAGTTTACTGAGGTCTGCCACGGCAAAAAATTCAAATTAATTCAGTTTTGCCAGTGCTGCACAGCATCTGCCCTGCCCTGCTGGGAACCCTGTGTCCCACTGGGGGCCTCTGGTCCTCTCTGACGGTGAGAGACGAAGAAGCCAACAGCATGTCCTTTTTTAAGGCATTGGTCCAAGGGAATTACCTACTTGTGTACACCCTTCTAGAGGGAGGGTAGGGATGGGGAGATGCAAAGGGAGGAGAGGGTGAGGAAGTGGGTGAGCAGATCGTGCACTGACACATGTTTAAAAAACAGTTGGAGGAGGGAAGATAGCCTTCCCAGGCTGCTGGTGGTTTTTTCACACCTTGCTCTCTCATCTTCATCTCTTCACAGCACACCTCCCCCAGAAAACACCCCCACAAACTCCTGAAGCTGGGAATAGGGAAGGAAAGAGTGTGTCCATTGCCTAGGGCAGTCCTCCCTGGCTGTGTTTCCCTCAGAGGCAGGGAAGGCAGGCAGGCACGTTATTTCAGCATAGTTTAACTTGCCAGGAACAGGTGTAAGATAAATCAAAATAAACCCCATTTGGAATGAAATCAGAGTCCAAAGAAAAGTTTGCAACAGTTGCAAATCACTTCTGAATATGTTAAACTTGCTTGGATTTCTTACCTAAACATATGTATATTGGAAAAACTAAAAGCTAAATGCTTTATAATTCTCTCCCTGCCACATTTTTACTCAATATACCTCAGGTGCCATTTGTCATGTTTTAAGTAAGAGAGCAAAATATTCTTCTAACCTTGCTTTCATATGCCACTTGAATTTAGCCAAAATCTCCATAGTACATCTGTATTTTAAGATGGCTTTAGCAAACTTCTAACAACATTTTCCTCTTTATCTTTTAGTGGCAAAATTAAAATCAGGAAATCAGGAAGAAGCAAATAGCAACATTTCAATTAATTTAATGGGGACTTGAGTTTCACTCTGTATCTTGCTGTAAAGCACCAGGAAAGTTTGGGATGTGAGAGTGAGTAGCGGGCAGTATAATTCCAAACATCCCCGTAATGACCTATTAGAAGACAGAAGTTTTTGATGTCTATTTACTTCTTTGATTTTTATTTCCAAGCTGATATCTTGTGTATGATCTTCCAAATGTTAAGTGTCTCTTCAGCTATGATGTTGTTTATTTAGAAATATCTCTTGTGTTTTTATTCTTGCAGATAGCATCCTCCCTTGTTAACTCCAGTCTGAAATTTCAGATCTTCTCAGCAGCTTTTGCAATGTTCACTTCTGAGCACTTCATTTCAAATTAAATTTCAAACAATGACTTCTTCCACTTCAGACACTTCACCTAGTACCTGTCAAGAAACCCTCGAGAGTACATAAAAGTTTTGTTAATAGTAACTTAGTAAAGGCTTTTTTAGTTGACAGCCACTGCATTAACAACTGGGGGGTTCCCCTGAAAAATAAAAAAAAAAGAACCCAGAACTCATGTGTGTAATAGGTTACACTTCTACATTGTCTGATCTTACTAAAATAGTGACATATAAGTAAAGACAAGTAACTGAAGCCCATTAATGCAACAACCTGAAACTTGAATAGCTCATGAGAGATGTGCTGGCTCGAGTTCCCCGCTTCAGTGAGGAAGGCAAATGTTGGGCTGCCTTACTGTTACTATCAGAAGTTTTACTTTGAACGACTTTTTCAATGTAAATTTCCTATTATGAACTTTTTGGATGTTGTGAGATTTTACAGTATCCAAAGGCATCATGCTAAAGGGCCCGGTTACATAGATAAAAGGATGAACACAGAAGCTTTACTTGGATATTGCAAAATGTCCCAAAGCCTTGATGTGCCATCATGACAATCTCTAAAATTACAGAAAGAGTGTCAGGATGATACTAGGAAATGTAATTAATGACAAGCTTTCACCTGCTCAAAACTCACGTACATGCTCAAACTAATACACAAACCTGCATTATCTTTCTCTCTTTCACATTCTTCAAAGTGTATAAGAAGATGTTAGTGAGAGCTTTTCCTGTTGCCTGCATTTAATGCTGATGTGTTGGAACATCCTTTCCTTCTAAATAAAAATGACATTTTCAGCCAATACAGGTTACATGAATCTTGCGATATTTTTTCTCTGATTAAATAGAAAATGAACAATATTTAATCATTTTAGGATCATCACTAGATCATCAAAACAGCGTTGGCTATAAATTCACAGAAAATACTCCCAGTTTACACACCCTTGTTAAGAATACACAGGAATCTGCAATGGCTGTCAATTGCTGCTTCTGCTCTGGCTACAGAGCAGTACAGAGAGGCAATGAGCTAGGGCAAGAGTAGGACACATCTGCCCCCAAAACTGCAGGAATAAGCAGAAAATCTCAAGAATGTGGTTTATGTAGCCTGCAGCTGCATCAACTCACAAAGGAAATTAAATGGCAACAGCGTGACCCAATTTAGGCTACCCTTAGGCTGTCCTTCTAAGGTCTAATTTTGGGCTAGAGTAATTATATATGACCCAGAGAAAAGGCATGGCCTGTAGTGGTCATTTCTTATGAATAGTTCTCAGGACAGTTCATTACCCTAAATTTCCAAGTTGCTCCTGAACAAAGCAGCAGTCTGATTCTGTGGCGTTACAGAGCCACCGGGCTCCATAAAGGACTAAAAGCACCAAGGGTGATCTGCCATCGTCTCCGTCTGCGTACCACGGCACAGGTTATTGCAGCGCAGCGCGCAGTTATGCTCACTTGCTAAAGACTTTTAATAAGTTTTAATCCCGATTTACAATGCCAACTGCATAGAAATAATTAACAACCTTCTATTCTGAGTTGCAAGGTGTGAGTGGTGGAAGGGAGGGAATGACCAGCATTTTAGTCCTTTTAATGTCTCTTCATTTATCAGTCCTTCCAGTAGCTTCATCGTGTTTATTGCTATTCTCAGAGCTCCCTTCAATTTGTCTATGATAATCTCCACAGTTAGTTGGCCAGGGCCGGAGGGTATCATCAATGTAGAAATGTATTTTGAATTTTCATCAGACACTACAGCACATAGTTAACACAACGCACATTCTGGAGCACTGTATTTGAGCACACCACACTATAGAAACATGATAACGAAATATATATTTAATGGGCTCTATCCTAAACTGCTATAAATTGGCAGTTTAAAGCCGTTTAATTTAGCCTGACAACCAACACCTGACTTAAGCCATACATCAGTACATGAAAATAAGGTTGCTCTTTTTCAGATTCCAGAAAGGAAAGGTTTGTTTATACAAATTTGTCTATAGGAACAGCAGCGTTTTTGCACAGCCTAGTAACATATTTGGCACTGGTGTATTTTATTCTTCTGTGGGTTGGCCAAAAAAAAACAAACAAAAAGACATTCATAGAGTTTAAAGCTTCTGAATACCCTAGTAGAAGGGTATTCAGAGAGGGAAATAATTGTATCACTATTCCTTGAGCACTTGTTGAGAAAGGTCATAGAATGGAAAAGGTTGTTTCATCATAAATGGCTGCAAAAATGCTTTTAGCTTCAAACAAGGGATTAACCGCTTCCCTCTACCGGTTCAAGAGAGTAAATAATAGAAATCATGATTAGCGCATGCTGCAACAGTTATTTTGAAAAGAGGCAAATAGTAATATTTTTACCAGGTGGCAGTTGCTTTGCTCTGTGAATTTGCCCTTGCTATGAAATCAGTGAGATAGTCTACATAGTTACGGCAGCAAAATTTGGTCTAATATGGGCTGAACTTCCAGTGACCTTGCATAAGTATTTACCCCAGAAACCAAGATTTTAAAATATTTTTATCTTTAAAATGTCCAGAATATTAACTTTTTTTTTTTTAAAAAGGATTAGACATGTAATTAAATCTTTGAATAGAGAGATGATCAATATTACCATATTGAGAAAGATGGTGGATGTTATCATACTTTGTAAATTGTCCCATCGGAAGAAGCAGAGCTATTTATTGATAAAATACAATTCAGTTCAGTATGTGCAAGAGTGTCAAAATGTGCAAACTGGATTTTTAGAGACTGCTCTGGAGACGTGGTCTTTTGAGGTCACCTGAATTCACCCTCTGAAATATGATACACTCAAGCATTTTTCTCTGCCTATAAAAAAGCAGTTTAATGTCATCCATTGAATTATATCACCTGAACATCTCTAGCGTAATTTGGGAGAGGCAGGAAGTTGAACTCTGCACGTCTCACAAAAAGCTGAGTAGATTTACAGCGATAAGGCCTCAACAATAACAGTAAGCCTAAACAACAACATCAACAAAAAAAAACCCCACGCAAGCAATAGGAGATCATCTGAGTTTTGCATGTACTAAAAATAATGGTGCTCGGGATCTTGAGTCCTGGCAAAATTTGCTTTCAGCTACGCCTGAGTATAGCTTTTCTTTCTGGTCAGGGATCGGATCTCTCTGCTCAGATGCCGGACAGGTTATGATTAATCATCACCTACTAGTAAAAGTAATTGGCAGGATATCTTCAGGAAATTCTTGGGATGGATGACGCTGTTTGATTTTTGCAGATGTTGTTGTCACTCCAGCCAAAAGGTCTTTGCGTTTTCCAGTATATAACACTCTCTGGATGGAAACCATCTTAATTGTCATCACAGGCAAAACAAGTTGGTGATTTCACTTCCTTTTGTAATCTTTTTTCAAGATGCAAAACAACTTTGTATTTTTAGAAGAAGGAAAGTGGAATAGTTTTGTGTATCAAGATAATTTGCAGAGATAAACACAGATGAGTGTGAAAATTGACTTTTATTGCTGTTGAAAAACAGGAAGAAAGGGATGTATGGCAGTGGCACATAGAAGAGAAAGAAGTTATACAAAAATATGTAATACTCTCTAGGCACTGAAGTAAAATTTAAAAAAATTCCAGAGGTTACTACTTCTACTCTATAGATTTTTTTTTCCCTAACAATGGAAAACAGCTACATTAGTCACTGACTTCATTTCTGAGGAATCCACTAAAACTTATTTGTGTGTAGAAACTTGAATTTTTCTTACTCATCAGCTAAGCAATACTCCAGTGGAGAGATCAAAAGAGATGAACCATCCTGAATCCTTCTCTCCATCTATAGTTTTCATTTGCAATGTATTGGAATCATCTGAGCAAACAAAACATTTTAATGTGAAATGAAAGTGACCTCCTGGAAATACAGACATCTTCTTTCTAAGATACATGTTAATTTTACATAGCCAAAGTGGGTTTTAGTAAAGCAGCTCAGCAACATGTGAAGATATCTTTTCTGGTAAAGAGAAAATGGTAGGAATAGAAATCATTTAAGACAAAATAAATAGAAATTTAAAACATACATATGAAATAATACATAGTATTATTTACATGATATATAAACCCAATATAATATGTTATAATGAAATAATACATAATATAAACGACATCTGTATTTGTATTCTAAAAGCACCGCTCTGTTGTGCTCAGTTGCCAGCTGGCGTTAAACCACAACGCAACATAATATAAAATAAGTTATGTTGCACGTATTCACAGCCCTGGCACGGGTCTCAGCCCGGCGTCTACCTGAGCCGGGGCGAGAGCGTCCACTTGTCTGAGGTTGGCAGTAACTGATGAAACGCGATATGGTGGTGGCTCAGCTTACTCCTCCGCGGCACATGGAACGGGATGAGTAAGCGTGTAAATCCCTGCCACCGACCCCCAGCACACGCACACGCACACGCAGACACTGCAAAGCAAAGTGGTCCAGGGGAACATAAACCAAACCTGTCACCTAAAACTAAATTCACGCACCCTTCTGATAAACGTTTGTTTTTAAGCTGGTCCCATGCTTAGCGTATTTCTTCAGCCTATCCTAAAGAAAAACGATTAGCTTAAGATTTCCTGCATCAACCACAGAAAGGAGCTGTGTCTTTATACATTGAGGAGAACTGTCTCATGTTTCCTCTATTTATGAGTACTCCAAGCAGCACCAGTAAACCCCTTTCTTCACAGGCACCTTAGTATGCCTTCGCTACACCTGGAGTAAAGCTCTTTTCCATACAGTGCAATCAGCCCCCAAATGAAACGAAACAAAACTAGAAACAAGCCAAAGACACTCATTAGTAAAGCTAATCGAACACAACAAATCTGGACTCAGTAGGTCAAACAATTTTTGAAACGGGGAAAAAAAAAGGAATATTTTCAAAAAATCAATATAGGACACTTTTAAGATGTGAAAACTAAATATTCTCTTATGAAATTCCAGAAAGAGGAAGACAGGTCAGATTTTTGTTTTGTCATTTTTTAATCAAGGTTTATAACGAGATTCTAGTTTCATCCCCAAGAATGTATCAACCGAAGTCATTACTATGCCACGGTACTAAAAGTACACTGTTTCTGTGTAAAAATAACACACTTTCAGGCTGTGACATCAAGTATATGAAAATAATGTCATTTTACCTTTTAATACTTCTCTGTGGGCTGAGAATCACAATAGCTCAACAAATACTAAATTTTAGATTGTAGTTAGGGTTACCAATTTCGATTCAGTCCTGATAAGAATAACAAGATTAATGGGCACATTTCACCTGTCTTTGTGCTGTTAGCAATTAAAGTTCACGGCCCTGTTGAGTACACACTCTTTCTATGGACTGAATAAGTCCTCAGCAAACATCTTTATATTATTAACAGCTGGCTCAATAAATCTTAAAAATCTAAGGGCCTCCTGCAAGCTAAGATTAAGGTCAATTGCAAGTCTTTCATGGATTTATACTTTATTAGCCTTTTCCAATAATTGATCTTTAACATTATTAATATGTACCTGCCAGAAGGAATAAAACACTATTTATTCATTAGAAGTTTTATTTGGCTGTAAGACAGGTAGACAGAAACACATTTAAAACCATATCTTTGACCCAGTGTTCACCAACCCAGTTCATGTCCAACCAAAGGAACAAACCATCAGTAACACATGCAGATCCTTCCCATAAATCTTTATTTATTCTGCCCAGTAACTTACAAGCCCTGGGATAATAGGGTTTGCTAGTTACTTTACCATGTCTGAGGCTTTTTCCTGGACAATAGTAGACCTTAGTGAAAAAGGCTATTGTGGAGAGAAAAAACCTGAAGATTTCTGGAGGGAAAGGCAGCAGGATGGACAGCCAGGCACATACACACATCTGCTGAATAAAGAGGCTCATTAGGTCGGACTGTAAGAAAACCACAAAGTCATCAGCGAGAAAAAAAAAACAAAATAACTATAGGCATGGCAAGACTTGTGTATGGAGAAAGGGCTGAATAATTTAGGAGTGGTTAGTCAGAAGACAAATATGAGATGGCAGACAGCGGTATGCAAACTAGCGGAAGACAAGAAGGTCTGTTGGATGCCTCCTGTTTACCCTTCCTTATAAAAGTGAGATCAAAAGACAATTTAAATCTGATAAAAAAACTAACAACATGCAATTAACTTGTAAAATTCATTGCCACAGGATACAAGGGAATAACTAGGGAAAATTAAAGGCAAGGTTGGATGTTTCTCCCTGAATTGCTGGAACTGGATTTTTCAGGGGATCCAAATTCCTGTGTGAGTCAGTCGCTGATTGCCCAATGTCCAAAGAAAAATACTGTGTGATTGGCTATTTGGGCTACAGATATTAACACCTTTTTTAGAGGTCTACACTAGTCAGCGTGTAGAAAGACACCAAATAGGGCTCCTGCATGATCCAGCCCAGCAGGGGAAGCAGTGTCACCTCTGTGCTGGGTCCTTTTTAGTAGGAATCTATAGGCAGGAGCCAGCCTTTTCATGGCCCTTTCAATCGTACTCTAAAATCTCAGGGAGGGCCGGGCGGGCAGGATGTCTGGAAGTGTCCACCTAACGCATTCCCAGGTTGTGCATAAAGTGAAGGCGATGCAGTGGTATGGGGGTGGAAAGGCCAAAAAACCCCGTTGGAACAGAAAAAACCTGGGTGTGAAGGTGAAAGTGGACAGGCAAAAATGGAGAAGTAAAGATGCGGAAAAGGGCAGGAGAGAGAAGACCATGTCTCTTAGGGAGAGGAAAAGATGGTTTGCAGGTGGAGAGGGAAGAAACAGTATTAATAATCTGCTCTCAGATTCATGGGGTGGGGGGAACAGGAGGTATCCAGCGTCTAGCTGAGTTATCTAATGCAAGTTTTGGAGGCAGGAACATGGGTCCCTCATTGTTGACTAAAAGAGATGAATTCCTACCTTAAGTTTTCTGAGACGTCCTCTGGAGGCATATACCTCTCCCTGCTGACTAAAGCCAGTGCTTGCATTCCTAACCTACACAACTATTTTGGATGTCTGCGCTGTCATGTGAGTGCCTCCTGGGACTCCTCTGTTTCTGTAAATACAGAGTTTACTCAGATGATACGGAACCAGAGATTTCCAGACACGTTTTGCCCTCAGCTGCTACCCCTGCCTGCAGTTTGTGGGCGGGTAGCCTAAGAAGGACTACTGTGCCAACAAGAAGCTTTATATGTTTTGGAGAACACAAGCGTGGGGCACCTTGCAGCCACCCTTGACACTTCCTGGTGTGGGAGATGTGAAGAAAGAAGTAGAAGTTCTGTTCAGGGCTTGTCTGAGAAGGAAAAAAACCCCATAATCTGGTAGCACTCTCACAAACCCAAGAGGAGGCAACCCTAAAACGAGATCTTAAATGCGGCAGAACATGGCACTCTGTGTGACAACCTCTCCACTCTGCCTCATCACGTTTTCGTGTGAAATGAAGCAGTCCCCGGCGTGAGGGTCTCCCGAGCAGGCCGGGGTGGTGATGGGGAGCCCCGAGGCTGAAGGGGCCCTGCCTCCCCCTTGGCTGCTCCCAAGATAGCCACATACAGGCGGTGGGGCACCGGGACCAGGTGGCACCAGGGTAGAAGCAAGAGGCTGGAGCTGCATCTTTCTGCAGCAGGAACGGCTTAGGGCAGACTCAAATAAGCATTTACACCATTTCAGAGGTTACATAGGTTGATGTAAAATGTGGTGGACACCTCCCTGAGATCTGCTATTGACAACAATATCACCTACCAGCGGAAAGGTCAAATCCTCGCTTTTGACAGTTATCGGCACAAACCTAAAGGTAAAAAATGTAATTTTTCTTTAAGAGGAGACTACAGGTTACGGGAGCCCAGCGTTTAAGCGCTATGGGTGGGAAGGGAAGGGAGGAAATTAAAATGTGCAGAACATGCCCAATTTGCTTTCTAGAAATATGCAAATATTTCTACTTAGCAGTATTAAACTTGAGATATAAATACTATAACTGTTACACAATGTAACAATGTCGTTACATTGTCAAATCCTTCTAATTGCTGTGTTTAACACAGCAGCTGTAAAAAGGAAGAATTGAAAAACTGTACTTTCTTTCCTGTACACAAGTCTTTTTCTAAAGTAGCAGCTGGAGTGTAACCACTCGGGGCATGATCATAAAAATAGAGATTTCCTGCAAATCCCACTGGAACACTCTGCCCATCAGTCGCTTTAGCGGTGCTGGTGGCAACACACAGTTCTCTGAAGGGATGCAAAGGAATGGAAACATCTGCGGAAACAATTTCTTCGAGCTTTGTGATCACTAATAAGCTAGTTGCGAGGCTGGATGAAGACACCTGGCAATCAATTTGACTGTACTGAACATAACAGTGGGCAAAGCTTGTGTTTTAAACTGTCAGCATTCCCAGTTAGCAAATTAAAGCTGAGCAGATACCAGAAAACTGCGTTCGAAGAAAACAAGACTATCTCTAAAGCAACTGAAAATGCTTATTTTTCTAAATGACAATAGAGCCAAGTAAAATTAAACCACTGTTTTTAACTGACTACACCTATGATCTTTTTCCTGGAGACCTGGCTGACACACAGACAACGTGAACAGAAATAAACTAGTCTTCAGCAAAGCTAGCAATAAAGTTTCAAAATTAACAGGCATGGGAGTAATAGTTATAAACTACAAGCACCAAAGAGATGGAAAGACATACAGCAAGTACAAGATAGCAGCGTGTTGCCTGCTGTCATATGCTGCAGGCTGAATGTAAAAGGAACAAAGTGATCTGTGCACAAGGGTTAGTAAAAGTGTAATTATTACAGAAAAACGTGAATGAGGTAGTTGCCCAAAGTACAATACCTTGGGTGATCTACCTGAACTACCTGATCACTCTAGTCACTTGATATTAGGAAGCATTTCTTTACCAAGAGGGTGGTCAAACATTGGAACAGGCTCCCTAGAGAGAGAGTCGATGCCCCAAGCCTGTCCGTGTTTAAGAGACATTTGGACAATGCCCTTAATAACATGTTTTAACTTTTGGTCAGCCCTGAAGTGGTCAGGCAGTTGGACTAGATGATTGCTGCAAGTCCTTTCCAACTGAAATTCAATTCAATTCAATTCAATTCAATTCAATTCAATTCAATTCAATTCAATTCAATTCCATCCCATCCCATCCCATCCCATCCCATCCCATCCCATTCCATTCCATTCCATTCCATTCCATTCCATTCCATTCCATTCCATTCCATTCCATTCCATTCCATTCCATTCCATTCCATTCCATTCCATTCCATTCTATTCTATTCTATTCTATTCTATTCTATTCTATTCTATTCTATTCTATTCTATTCTATTCTATTCTATTCTATTCTATTCCATTCCATTCCATTCCATTCCATTCCATTCCATTCCATTCCATTCCATTCCATTCCATTCCATTCCATTCCATTCCATTCCATTCCATTCCATTCCATTCCATTCCATTCCATTCCATTCCATTCCATTCCATTCCATTCCATTCCATTCCATTCCATTCCATTCCATTCCATTCCATTCCATTCCATTCCATTCCATTCCATTCCATTCCATTCCATTCCATTCCATTCCATTCCATTCCATTCCATTCCATTCCATTCCATTCCATTCCATTCCATTCCATTCCATTCCATTCCATTCCATTCCATTCCATTCCATTCCATTCCATTCCATTCCATTCCATTCCATTCCATTCCATTCCATTCCATTCCATTCCATTCCATTCCATTCCATTCCATTCCATTCCATTCCATTCCATTCCATTCCATTCCATTCCATTCCATTCCATTCCATTCCATTCCATTCCATTCCATTCCATTCCATTCCATTCCATTCCATTCCATTCCATTCCATTCCATTCCATTCCATTCCATTCCATTCCATTCCATTCCATTCCATTCCATTCCATTCCATTCCTATGTAATTTTTCACTATGTTTCCCTTATTTGTATAGGGCTTTCAAACCATTCTAGAAAGATTCCTCCAGTATATGCCAAGCCAATCACTCCATTTAGACCTTTCCAAATATCTTCATTTGGGCTCACAGGGGTGAGGCTGGGGAACCATGAGAGAGAGCACAATTTGATTGACTAATACTGGGAAGAGTAGCTAATCATGGCTCAAACGGTCAGACTGACAGTTGTCTAATGTACCACACTGAGGCATTAACATTGAAATTTCTGTTAACATGCTGCCAAAGCACCCCTAAGGAAGTATAGGCATGTTAGAAAACAGAAGACCCACTGAAACTGGCTTTTGAAATAAAACAGTACCACAAGCTGGGGATATCACGGCCTGTGAGAGGCTGCACGTATGCCAAGGATAGAGTAATGGCGGTTGCAGAAGTTCAAAACAGCAAACACCTAGTCTAACAGGATGCTATTTTGGACCAATATGGAAATGTCCCTAAACAATTCAGATTTCTGCCTGGAGAGCATAATTTGCTGCTGCAAAAGCAAAACCTGCACTAGCCATTGGATCGGCAATTCCTCCCATGGAAGAGCAGTGGGAAAGAGCTGATGATGATCTGAGGTGGGAGTTACAAAGAATGTCACAGACCAAAGCAGCTGATCTGCAGCACAACATCTAGAAAGAAGCCAAGAAAGTGGAATATTTCCTTGCATATCAATTAGGCGGACATGTTATTAATTTCATTAAAAATATTTTTTTTTTTTTTTAGATGCTAGGAATGATAAAATTTGAAAAGCAAAACAACTGTTTTACTGCTTTTGAGACTCCATATGCTGAGGTAGGCAGTGAACTTGGCACAATCCTGTCTAACTTCCACAGTAGTGCTTACATTAACAATTACTTAATTTTGGATTGGAGAATTTACATGTAAGTATGGAAAATTTGAGCAAGTATCTTGTCTACAGATATGATGGGAATTCAGTGTAGTAAGGCAGGCTATGAACATCTCAACTAGGTAGTGAAAAGAAAGGTATTTCTGTAAGCATCTTCGTGTACTGGGTGTCACTAGTAACAACAAGTTTAAAGCCAGTCTCTAAAAAAAGTGAAATTGAAATTCTCCAATATACATCTATAATATATAATATTTTGCAATATATAGTATAATATGGAATTTAATAATAATAATTAATATCATATATGTACAGTATATTTTCTGAGATTCAAATATGAGAGATCATCAATCATTTGAAAGACTCCATAAATCCTTTACAGAATCTGTGTGAGTACGGACAGAGTACCTCATTATTTCTAAATAATTTGACTGTGACATTTGACTTTAGGAGAATTTCCTAACAAAATTGAACTGAATTAGGAATAGCTAAACATTTCAGTGCAGGTACTGAGTTATATTAGTCTTATTTGGAATGGATGTAACTATCTCATACTTGGAAAAATATCTTTGATACCCTTCTAAGGATGTAATTGTAATATCACAAATAAATTCTTTTTTTAGTAAAAGGTCTCTGACTTTTAACAGGCTTTCTATCACAAACCTTTCTTGATTCTCTGATTCTTCGCATCCCAGTGCTCTAACTTATTTCACCCATTCTGGTGTGGGTCTCTTAATTTCTCTTTTAATTTGTACTGCTGGAGTTGTCTATTTATGAATGACTGATTATTCTTTGGATGAACAAATCAAAGTTTCTCACGCAGCAGATGACTACAATTAACAGCAGGTGATGGGGTAAATCAGCTTCTCTCTCTGGACAAATTAAGAATTATTTATTGATGTTTGGACAGTTTCAGTGGGGTTGAGAGATTGTAATTTCCTGCTCCAAATCTCCCAGAGCAAGAAGTTAGCCATACTTTATCAAGAAACCAGAAACTGTATTATTGGTTATTCTGTGTGTTTGGGAGAGATAATTTGATGAGAAAAAGAAAAAGATCCAGACTGAATAGAAAATGCCTTTCCTCAGGAGAAGGGAATTGGTTTGTTTCCATGAATTACTTTGATTTCAATTGATCCCTATTTTTCAATGAAAAATCATTTCATCAGAAATGTCAGGCTAGCCTTGCTGACTTCACCAGATACCTCAGCAGAGGCACAGGATGCAATAAAAGCTCACCTCAGACCAAAACCTCAAACTCTAAGCCTTATGAAATGTGACACTACCCACAGCTGCCCAGAGGGAAAGAAGTTATCACACACCTCAGGTTGCTCAATTCATGGTAGGCACTCCTCTACTCAAAATTACATGGTAGTGACACTACTATAGGACCAAAAAACATGCCAATCAACAAATACAGGCTGTTGAACTCTTTAGCACATACAGGAAAGAAATTTCACCATGAACTACATCGTACCAAACTAGCAGATTTCTTTTGAATAGCAGACATGCAAGTTCTAGAAAGAGAAGACCAGGGCTTGATGTCTTTACTCATAGCAAACGGTACCTTTCTCCGCAGGGAGGGCAGAAGCTGGCAAAAGTACATATGAAAGAATAAGGCCCATGGATGATATTGAGAAGATGCTTTTCTAAAAACTGTGCTGCCAGGATTGTCAAATACAAATATATGCCACTAAATACTAGTTTTAAAAACCTACACAATTTGGGACTGATTTAGCCTCTGCTCATTGCATGTAATTATGGTTGTTGAAATTATCTGATGAACTTTCAATTTTCCAATCTTAATACTACTACTACCAAAGTACTTTCGGGAGTGAAGTGGGCAGTGTGTTCCTGAGATGAGTTCAAGTTAGGCTGGCAGTAAACCCCCCAACATGGAATTTGCTCCTGCTGGAACTTGGTTTTGCCAGGATTTAAAATGAGATGTGATGTGAGATGTGTCTCTTTGGTCAAGCATATACTATAATTACAGATCATTGCTGGGTTATTTAGAGTTCAAATTATAATGGAAAGGGGCTGTTTATATTGTTTATCATGAGCAGAAGATTTACTATCTGTCTGTATTTAAACTATATAATGTGTCTAAATACCAAGGTGACAGACACACAACATATCATTACAT
This sequence comes from Chionis minor, assembly GCA_013398295.1. Lineage (NCBI taxonomy): Eukaryota > Metazoa > Chordata > Aves > Charadriiformes > Chionidae > Chionis > Chionis minor. The sequence goes on along the minus strand of VZSF01004093.1, from coordinate 234,354 downwards.
AAATATATTGAATTAATTCAAATTAAAAGGTCAGCAGATCTTGTAACACACTAGATACGAATTTGTTCATAAAGGTTTGAGAAAAGTGCCATATGACGGTTCATTACCACTCCAATTAATGAAAAATAGATTCAGTAATATGCAACAGCCGCTGCTATCACTTAATGCTCTGAAACGAGGTTTTCCAGCCATGAAGTTCAAGAGCCTGATTACAGATAATGGACTTAAGCTTCCTGTTGGGAATTTGTTCATTCTGCAGCCTCAACAGAATCTGAACCTGTGACATTTCCATCATGCTGTAGCTTGACTAGAGGTAAAATAGAAGCAGCTGTGGGGAAACTGCTAATGGACTAACTGAAATACATGAAATCTTTCACTGGACTGGACCACCAGGAAGTCGAGTTGCCCTGGAGAAATGTTGTATGCTCCCTGACTGGCTTTACAGGGAAGGGATGCCTTACTTTTTTCCCAATTAGCAGGCGTCGTCTTTTACAGCAGGGACCTTCAGGGAGCATGGTTCCCCCTAAGACACAGGCAGAGACAGATTTTTCCCTGGGCATTGGAGCCCCTGGCATCCAGGGGCAGCAGTTAGGAGATGCGGTGCCTTGATTTCTACATGTCTGCACAGTATAACACAGCAACATGGCTCTACAGTGCTAACAGCCAGGCTTCAGTCGGATACGCTGGGGAAATTTAGGATTTGCAGAAGTAAGTGAATCTTTAAGTACATACTTTAAGTACCTGGCATGATATGTTGGCTTGCCCTTTACATTACATACATAAGCTCACACAACACCAGAGAAAATGTGGAATGACAGGTAACTCCCGCTATAGAGCAAAATATAAATAAAAGTTTAATACTACACTATTATTCCCATTTTCACAGAAATAATCAAGTGTACAAAACTGTTAAATAATGTGATAGGTATCATTACTAACATGGTAGCACACAGAGTTGCTTGATGAACTAATTTGTCAGGGCAGTGACATTGCAGGCACAATAATGTAAGCACAGAGCTTTGGCCCCGAATCAATTTTTTCTGGTTATTAAGTTATTAATGGAAAAAAATAAAAGCTGTCTGAATGCAACCCTTAAGGCAATCCTATTTCTAGCTCTTAGGCCATTCCCCTGTGTGATTTGTGTTTGATTACAAAAATAATCAGAGAACAGATCTGTTGGAGATACATAGCAAATTCAATTAATAGTAAACAGACTAAGCCTGCTAAAATATTATTGTTCCACTGTAACAATAAGCAGAAAGAATAACTGAATGGATGAATGAGTAAATAATTAAACAAGCACATGAAAAGTAATAGGCTGAAACTGGCCATGTGCTTTTAAGGAGACCTCAGCACCGAGTTCACAGAGTTCCACCTGAGGCCATCCCTTCTCCAGGCTGAACAAGCCCAGGTTCCTCAGCCTCTCCTCACAGGGCAAATGCTCCAGCCTCAGTCACCTTGGTGCCCTTCAATGAACTCAATCCAGCTTAGTGATGTCTGTCATGTGCAGTGCTGGAGGGGGCAAATGGGCTGCAGTATCTTACATGTGGACTAATGAGTGCTGAGTAAGGAGACATAATCACATATCTTCATCTGCTGATGGTGCTGTAGCTAATACAGCCTGTTGGCCCTTGCTGCTAGGACAAATTTTGCCATCACTGCAAGGCTGGGGTGTCAGGCAAGGAGTTGCCTTATGTAGCAAGAGCTGCAAGATGACTTGCTAAAGGTTCTTCCTCATAAGATAAAATCTGTAGAGATGCTGAACATCTGAAACTCCTTTCAGGGATGCTAAAGTCCGAAAAATGGACAAAAAACAATCAGCCAAAGAACAGAGGCATAGAATAATTAATGGTGAGGAATTAAACCACTGGTCTAGTTTCCAGCAGCTGCACTAGTAGCTGTATAGTGTTTTGCAGAACAAAGTTCCCTTTTCATCCAACAAACCAGAACAGGAAGATACCCACAAGCAAAAGATTGTTGGCTACTAATTAATTCTGCTAGGAAGTGATGGAGTTGCAAGGGAGGCAGAGTAGATGCTTTTAAGCCTAGAGATCACCTACCTGAACATAGGCGCAACAAGGAGAGCAGGTGAGCTCCAAAGAAAGGAGGAAAAACCACAATCAAGCGAAGTAAACCCCAACACTCACTGAGGCCTGTGCCAGGAGACCTGCCTGAACAATTTTACAAACAGTAGGAGGGTAGCTGTGAGCTGTTTAAAGGAAATGGTGAAAATCTACATCAGTCGCCCTGTGAAAACATGCAGAGTTTTGGACAAGGAAGAACCCCACCATTCACTTTTCTCAGACTGAAGTTAACCACTGGCAGAAAGCTCGCCAGTTGAACCAAGACAGAAGAGGGAGAAGAAACGAAAGCTGAATCAAACAAACTGCTCATGTTCCCACACAACTGCATTTGGGAGAGCAATGAACCACTCTGAGATGTCAAATGCTTCTGGCAAGTTCAAATTCTTTAAGGATTTATATGTGTCTAGTAAGTTCTAATTGGCTGAAGTAGGTTAATTTTACTAAATTAACAGTCTGGCGCTTTCTTATGAGTGTGTGCTGACAAAACCTGACTACTGCAAAGTTTCAGGTGCACCACAAAATCTCAGAATAATGGTAAGTCTGGTTAAGGAGCGTAGCTGTGTTTGTCGATGCCAGGGAGGGCAAATATCTGAATTTCTAGTTTTCCCTTGGCGGGTGGCTGGTAAAGGCTGGGAAGATTTTTGAATTTTCTTTCCACTTTCCTTTCAGCCAGACACGGGAACTGTGGAGCAAGAGTGTGACACAGTGCCGGATGGCGGGGGTGAGGTATCTACCCACCTCCCCTGCTGCCTGAACAAAACCAGCGCCCATCCCGATATGTCCTCCCCTCCCACAGTGTCATACAAAAGCATAGATGGGGTGGTTCCTTCTGAGAGGGAGACAATCTGCGATGCCTTTCCACTTACTCATACACTCCTTGCTAAAGCACCTTTCTCCATTACAGGAGTTCCTAAGTGGGAGAAGGGGTGGATTTACCAAGGAATGAGGCAGAAGGCAAAAGCTTGCTTTACACATTAGCTCTAACCAGTGCACTGGTCTACTATGGCATGGGACACTGCATAGCTTTCTTTTAGAGCAGGACTGCACTCATCTGCATGATAATATTGCTATTTACTGTTTACACTGAGACCTGTGTGCGTAACTACTATAAGTGTGTGACTCCGTTGTGCCAGCTGCTGTATAGATGCATGGGAAAATATGTTTCCTGCCTTAATCAATCTGTAAGTTAATTTAAGATATAAGCAGATGAAATTAAAGGCTGGAGGGAGGAAGGAGGTTGAGAAAGAAGTTTGGATGTTGATATCCTGAAGTTCCACAGATGTCCTGCAAAAAGCACTTGCTCCAATCCATTAGAAAAATAAGAAATTAACAGACTAATTTGCTTAGCCGTCCCTGATTTCTGCCTTTATTGGGAAACTGTTTTCCTCCAGGTTCTTTTATAAAATAGGGTTTTGACTCGTTGTGGGCCTATTCACCATTCTCAGAGAGAATTTCCAGAGCAAAGAAGGGGAGGAAGAGTCTCTTGAAATAGTTGTAGAAATATGCTATATCCTATGCCAGAGTCACTGGCAGAGGAGATACCTGGAAAGCAGCAACGCAGCAAGAAGCAATGTTGTCAGAAGACATTTCTAGGTGGGTTTTCAAACTTATTGCAGCGTCCACGTGTCTGGTCACAGAGGTCAAATAAGGAGAACACAATGTATGCACATATGTTCACGGTATGTATGCATGTATATACAAGATGCCTAATATTCATGCCATTAAATGCATACAGCTCCCATGATTTTCAAGGAGATTAGCTCTCAGTCCCTCATTCTTCTAATGTACATGCCAGCTGTACGACACGCATAGGAAGATGTCTCTTGGAGAATGTAAGAAAGACAGGATGACTAATATTTAGGGAATTTGTGATTTTATATCTAGAAAAGCCTTGGGCAGATGATAGGTGACACAGCTATTCTGAATTTACACCTGGTCACTGTAAACAGAGTCTGATTCCATTAGTTTTCATTCAGAAGCAAAACAGAAGGGGGAGCTTTTATTTTCATCTTAAAATAAACTAGAGCTGGGACACTCACCTATTACACAGAATGGTTTCCTTGCAAAGCGCAGTCTTCCTTGCCATCCTCTGTATCGACAACAGCATCCAGCAGACCAGATACGAATAATAAATTCCAAACCAAACACAACAATCATGACAAATTCCTAGAAATGGGAAATAAGAAAAATCCCTGTTACAGATAACCAACACTGAGGCATCAGGAAACTTAAAACTACTGTACGTGTCTACCAGTTTACCTTGAGCACCTGAAGATTCCAAGTCAAACTTGGAATCCTGTTCCACACCTGGAATCCTGCACATCTACACACAAAACACTGTCTCCACAGCTTCCTCTTGAAGGATCCAAATCTAACCTGAATAAATATCTCCCAAGATTGGCTACTAACTCTGAAACGCTGAAGGACTGAATCATACTCAAAGAATACCAAAGCAAAATATTCAATGACTTTGGATACTGAGGATCAGACCACAGGTTATTTAGACAACTCGTGAAGAATGTATGTTATATATCCACATCCATAAAATTAGTTCTTAGTTTGAAGGCTGAATGTTTCAGTAGATATATTCTCATTGTAGCAATATACAGATGAAATGATTAAGATGATGTAAAAGCATTTAGGAAATCAATTTGTTCCCAGAAGAAGGTTAAGATACATGTAAGTGTAATTGTAAGACAGTAAATTAATGTTCACATGAGGCGTAACTGTCCCTGGACAATTTGTGAATGAAAGCATTTAAAAATCTTGCCTTGTTTGTCTGGCTTGCTTTTTTTCACATTGGAAGCTTTAAGACCATTTAAGTCCATTTCAATAGCATCAACCTGTATTTATGCCATTGTTATTGGAAGAAAATTTTCAATATAACAGTGAGGTCAGCAGAGTGGCAGCAGTGGAGCCCGGAGCAGAAGTCTGCTCCATACCTTAAGGAAATCTGAATCCCTATAACATGCAGTGATGTAGTGCATGCACACTGGTGTGGAATTATAAACTTAATTTAGATACTCTTCTGAAATGCTAGCATAAAGTTACGGTTTTGAAATGATAAAATAAAAATTTGTATGTTAACCAAAAGAAGGAGAAAAGTACTTGAAGGAGCTTCTTAAGCAGTTCATCAAGAAGAGGATGAAAGTTGTATTTTATTTGGCAGCTGAATGTATTTCTACATCCAGGAGAAAGCTGTTCCTTGTCAGCCAATTAATTTATTATTCCTATGGGATGAGGACTAGTATGGTACTGGTAAGAAAGCACTGCAAATGAATTAAATAGAGGAATATTTGCAAGGGTAAGTTTGATCCAATATTGACTTTTTCCCAATAAAAAGTTTGCATGTTTTTAGACCCTGAGACCCTACAACTTTGCTAGCCAATAAGGCTGTATATATTACATTCAGGCATTAATGATATTGTTAATATTGTGTCATGTAATGGTGTTTTACTAGCTTATGATTACTGGTAGTACATTGAAACATTGTGAATTTAATTTGCTTTTGCTGTCATAGAACAACAGGAAAATGTAGTATTCCCTCCTAAAACATGTCAGCTTGTATAACTACATCACATTGAAGGAGTTTTTAGACCCTTCTTCAGTGTCTTCATTTCCATATTTGTAAATCCCATATAGAATTCCTAAAGCACAAAAGCAGAATGAGATCCATTTGCTGAAACGCAGCTAAAGAAAATGCCACATTTTTTGTTAGAAAAGAACACATGGAAAAATGGTTGTGATTGTTTAAGTGTTTTTTTTTGTTTGGTTGGTTTTTGTTCTACTACAAGGAACTTCAACTTAATTCCATGGACAGAGTTATTGCACAACTTTAGAAAGGATTATGTGCGAAATTGAAAAAGTTCTCCATATAGTAACAATAATTCTTAATACTTGGCTACCATGTGGTGCATTTCCTTGTAGGAAATTCTGAGTTGGCCAAGAATAAAACGGACAAGAAGCCAACTGGAAAAAAGGAAGAATATGTATTTTAGGTATTTAACTACCACTTTTATAGTGGTAGTTAAATTATGAATTGTCAAATCTGGTTTACACATTGTTAAATGATGTCTCTGAATTTATGGGGGTTGATGGCAGGCAACCAGACCATTTGACACCTGATTCTCCTGATGAAGTTTCTTCCTTGGGGCAGGGGTGAGAGATACAGGAGAGGAGGCCAGCGAAGCACAAAACGTTCTTCGCTTCCAGTAAAATAATTTCCTTGTTAAAATCTAATCATATTTCATTTGACTAAAATTTCTCATTTCCCTGGAAAACATGCTGTGTGTACAGATGCATGAGAAACACCTCCTGCTTTGTAAATACACTGAAATCATCAGAGGCATCTTGCAGGATCTGATCCGCCCATGCAGGAGTGTGTCCTCTATCATACTCTAGACCCTAGTTGGGCCTCTGATGGGGAACTGGCAAGAACAGAAAGTACTTAATGATTCTGGAAGGACTAGTCTACAGCTTCAATTCAGCTCAATTAGTGTCAAAAAGCTGCTGGTAGAAGTTGAAAAGAGGTAATTTTTTTGGTAGTTTAATATTCTGGTTCCTATTAGTGCTATGCAGTTTTGTGTTCGTTATCTGTACTACCGTTAGCAATTAGTATTTGCCATGCTTGCTCACCTACACAAAGATGAAAGAAGTCATTGTGAGCTGAAAGCGTGTGTTTGAGAGTCTCTTCTACTACATGGTGCACTTGTGTCAGAGGCAGAAATCCTATTTGTCTCTCTCACACACACACAGACACACACACATGCACACAAATGCATATACATGTGCTACAATGAAAAACTTCATGGAGAGACAGCAATTCTGAGAGAGAAAAATAGCAAAAGAATGTTTTCTCAATCTTTTTTCTTGGGAGGGTGTAGTAAGAGGATAAGATTTTTCTTGGAGAAACAATGTGAAATATCTTTGTTAATTCCTGGAGAAAAATAGTTACCATTTCTAGCAACATTAGGAATGTATGCATGGTGATATTCTCTCAAAATTAACTGAAGTTCCTACTACTTTAGTAAATTTTAACAACAGCCACTGCAGTTACAGTAAGTGAGCTCAAATACAGCAATATGGCTCTGTGCACTGGAATGCTAAAAGAACTGCTGATTTTCAAAATACCATATATGATTTTCTTCCACACTTACCAAATTTCTGGAGGTTTTAAAATACAGTATAAGCTTTAATAGCAAAAAAGACATTGAGTAAAGTGGTGATGGGGTTTCACACTTATTTTTGCACTTTCTCAAATAGCGATGTTTCAAAATGATCCTTACATCCTGGTTACTCCTACTTCCTCAAAAAACAACAGATTTTGAAGGGAATACATATCATCATGAATAAAGTCTAAAGGAAAAGGGTTTTCCTAGAAAATGGGAATGCATCAAAACAGAAACTCTTCATAGTAGTATACGTGACACTTTTGTTATATTTTGGTTTGGTCCGGTTTGAAACCACAGAGAAATAAAGAATCCCACACCACTGTGAAAAAAGTAATGTTTTAGTAATCAGTGCACTCAGTCACAGTGTAAAGTCAAATCTCTGTCAAGGTTAATGCAGGCCAGGGAATGACATTATTTTTTCCTACGACAGCTGCACAGTCACGAGGTTCTTGGTTTTCCATAGACAAAAATTGGAAAGATGTACCCCAAACAATTTTAACTTCATTTGGAATGGCTTGTTACAAAATTAAGTCTAAATCTAGGTTGTTAAATAACTTGGTTTTAGTTCCTTAGCAATTGAAACAGAAAATCAGAACATAATTGGGAAGGCATGTGGTGGAATAAATCATTAGACCTCAATGATTTATAGGCTTGCTGTAGAAAAACGATGCATTCCAAGTATCTCTGTCCTATGTATAAAATGATGGAACCTCATTAATTTTGGATTACTTATAGATATTAATGACAACATTTACATCAGAATGGGAAAATTTTGCACGCTGATGAATCTGTCGTCCTTCAAAATTCAGCAATGCTGAATTTGAACCGATGAGCAAGTTTAGATTTACTGGAAAACTAACCCTTCCCTTCCCAGGTAGAGCAGGGATGCCCCGGCCTTTGCCACTTCTTCCGTTTCCTCTATCTTGCCATCCTTTTCCAATCACAGCTGCATCTGGCCTTGCACCACAGTTACAATAATCTGTAATGTTTATTTTGATATTTAAGCTCACAGTTAGCCCCCCACAGTAACTGCTATGGCAGATGCATCGTTGGTTTGGACAGTGGAAAGTCTTTCTTCCTTCTCAAAGCGCAGTTCAGCCAGACTGAACTCATTCTGAACTGTTTCTGCATATGCAGCTCTGGTTGTCACAGGGAACTATGCATGTGCAGGATAAGCAAGGCTGAGACACATAGGCTTAAAATATTCAGTTGTTTTTGGCAGAAGGAGCACAAGTGCCAGCGTGCTCCTGAAGTTTTTTACATCTGGTTGCTCTGCCACTGGAACAACGAGAGTCACACAAATGGCAGGAAAGGAAAATAAGAGATCATCCTGAGCAAGGTTTCTATTAACAGATGCTCCTGTAGGACTCTAATGAACAGGGCTGATAATTAATTAAATCAAGCATACTTTGTACAATCCAACTACGATGAAGATTTTTTTCTTTTTTTTTTTTCTTCTTTTCTTATCTAATTAGGATACAAGTGATGATTTGTTGAAATTGTCTACATTAATATGCTTCTCAGGTAGTTTTTAATGATAAGGATTTCCCTAAGCATAACATTATAGCAGCAAAAAATTGCTTTTATCATAGCTTTCTTGTTCATTAACATAACTGCTTATTAAAACTTAAAATAATTTGCTGCTGCTGAAATCAGGTGCCTTGATTGCAGACTCTTATTTCTGGGAATTAGAACCATTTCTGAGATGAGAAAATGACCAAAGTTGAGCTCTCTGTGCTGTTCTTCTAGGATGCTCCTGGTTATTTTGCAATGCGTAAATATCTGAGGTTTGGGTATGCGAAAGCCGCCCACAAGACAACAGCTCTGCTGTTATTTTAATGATATTTCTTGTATGGAAATTGTGTTGTTAAGTATTCTAAAGGTTATCAAAGTGGGACAACAGATCTGCAGACTGATGTAAGGAGCTTCCTGCCTAGAGCTCTTAGAAGATCTGGCTCTACAAGTGACATTGTCAAAAGCCCGGGGAATTGACCAGAGCAAACCAAATTAATCTCCTGAAATAAGCTTTAATAAGGCCACAAGTGTTTCCCTATTGAAGAAAACATCTCTGCAGTGTAGCTGCACTGCAGATGCTCATCTGGTGTAAATGAGCACAGACTTACTACACCAGCACAACAGCAGGAACAGGGAGGAGCAATGTCATCTAATAGAGCTCGGGAAGTGTCCCCTCTTCCCTAAAAACTCATAAACAGGGAAATCCAGTATTTCCAAACCAGTTGGTAAAAAGAGAGAATAAGTGGTTTCTTGTCCTTTAATTTATGGCTGACTGGTTTAAGAATGTCGCCAGCTGCTAAAATCTCTTTATGGTGACACATGATGAAGGGTTGACACTATTCAAATAGCAATGCTTCATTATTCATTGCCAAAGAGGATGAGATTGTCTTCTCATTCAGTTAAAGCAAGAACATAACACCTCAGCTTCTGCATCCCTTTCTCAAGCAAAAAAACCCACCACCCTCTACTGATTCAAAGCGCTGAGCACCAGAGTTGGGCTCCACACTTTAAACAGATGCTGTCGGGATGTGAGGGGAAGCGCAACCCAGCCTGTCTCAGAGAAACCTGAGGAAGGTTTGAGCTTTAAATAGTTGTGATGCAGAAGCCGGTGAAAGACTTGGGACAATTATGTTATACTGACCGGTTTCCAGATTAAAATCAGCAGATATGAGTATGTGCATACTTTATTGTTCAAAATACTAGTATCATTTGAATACACATTTTTATTATTCCTGATTCAGCCTTAGAAGGGGAGATCTTTGATCTAAACAGCTCAGAAGTATATCTACATATGCCTATGTACACTTAAGGAATGAATGTTTTAATTCTTTCCAACTGCAGTTTAACAGTGGGAGAGGCGGCCATAAATCTGAAAACATAACCCAGAATAGACCCTATTAGTGGCATATAAATCACAACCAGAGCCTTCAGTTCAGCTCCCAGTGCAATACACAATAAGCATGAAATGAAATTTATGCACCTTTTTGTCATTTATCAGTTTTATGATGAATGCAATATTTTTACTACACTTGCTTCTCCAAATTATGCTTAAGATTTCCCATGTTGATTCTGCGTTAATAGAGGATTATTGAGAAATCAGTTCTGTGCCTTTTAATCTAATACACAGCTACAAGTCTATTGATATAATATTAAAATCCCAGTGATTTGCTTAGTTTTAATTAGCCACATGTTATATAGGACTTCTGCTATTCAACTCCCTTTTAGCTTTTTGTGTTTATTACTTGAAATGGCACCTATCAGTCATGTTTCTTATTCACTTCCAACAGAAAAAAGCTCAGACTTTTTATGTCAAGTAAACCCAGTTTTGAATCAAACAGTAAAAGCACGTGCCAGAATTAGGTAGCTGCCATTTAATTATGTTTTTCATCATCTCTTACAGATTTACTATATCAGACGCCATACACGATCCCTAGCACTGAAACTGTGCTGACCTTCCTCAGCATCCACGAAGGAAGGACAGACACCCTTCTGCCCCCCCAGGTCAGAAGACCCAGTTCATATCACCACCATGGCTGGTGAGGAGCTGCTCAGGAATGTGTGGCACACACATGTGCCGGGTGGCTCTGCTCCTGGCCGCTGGCCATCACGGCTACTGCAATTACCATGTCAGTGCACGTGTGGGCAAACACATCCCAAAACTCCTTTTGGCTTTTGGCGGATGTGGTTCTTCCAGGAAGATGCTGGTGATCATTGAAAACCCTTTCTCAAATTGGGAAAACGGCAATGTGAAATGTTGACTTCACCACCCATCATGTCTATCCTGCTCTTCCCCATGTAGAGCATCACCCTAAAATGTAGCTTTTTTCTAGTCCCTCCCATTTACACTCACTGCTTTGCCCCAGATCATATCTTTGTGTGTCAGGTACAACTACACTTCTGCGAGAATTCCTGAAAGACGACGATAGCCGTCAAACTCACACTATAGAATAATTTTCTATTTTCCAAATACTTTTGTATCCCGCTTTGTGCCTGTTCACATTTTCTTTCTCTGTAGTGAGATATCAGCAGTAAATGGTCTCATTTTGGTTTTAAAATTACCCGCATGTTGAAAACAATGAAGCTCTGTACAGCTGTGCCCAGGCCTTTGCATTTCCTTTGTGATTTCTTCACGCGTTTTTTTCTGCTGCAGTCACGTTTCTGATGTCACATGTTACAGGCAGACATTCAAGCACATGCCTCTGTAGCAACACAGCTCCCAAATCTTCCTTTTGAAATGTTTGTGAAGAATTTGATATCTTTTGCTGCGTCCAAAAGAAATGTAGAATGGGTGCCAGAGCCAGTACAGACTCTGAATCGTTTTATGCTCTGGCATCCATGTTAACTTTGTATTGACGCAAGGGATTTAGGCTAATTGTTATGACTGAACACATGTATATGAATTAACTGATAACATTTGACAAGCTGTATGGCACAGTGGGATGGGACAGTTATTCTTTTATTCTTTGGTCTTAGAGTGTTTGGTGGTGTTAAATCCTAGACACTCTGCAAATGATATTTTCTGTGATCTTTTTTAAGCGATTTCTTCTTTGCCTCAGTCTTTAGTAGCAAGACCAGTTGTTCTCCAGGTACCCAGCCCCCTGAGCTAGGAGACAGAGACAGGCAGCAGAATGAAGGCCCCATAATCCAAGGGGAAATGGTTAGCAACCTCCTACGCCACTCAGACACACACAAGTCTATGGGGCTGGATGGGATCCACCCAAGAGTTCTGATGGAGCTGGCAGAAGTGCTCACCAAGCCTCTTTCCAGCATTTATCATCAGTTCCGCCTATCCGGGTCCCAACAGACTGGAGGTTAGCAAATGTGATGCCCATCCACAAGAAGGGCTGGAAGGAGGATCCGAGGAACTAGAGATCTGTCAGTCGGACCCTGATGCTGGGGAAGGTTATGGAGCAGATCAACTTGAATGCCATCACATGGCACGTACAGGACAACCAGGCAATCAGACCCAGTCAGTATGGGTTTATGAAAGGCAGGTCCTGCTTGACAAACCTGATCTCTTTCTGTGACAAGGTGACCCACTTAGTGGGTGAGTGAAAGGCTGTGGATGTTGTCTACCTGGACTTTAGTAAAGTTTTGACTCTGTTTCCCACAGCATTCTACTGGAGAAACTGGCTGCTCATGGCTTGGATGGGCATATGCTGTGATGGGTGAAAAACAGGCTGGATGGCCAGGCCCACAGAGTGGTGGTGAATGGAGTTAAATCCAGTTGGCGGCTGGTCACAAGTGAAGTTCCCTGGGGCTCAGTATTGGGGACAGTTCTGCTTAATATCTTTATTAATGATCTGGACAAGGGGATCGAGTGCACCCTCAATAAGTTTGCAGACAACACCAAGTTGGGTGGGAGTGTTTATCTGCTTGAGGGTAGGATAGCTCTCCAGAGCGATCTGGACAGTGTGGATTGATGGGCAATGATATGAGGTTCAACAAAGCCAAGTGCCAGGTCCTGCACTTGGGTCACAACAACCCCATGCAGTGCTACAGGCTTGTGAAAGAAGGGCTGGAAAGCTGCCCTGCAGAAAATTACCTTGGGGTGTTGGTCAACAGCAGGCTGAATATGAGCCAGCAGTGTGCCCAGGTGGCCAAGAAAGCCAACAGCATCCTGCCTTGTATCAGAAATAGAGTGGCCAGTAGGACTGGTGAAGTGATCGTCCCCCTGCACTTGGAATTGGCGAGGCCCCACCTCGAATACTGTGTTCGGTTTTGGGCTCCTCACTACAAGAAAGACTTTGAGGTGCTGGAGTGTGTCTGGAGAAAAGCAAGGAAGCTGGTGAGGGGTCTAGAGAACAAGTCTTACGAGGAGCGTCTAAGGGAACTGGGATTGTTTATTCTGGAGAAAGGGGGGCTCAGGAAAAACCTTATTGCTCTTTTCAACTACCTGAAAGGTGGGTGTCAATCTCTTCTCCCAAGTAAGAAGTGCTAGGACAAGAGAAAATGTGCTCAAGTTACGGCAGGGGAGGGTTAGCATGGATATTAGGAGAATTTTCTTCATGGAAAGTGTTATTGGAACAGGCTGCCCAGGGAAGTGATTGAGTTGCCATCCCTGGAGGTGTTTAAAAGACGGATAGACATGGTGCCGAGGGACATGGCTTAGTAGTGGACTTGGCAGTGTTATGCTAATGTTTGGACTCAATGATCTTAAAGGTCTCTTCTAACCTGGGTGATTCTATGATTCTATGAACTGCTGTCATCTAACCAAATATTTCTGTTACTTGAACAAAGCTTTGGTTATGATACTTTTATCCTTAGGTTGAGTGAAAACGTTGACTTGGTCCCCTTTTTTAGTCCAACAACTAGACTTTGAGAGCCAGTATACCAAATCTTGTGTTTTACAGACTATGCCATTTGCTGAATGTTTTGCAGCTTTTCCTATTATCTTTTTTTCAAGGCTTATGGAATTTTGATCTCTTGGAAAAAGAAAAGAACAAACCCCTTCTACATCCTCTCAAAAACATACATATATCTTTGTGAGACATTCATTTCCTGTGATCATATCTTCATATGGTGCAATCAGCCAATTCCTGTCTGGTTCAGATTTGATACCAAACTTGTTATCCTGTCCATGACATACACCCTTTCCTTAGGCATTCTGTGGAAGCCTATGAGTTTAAAATGACCAGTACTTATTTTGCTAATTCATCTTTGTAGCTCACTCACAGTTCACATGTCTCAGGACTGGATTTAGTTTCACTGTGTGTTTGCGTATTTACTATCACCCACACTTTAAACTCTCTTCGGATTTTTGTGTTATACATATGTCTGCTGTGGATCCTTACAAATATTTTTGATATTTGTTTGTATTTTGATACCCATTTTCTTGTCTTCACAGTTTTTATACTGACTCTTGTGAAAAGGTCTCTTCTCTGAATTGAGGAAAGTTCGCATTTTGACTGTAGCAAGCTATGTCTTTGCATACTTTGTCACATCTTTGCGAAGTGACTGAGTGGATTATGGTTTCTGTATGTTATTCAGATGGTGGGTGTTCCCTAGGTTTCCAAACAGCTTTCATATGACTGATGTTCTTTCTTTTTCAGCATTCTTCTCCTTTTGCAATTTAGTGTTTTGTAGACTTTTCCCTTACATATTATTTATAGCCGTGTACTTTGGCTTTCCTCTGGAGACATTCTGCATTTCCATTTGGCAAATCAATATTTCCCTAACAAGGGTCAGATCTGAATTTCTGATAGTTTGATATCTATCCATTTTTACTGTTGCAATCTAAACTGTTTGTTGCCTGTTTTAAGGAGGTAGCTCTTGCTCTCTGTATAACAAGTTCAGATCCTTGTCAAACTCTGGTGTGAAGCCAATAAAATTCAATACTGCAGAGTCTAGCATAAACTATTACAAATCTACTTCTATGGAAAATGTTACAATTATGACTTGGAAGTGGTTTTGCATGCTACCTTGTTATCACTTAGCCTGATAAAACAAGAAGGAAGACGTGTTGTGGAAGAGCAGTTGTGCAAGGAGTGTTGCTTGTTTGTCCTTAAAGGAGGTCAAGGACAGCTGGTTTGGTCCTTTAGCACAATGTGTTGATTAGCCTAAAAGGAGACACAATTTTTCCTCCTCAAATAATTATATCCCTATTAATCTGAATCCTGACAGCTCATCACTAACATCTAATCCTCCCCATTTTCCACTCTTAATCTCAAAATCCTTGTAGAGATTCTGTCTTCTAGAAAAAGTGGCCCCTTGAATGGATGGCTAAAAGGCTCTTTTCCAAATAACATGGACAGTCCTTTCCCTCTTAAGAATATGTTCTGCTAGTCCTCCCTGTGTTGGGAAACAAAGGGAATCAGAACCCGATTGTTCACAGTATTAGTACCTACTCTCATGACATTCTGCATATAGCCATATAATGTCATGGACAAGATAAGCTAAGCGTCAGCTCTTACATAGAAACAAATAACAGGAATATAAAAGAGCATAATGTACCTATTTAAAAAATCAACACTGACTTTCTTACTACAGGTTAGTCATTTTAATGTTAAAGTTGTAGCAGGTCATGAGTTGTGTTACATTTAACACTACTTGTATGTTTGCTATTTCCCTCCATCTTTCTTCATTGCACAGTACCACCACCCATTTCTCTGCACATGCCCTGTTCATTCAAAGGGAATGGAGAATAATTTCATGGACGGTTTTTCATTCAGCAGCCATTGACTTGTGACAACTCCAGTGATCTTGACATTGCACAGTAAATGGAGTGTACCTGGTTGGTAGTTCTTGCCTGCCTGGGAGCTCTGGCAGCAGCTCTAAAACTCTCTTTTGCCTTCTACTGCATTTGCTATTGAATGCCATAGCACTTGAGGTAACCGTTCATAGTTATCCTACTGTCTTTAAGTGATGCAGTTATGAGATTTTTCTTTGCCCTGATTGCAGATCATGTATAATAATGCTGTTTTAGTCATCTTTAGTCATCAAACCTATTTAAGCTTTCCCAGTAGAACTATAATATAGTGCATTTTTTAATTACAAGAGAAAAATTATTCCATTCAATGTGTGATTTTTCATTCTTCTTTTTACAAAGGTTATTTCTGCTTAATTCAGAAGAATAAAAGAAAAGAAAGGAAAAAATGTTACTGACAATGTAATCAAGCCCAGAAACATATCAATAAGAGGCTTATGCCAGTATCGAGACGTCTTTATTCTCTGATGTGTTTGAAGTGTATTTTATCGTCCTTAGCACTGTCAACAATAGATTTTTCATAGATACCTTTACAGTTTTACATGTGGTGCCATGTTCCTTTATTGTTACTTTCATCTCTCTCCATAGCTACAGTGTGTGCTTATTTGTTTTAGCGCTTTGTTGGTTGGTTGGTAGTGCCAATGCTGCCTTCTGACAGAAGAATTACAGCTTTGGAGACATCTACTCTTATGTTTTTAAATAACTTCACCTTTTCATTTACATTTTTGTCTTCTGTCAGACTTCCTACTAAGAATTTTTAGTTTCAGAAAAGTGCAACCAGCATTTATGTTTCCAATGGGAAGTCTGCTCTGTTTGCACACAAAGATCCTCAAGCAGTTTTCATGAAACCTGGTCCACATTTTTACAATAACAGTCAGCTCTGATTTGATGAAATCAGTATACATAATAGGAGAGTATCAATTTAATCAGTGAAGACATGACATTATTTTGATAAGGCAAGAATATATTCTTTCAAAGCCAACAGGTAGTTTATTACGACATGGTTGAATTGTTTTATGCTCATGTTATCACCTAATTATAATATTAGTGTATATGAATCCAAACAAGACTGAAAACATGCAGGCTTTGACCTTATCAACATTATATTTCCCTCTCATTCTGTCTTCGATAACATTAGTTTTGTATGTCTAACAGATGTAATTTTCCAGAGATTTCTACGCAGAAATTTTGAAATTTCAAAACCTTGTGTTGATTTGGGATGAAAGAACACACTGAGAATCAGTGTTTCCTGAGAAACACTGATTCTGAGTTTTGACAAGCTCTAGTAAACTTGAAATCGCTGATTTTTTAGCTCAGGGATCAGTTCACCTCTTTCTCTCAGGAGAAGACTCAACAAAACTGCAATTAACATGTGGTCTATAGCCTACTTTCTTTGTTAGACATGTATCTAGAATTGAAGTCTCTGAAGATTATTCGTTTTTTCCTGTTATGCATTATTAGCTGGTCCTACAGAGCCATCCATCCAGTCCTCTGCTCAGGTCTGGTCATCTTTTACCCAAGCGTCGCAAGAAGACTCAGGTTTTGGGACAATTGTAAACTGAAAAATGCTACTTTTTGAATTAATCACTATCCATCTCCCTTTTTTAAAATTCACTCTGCCTAGCTTTAAAATTTCGTAGCGGATTTGTATGATTACATCTCTCTGGATGGATTCACTCTCCTAGAGCACAGACAAATTAAATAAGTGCTTGCCTGCTATGGGGCAGCTATACTCTAAGTTTTTTAACCAATGTTCATCCTCTTTCTATGTTTCTTTCATGGGAAAATATTAGAAGACAAAAATCTCAGGAAGATCTTAATTGCTAGAAGCACTTACTAGACTTTCCTTTTGGATTCATGTAAGTAACCACAGTACATGTAGAAGCTAGCCTCATCTGCTGCATGCTGTCTGCTTTTATGTCTTTGGAGCTATTTCTGCCTGAAGAATGTGTTCCTAGAATATATTTTTGGAGGCCCTCATCCTACAGAAATGGGTACAGCTTCCTACCCCAGCCTTTTTTAGAGAAGAAAACAAAACAGATTCGCCAAAAACAGTCCTCCAGAAATTCACATGAGTTTTGCAATCTCTTCATCTTGATTGAAAATGAAAATTATTGCAAAAAATCAAATGCTTTGTCACTTCAAATAAAAGTGACATTTCTTTCCTACAGCCTTTATTTTACTTTTAAGCCAAAAGATCTAAAATGCTCAAATACACATACAATAATTTATGCCAGGTCAAATGAAACATTTAATCTGATCGAAGACTTTTTTTGGACTTTTTGATTTGAAAAATCTCTGTGGGTCAACTGAAAATATTTTATTTATTTTCTTGAATTGACAGCAACCAAACAGAAGTGAACCAGCTATTCACATAGCTTTAGTTGAAAATGATCTTAAAATATAGAGAGTTTGGTCATGAGGGTGAATGACATCCAGTTCCAGATATATTCCTTCTTGGCTGTCTTCCCCAAAAGATTTGATTTTGCCTTCCTAGTCTAAGTTATCCTTCCCTTGTGTTTATTATTTGATAAAGTGCCAGCAAATGTACTTGTAGGAGATCAGCAATACACCAAAGATTGTTTTCTTGCTGTGTTAGTTGGATTCTTAGGCTGCTTGTGGCTTTTTTGATGTTGAAGTAGATTTTATTCTACTCTCTGTCTGGGCTATATCACTGCTACAACTTCAGGGCCAGAAGCTGTGTGCGCAGACAAGGCTAAAGCATAGTTATAATTGTGGGTATAAGGAGTTTTATCTGATGCTCTCCCCCTGGTTAGGCTTATTATTCCTGGACCAAATTAATTACGAATGGAACAATCCAACATTGCTGTACGTAACCTGCACTTAACTTATCTGCAGGACTGTCATTTTAAGCATAAAATTCAAATCTGAAACGCATTTCCCTTGACAGGCCCCCTGATAAGTAGAAGATGCCTAGGAACACAGTAGTAACTTGTGCAGATGCCAGAACTGAAGCCCTGGCTGGGCACGGCGTGACGCAGCGGGGCAGGTTTGCGTCGGCTCCGGGAGCAGAGCTCAGGCGTTTCTGCAGTCCAGACGAGTCCATTAACCTCTGCTGACGCTCAGAAGCCCTCAGCTAATACTGCTTTCCTAAACAGTGATTTACTTTGAGCTGTTGAACACCATCGTACGTTTCTGAGGGAGTATTTAGGATGCAGTGACTAGGAGATACGTTTCCTGCTCCCTTGTAAGGCGAGGCTGAGGGAGATAAATGGAATTGACTGACTGCAGAACAATAATCTTCTCCGCTCCTCTGGCCTTTCTGAGAAGGAGGGAAAGGTTTGCTCACCTCATCCACACTTCCCTCTTTAACCTCCCTGTGTAATTGCGAATAGCTGCAATATGTCAAAAGCCACAGGTGCCAGCGGAGGCAGCAGCTCAGGTATTAAGTTGAAGGAACATTACATTAGCTTTTTAGCCAATTAACATGGCTGTAGGGGGGACCATCTGGAATAAATCTGTGAAGCAAACAGTTCACAGAAACCCAGCAGGCAGCTCTAGGGATTGTTGTATTTGTATGGTACTTCATTAGAAAATAAAAATGTATCTTCCATCTCAAGTGCAAAGCAAAACAGCATTAAACCAGATCTCTGATAGTTAATACAACTGTCTCTACTAAACGACACATTTATAAGAGTTGTGTGAATCACTGCAAGGAAAAGGTTGCGAAAACTCTAGTGACTTCAGTTATTTGTTGGCACAGCCAAAACAACTGCTCCTGAGTTAATGTAGAAATGTATTTTTCCCTTGGTTTGTGGTCGCAAACCTGCTTTGATAACAATGCTAATATCGGCTAATTATTCAGTATGCAGAGAAGGAGCAAATCAGGCATCAGCAAACTGGAATAAACCAGTCAGCTTTAGCCTGCTTCTGGAACTTATACTTTGCTGTGTTTATATTTTTCTCCATTAGAGACCCACAGCAGGAGCTGTAAAATTCGTCATCGCTAGATTTATTCCTGCCAAGGGTTTGCTGAACACACTGGGCTACAGCACAGAAATGTGGGACTGGGCTAGTATTGATGCTTCAAGGATTAACCATCCACCCTCTTCCTCCTTAAGGCCATTTCTGTGGTCAGGGGATGCCACGGGATGTCCAACCACAACTGTTAAGATCAACAAAGTCCATCTTTGAAGCCACAGCAGCAGAAAGTGCCGCAGTTTTGTGCTGCAGGTGGACACCTCTTCAAGGACTGGTATATCAGCTAGTGGAGCTCACCGCACCTCCACCTGGTGCTGGGAGCAACCCTGGGATTTCACAGCGTTCTCCCACATTCAGGCTCCGGGGAGAGGCATGGCAGAGCACAGCCAGCTGAGGGATCAGCAGTGGTAAGCGTACCAACCCAATCAACAAATACATGGCTCGTGGGAAATGCATATTTTATGTCAGAACAAATGGCATTTCTACAACCAATTTTCATAAGTATACAGGGAAACAGATTACTTGTCACAAAAGCACCTGCTATTAGAAATAGGGTATTTTCAGACTCATCAAATTTTCCTGTTTCCTATGCCAGAAAATCTTAGCAATTAGTGTAGTAATTGCAATAATATAACTGCTTGCAGGCCATCCAAACACACTTCCATTTGCAAAGTGTTGTTCAGATATGTAAACAATGGGACTAGGCATAAGTGTAGGATTAAATCTGATCACTTTTAGCTGGTTCAACGCCACTTGATCTTTTCTCCAGAAATAGAAAAAAGCGCTAATAGGGCTAGGAAGCAAAATATCATATTTAGCATGGCTATCCCTAATTTGCCCTGCTAAGAAACCATCAGATGCAGAAGAACCACACATCTGTGCCTAGCCAGCTCCAGACGTTTAGTTCAGGTGTCTTGATGCAGTGGCACATTCTGCTGCAGAGACATAGCATACACCATAATTACGTTTATCAGTCTGCTCACGCCATAATTAAATAGGGAGCTGTTCTGAAGACCAGCACTTTTGAATATATACAGTGATGACAATTAAAATGTTGGCATTTGTCAACAGTTACTTCACCTCAGGCATTACCTAACGAGCCACAGTCTGCTGTATACATGGAACTGAAATAACCATGGTAACTCTAGGTATATAGTGGCATTTTAATGATCACCACTGCCTGTCCTCAGGCCATCACTTGCAGAACTAAATGGCCCATCAAGAATCAGAGGAATAAAGTGGTGTCCATACAATGCATGAAAAATGTTAAGCACTTTTAGGTATTAAAGCCATTTATATCTACCTCAGAAGGGAAAAAAAGACAGATAAACATAATACAAAAGCATGTATTATGAAGAAATAATGAAACTACCACATCCTACTGCAGCAGCTGCCAGTAAAATGTCAGTATCCACCAACAGCTAGCACAAATTGGTATCTAAGATACCAAAATTATTTCCTATTTTAAGTATAAGTGTCTCTTACTACATACTGACTTTATAAATGGCAGCAGCAGCATCAAAGGTCTTTCATGCTCAGTCACTGACAAACTGCAGGAGAAAAACTATCAGTTATAAACCACAGCAATTCTCAAGCAAAGAAGGGGATGCGATAGAGTATGTTATTAACACTTTCATACAATCTGGCCTGTTTTTAAAGAAAAAGATGGAATCCTCTATTTTATTATTTTTTCATCATTCTGATGAAAACTCTGGTTTTTTAAAGCATTCAGGAATTATACTATTTTCTCCACAGTGACGGAGAATATTTGAGTGTATGTAAAAGTATCTGTAAAACTACTTTGTATTCAGAAGTTTCACTTACCAGAATGAAGAGACAACCAGAGGCAAGTTTTGTGTGTTCAGGAATAGTAGAAAACACGGACAAAATCAAGCAACCAAACACAAGGAGAAAACTGAAAAAGAAAGAACATTAATAATTGTTACTATTTTTCAGAACCCTGACTCAGTATCCATATTGATCCTACTTCACCAACATTAATAGAAGACTATCAATAAACAGTCTTCATTAATAGATGGGAATTCAACCACCACTACTTAACTTTTAGTCGATTAAAGACATTAGAACAGCCTATTACTAAATCACGGAATGTTAGAGGTTGGACCTCTGGAGATCATCTGCTCCAACCCCCCTGCCAGAGCAGGTCCACCTACAGCAGGTTGCACAGGATGGCGTCCAGGTGGGTTTTGAATGTCTCCAGAGTTGGAGACTCCACCACCTCTCTGGGCAGCCTGTGCCAGTGCTCTGACACCCTCAAAGTAAAGAAGTTCCTCCTCGTGTTCAGATGGAACTTCCTATATTCAAGTTTGTGCCTGTTACCTCTTGTCCTATCAGTGGGCACCACTGAAAAAAGACTGGCCCCTTCCTCCCGGCACCCTCCCTTTAAGTATTTATAAGCATTGATGAGATCCCCCCTCAGTCTTCTGTTCTCCAGACTAAAGAGACCCAACTCCCTCAGCCTCTCCTCGTAAGAAAGATGCTCCGCATGCTTCGGAGCAGCACTGGTAGAATTAATGGAAACCAACAGAAGAAACAAGATTTTCTTGGAGAAACGACCCAAATATACACAGACACTACTTTTGGTATCACAGTCCCGTATGTTTATGCAGTCCAGACACTCTTAGTGGCTTTAGAGAAAGATCACCAATGGGAGAGTCCTCTCCGTGGTCTGAAAAAACATTTCTCCCACAGCTGGCCAGAGGTATCAGTTGTATAAGCTTATCAAAGAGCTAAGATGCATATTGCACCCAACTGTTCATCTGAAACAGCCTTCCTTCTGAACCATAGACCTCATGTACGAACTACCAGAAACTGAGAGGCAGTTGATTTAACGTCATTATTGCCCTAAATGAACAGGCTTCATTCTGGGAACAAACTTAATAAGATACAATCCATTGAAGAAGCTAAAACAAAGGAGTGAATTAAGAAAGTCTTATACAAGTCATGCAACTGCAGTTGGGAAAACATGACCGTGATTTTGAGCTTGCATGAGCTTGCATGTTTCACGGTACTGATGAACACACGCAGGTAACGCAAAGCACCGACATGCTGCTAAATCGCTTCGTGAGGAAGATGCAAACACCTGGTACCACTGCAGAGATTCTTGCATATCCCATGTCTGAGCCTTAGAGCATACAGCATGTGTGATGTTTCCAGACACGAGCCTGCAGAGCTATTGCTCTGAGGCCTATACTATGGATGATAAGGAATATCCTTTCCTATTGTGCTGCTTCACCAATAATAATACCACTGTGCCGGTGAAAACATCTATGAATCAGATCAGAAGAGAAGTTCGTTTCAGCCACAACACCATGAACAGAAGCCAGGCAGCACACTGAATGAAAGCAAGGCAGTGCATGCTCTATATTTTAAATTCTCACACTGGATTTTGCAAGTAGTACTAATTGATTCTATCAACATTTTCCCAAGTTCATTCTTAAAACATTTGCCAGTCGTGCTGGGCAATGAGTCAACCAACAAAGGGCAGGCCTTTGGCTTTTATCTGAATTGCTGGGACTCTTGTTAGCAGATGCTCTAACCCAACATGAATAGGTATTGTAAATAGTGCAGATATATATCTGCAAGAAAGTACAAATGGCTCCTTCCTGGTACAAAAGGGACTCAGATCTCTTCCAGGGACAAAGGAAAAAAGCATAGATATTACTGATCTATAGAGAGGGTGCATATGCTCTTCAATATGGTGTTTCCATTAACCAACACAATAATTCTGAAGACACAGAAAGCAGCTTTTAAGAAAAGTACTGGTGGGTGTGGGGGGCTGTTTCTGATGGCTAAGCTGAACGTCCCTCAGCAGCATGCTCTTGTTGCAATGAAAGCCAACCACATGCTGAGCTGTACTAGCAAGAACATCCAGCAGGTTGAAGGAAGCGATTAGTTCCCACTGTTTCGCATCTGAAAGACCACTTCTGGACTGCTGTGCCTAGTTTGGGACTTGCCGGTGTGAGAGACAAATGGACAGACTGAAGTAAGCCCAGTGGATGGCCACCAAGGTGGTCAGGGGCTGCAGATCATGACATACACAAGGGGCTGAGCAGAGCTGGGTTTGTCCAGCCTGGACAACGGGAGGCTGAGACCTCTGATTGCTGGTTATAAAGAAGGCAGAGAGGACACAATTTGCAGGAAAGAAAATTATGATTAGCTATAAGGAAAAAAAAAAAAAGCCACAGTGAAGGTGGTTCAGCACCAAAACAAGTTGCCCAGTGATGCTGTGAAATCTGTGTCCCTGCAGATTTTCAGAACTTGGCTGGAAAAGGCCCTGGTCTGACTTTCAAGTGAGCCCTGCTTTAAGAAGGAGGTTGAACTAGATAATCTGAAGAGGCCTTTTCCAACCTAAATTGTTCTATGATTCCAACCACTGGATACAAACTGCAATGTATTATTGCATCTGCCCCTCCTTGTGCTTCAGGAGCTAAGATCGCTCTTTCCCTTGTAACATACAGACTTTACATAGTCCTGTAATATATCCAGTACATTACACAAAAAATTAAGTCCATTTCTTCAGAATGTCTATTAGAAAATCTGATGCGCAATGCAATAAGACATTGAAAGCACATTTTGTAGTGTATCATTTAACTGTCGCGGTGAAGTTCTACTCCGAAAATCAAATCTGGTAGGAGCTTGCATATAAGCTCTACCAAGAACTGTAAATAAAACAGTATCCAGGAGGGTAAAGGGTGTCTCTGGCACATACCATTGGCAAAGCTCTCTTGCAGGCTGAAGAAAGATAAAGACCAGCATATATCTGCTTAAAGGTTTAATAAAAATCTCATTCAAATGACAAAACTCCATCTTCTGCGCAATTTTGNTTTGAAAAAAAAAGGAAAATGTCCCAGAACATTACTGGTAGTTTCAGCTGCTACAGTCTTCAGCTACAACCCCCCTATAATTACATCCTACTGGTATAGGCATAAAAGTGATTTCTCCTCGTTAAGGCTTGCACAGAGGGCAAAATAAAATTAAGAAGTGACTAAGAATTTACAGTAAAAGGATCATTTCCTTTTGCTGAATTTCTTTAGTCCTGAATCA
The DNA here is from genome assembly GCA_013398295.1 of Chionis minor. Lineage (NCBI taxonomy): Eukaryota > Metazoa > Chordata > Aves > Charadriiformes > Chionidae > Chionis > Chionis minor. The sequence goes on along the minus strand of VZSF01004093.1, from coordinate 209,869 downwards.
GTTAAAATTACATTTTCCTGCTTCCTTTGTGTTTAGGTATTAAAAATTGCTCTTGTTTAGCTGTATTCCAGTAATACCAACTAAATTGGAGGCCCAGTTGTACTGGGTCTTGTCCAAACACACAATACAAGTTTTCCCTTGGAAGAGCACAGTTATAGAAAACAGACACAGCAGGAGAAAAAGAAAGCTTGTTGTTCCCATATCACAGCTGGGGACCACAGCACAGAAAAGGTAAGGGACTCGCCTAAGGCTTACACAGAAAGTCTTTATATGTAGAATAAACCCAAACCTTTTAAGTTCCAGCCCAGTCCTGCAGTCACAAAACCACCCTCCGCTCACCCACCACTTGCTTTGCTGTAGTTCTTCAGCACTGGAATTTAGAAGATCACTATGGGCAAAGTGCTACTTCATGATAGGTGAGAAAAGGGAGCCAGAAGCGGGAACCAGTTCAGTTAAGCAGTGTATTAATCAAAATAAAAGTAAATGTTCAGGAAAGCCAGGTGCCGTTTAGATTAGCACCTGGTAGACATAGTTCTGCAGATCATCCATGGAAAGCAGAAACAATCCTTACAGCCATACATAAGAATAGTCTTGGAAAGACATTTTTCCAAACCTCTATAACCTTTTGTTCTCAGCATTTCCAGGAACTTTACAAGGAATGGAGCATTGTTATTAATTATTATTATTAAAAAACAAAAGAAAAATGTTTGCATTTATCCACCCACACATTCAGATCTTGCCCCTCTATCCCTCATTCTTCCGTCCAACACTGAACACTTTTTTTATTGCTATTCAGCATATTTTGTCTAAAATTAGACTGTAAGCACTTTGGGGGAGGGGAGAATCCCAGTTCTACTAGTCTTGCTAAACTAAAAGCATACTTTTAAGTACTGTAAAACACATCACTAGTAACAGAAGTATAAAGATCAAGTGTTCTGCAGTATTTTCTGTAGTTTATGCACCACTGATGCGCTTTCCTTCAAAGTAAACCAATAGTCAGGATTCACTTTTTACCTTTTAAAATTTAATCTGTTTACATAAGCCACACAATGAAAGTACTTGCTTTTTCCCCAGCAAGGACTGAAGGCACAGGGGACACAGCAATGCCTTTCACCTGGCTGGACATTAAATGAAGATTTGTCCAGCAAAAATAAATCCCTAAGGTTCAAACGCCACAGTGGTCAAAGTGTATCAGAAGTTGTTGTTCTTTCCTATCATGAACTCTTTCTCTGGTGACAGATGAAGTGTAGAGGATTGCATTAAGCCCTGGATAGTCATTTTATAACCCTCAATAGAGGAAAAAGTATTTTTGAATGCCAGCATTTGAACTGTGTGCTGTGATACATGCTATATAAGAGGATGCTGCTGCAGGTAGAGAGTAGTACAAAGCAAAACACAGAGCAATTATATTTGGCCTCTAGTGGTTCAACCTGGATCATATATGTTCAGGCTGAAAAAAACAGATGGTCTTTCCTTGTGCATTCTGTATCAGAGAGTAAAACATATGCCTTAGGCAGTAACTTCCCATAAAATTATTCAAGCACTGCCATAGTCTTGTATTTTATCAAAAGCAGCAGCTTCCATTTTGTTTCAGCAGTAATCAGTCTTGATGCAGATCCTTTCATCTTACTCCCCTGCTTCTAAAAGCATACACTAATTGGAGAAAAGCCAATTTATGAAAGATAATATAACTCAGAAGCTTTGATATTTATTCAATCTGCCTCTCATAAACTTTTCTTATTGGTTAATTAGGAACTAACAAATCTCCATTTATTTAATTTTCAACAGAATTTTACTATACTTTGTGATTTAAGTGCTGTTCATATGGAAGAGAATATTCAGCTTAAAGCAATTGTTAAAACATTACTGAGGGAATATCATGAGCATAAAAATACACTCAGGGAAGGTCTTTAAAAGCTATTTTGCTACATTATTTACTGCTAGAATTAAAATAATCAAAAGTTAAACATCTGCAAACAGTTTTATGACCTCTTCTGTAAATAATAAAAATATATCACTGTTAAAGTGACATCATTAGGCGATTAGACCACCAGAGTTATGTTCCAGTATTATTTGAGGTCTGTTTTAATCCCCATAAATGCAAGGACATTCAGGATTATGACCAAAACTGTTTTCAAACCATTGGCAGTGCCATTATCCTGGATTTTGTATGGAAGGTAGAAAATGTTTGAAAGCTTTTGTTAACCTTAACTATGACCAAAAAAACAACTCTTTTTTTTTTTTTTTTTCTTCCTTTTTTCCCCTCCACTGGTACAAAGCCAGAACTAAAGCAGTTGCTTGCAAACAGAAAGTTGTTTGCATTCACAAGGTCTGAGTCTACAAAAGATCTATTAGATACGCTTCATAAGTAATTCCTTCCCACAGCTAGGAAACATTGTCCATGTTTGCTTAGCAATGATCAGGATCTTGCTGAGTTGGGCACCCAAGTACCACCTTTAAATGTTTTTTTTATTCTTGAATGCATAAAATCCATATGAGGCATTAGATAAAGAAATATACTGAAGATTATACTGGATGTATAGCACCAACAGATCCATTACAGGTTTAGATAAGTGTGTACAATACCCAGTAAAAAGGCTATAAAGAAAGGAAGGAAAGAGACAGTCATTCACGGCACTGTTATACTTTCATTGGAACTATTAGTTTCGGTGAACAGTTCCCACAAAAAGCAGAGAGACAGACAGTTGATAAGTGGGTTGCCCTACACGAGGTCCATGCCTTGGCTGGATGCTGTTGGCACTCGCATCCTTCTAGGTGTGCGAGAGAGGGAGACTTCACAGCTTCGGTGTGCCACAGAGCTGATGTGAACAGAGAGAAACAGCATCTCCCAGACTAGTTGTTACTGTTATATATACACACAATTTGCAAGTTCCGCTAGAGGAGAGAGTATGGATACTGATAGACCGAGAGCTGGTGCACCACTTTGCGTCCTGGAGCAGACCGGGCATGCTTAAGACAGGAAGGCAGCTGACAGCTCCCATCAGCCTCAGTGCCCTTCCCAGTGTCTCTGAGCAGATAGTTCCAGGAAGTGGGCGGAAATATCCTCTCTGATAGGATACGGAAAGACAAACACCGGAGCATTTTCCTACCTTCAGGATGAACTGAAAGTGAAAACATCGGCTAGTGCTGGCACGAGGAGGACATTTACACAGGTCCTGTGGTATCTCCCTTAGAAAGTAATCTTTTCAACATTTCTATAAAACAGATAATGCACTGCTGACATGGTGGAAAAGAATACAGTTTAACAGTTTTGATAGTGCAAGCCATGTGGATTAAATTTTCCATCATTTATAGTTTCAATGTGACTTGTTTATGCAAGAAAATGAGATATGACAAAGGGTATTACAATTTATTAAAAATGTTTGACAAAAGCTGCATGGAGAATAAGCGCTCTCCCATAGAAAAAGCTCATAAATTTCTCTTGTAGGCTTTCTTTAAAATGTCTTGCACTTCAACCTTTTCTTCAAGGGGAAGAGTGTAACATGTTAAGGGCTTGATACTGTGCTGCATCCTACCCTGAAACAACACAACAGCCCTGTCTGTGGAGAAGTGGAGTACAAAGACCTTATTGTCTTAAAATGTGAAAATAAATTGGATTAAAATAAAATTGTGGCAGTACGACCTTTTTATAAATGCTTTCTTTGGATTAATTGCTAACTTTTTCACAGATGCACATATATGAACTGAATTTCATGTCTGAAATTTTTTAAGAACGGAACTTGCTTTCACAGCAACTCGTTTAGAAAGGTGAGTTTTGTTAGGGTCTGATGAATAAATTTTATTTAAACAATATTTTATTTTTAATTCCCCTACACGATGTTTATTCATTTTAAAAATTAGAACAGTTCATCAAGTATGAAAGAGTTTAAGCTCACGGTGTCAAAAAAAGTGTTGTCAACCTAATTTGACTTTCTGTCATATTTTTAAGGAGTCATATTTTTAGCAGAGTCTGCTAAGTGAGTGTGTTTGGCTTATATTGACAAAGCAATGAAAAGGCTATAACAGGAGATGCAATCAAAACCAAGCAAAGGAAATACAGAAGAGTACAGAGAAATTGTCTGAGCAGCCAGGGATTAGGTTAGGGAAGCTAAAACCCTGACAGAATTAAATCTGGCCAGGGACATCAAGGGCAACAGGAAAAGCTTCTACAGGTACATCAGCGATAAAAGGAAGACTAGGGAAAATGTGGGCCCTCTCCAGAAAGAAACAGGTGACCTGGTTACCCATGATATGGAGAAGGCTGAGGAGCTCTATAATGTTTTTGCATCAGTCTTCACCAGCAAGTGCTCTAGCCACACCACTCAAGTCACAGAAGGCAAAGACAGGGACTGGGAGAATGAAGAATTGCCTGCTGTAGGAGAAGATCAAGTTTGAGACTATCTAGGAACCTGAAGGTGCACAAATCCATGGGATCTGATGAGATGCATCCACGGGTTCTGAGGGAATTGGCAGATGAAGTTGCTAAGCTACTATCCATCATAGCTGAGCTGTTGTGGCAGTCTGGTGAAGTTCCCACTGGCTGGAAAAGGGGAAACATAACGCCCATTTTCAAAAAGAAAAAAAAAAGGACGACCTGGGGAACTACAGGCTGGTCAGTCTTACCTCTGTGCCTGGCAAGATCAAGGAGTAGATCCTCCTGGAAACTATGCTAAGGTGCATGGAAAATAAGGAGGTGATCAGTGACAGCCAACATGGCTTCACTAAGGGCAAATCATGCCTGACAAATTTGGTGGCCTTCTATGATGGGGTTACGGTGTTGGTGGATGTGAAGAACAACTGACGTCACCTATCTGGACTTGTGCAAAGCATTTGACACTGTTCCGCACGACGTCCTTGTCTCTAAATTGGAGAGATGTGGATTTGACGGATGGACATCTTGATGGATAAGGAACTGTCTGGATGGTCTCACTCAAAGAGTTGTGGTCAATAGCTCAATATCCAAGTGGAAACCAATGATGAGTAGCACTCCTCAAAGGTCAGTACTGGGACCGGTGCTGTTTAACATCTTTGTTGGCAACACAGATGTTGCGATTGAGTGCATCATCAGGAAGTTTGTTGACAACACTAAGTTGTGTGGTGTAGTTAATGCACTGGAGGGAAGGGATGCCATCAAGAGAGACCTGGACAGGCTTGAGAAGTAGGCCCATGCAACCCTCATGACATTCAATAAGGCCAAGAGCAAGGTCCTGCACATGAGTCGGGGCAATCCCAAGCACAACTACAGGCTGGGCAGAGAATACATTGAAAACAGGTTGAGGAGAAAGACTTGGGGGTGTTGGTTGCTAGGTGATCCTCTCCTCAGCTCTTGTGAGACCCCATCTGGAGTACTGCATCCAACTCTGGGGCCCTCAACGTAAGAAGGACATTGACCTGTTGTAGTGAGCTCAGAGGAGAGCTATGAAGATGATCAGAAGGCTGGAGCACCTCTCCTATGCAGACAGGCTGGGAGAGTTGGGGTTGTTCAGCCTGGAGAAAAGAAAGCTCCAGGGAGACCTTATAGCAGCCTTCCAGTACAAAAAGAGGGCCTACAGGAAAGCTAGGGATGGACTCTTTGTCAGGGAGTGTAGTGATAGGACAAGGGGTAATGGCTTCAAAATGAAAGAGGGTAGATTTAGGTTAGATATCAAGAAGAAATGATTTACTGTGAGGGTGGTGAGACATGGGAACAGGTTGCCTAGAGAAATTGTGAATGCCCCATGCCTGGAATTGTTCAAGGCCAGGTTAGATGGGGCTTTGAGAAATCTGTTCTAGTGGAAGGTGTCCCTACCCATGGCAGGGAGGTTGGAATTAGATGATCTTTAAGGTCCCTTACCACCTAAACCATTCTATGATTCTATGGAATAGCTCAGATACCTATAAGATGCAAATCAATGTGTAATTAAATGCACATTTGATAGTCCATTCCATCATAGACAAAAAATAAAACATCAAGGTAAATTTCTACAGGGATCTATAAAGCAGTCATCTTTCTTCCTTGAGCAAGCACATCAGCATAAAAGAAAACAAAAAAACCCCAAGAAATGCTTATTCTAATGGGTTTAATGCTTAGAGATCCTCGTGACCTACATATTTTCTAAAAGGTTTTAATTGGCTTCAACGGGAGACATTTTTGACAGAAAAATAAGAATAAAGCATGTGTTTTTCCAGATTTTAACTATTTTAAAGATTGGGAAGCGTGATAGTGACTTGTGTCCCAGGATTCTTGTTTGCACTTACAGGTGCCTCAAATCTGTTGAAAATGACAAAACACTCCTTTTATCACACCCAAATAGTAGGTCTTTCTGTAGACCCAAATTTTAAAATGTGAATGCTTAATTTAGTATACAAAGATCTGTATTCAGACAACTCTTTAGGTATTTTTTTTTCTTTTGCATCAAATAGTCCTAGCTCACAGTGGTAAGTCTGGTAACTCACCCAGCAACCTTTGCTTCACCACAGATATTTCCCAAGAAAATGAATTTAAAATATTATCAGGAACTATGTTGCTTTTATCACTGAGCATTGGTTGCAGCATTTAGATAGTTTTTGAGAACATAAACAAAACTAAGAGAAAAGCTTTATTATAATGCAATGGAGAAAATTTAAAGAATTACAGTACAAAGCTGGAGAAGTGAAAACCACTGCAGAATCTCTTTTGTAAAACCATTTTTCTACTGGAGTGTATTTATTCTCACCTTGTCCAAAATCTAGGGCAAAGGGAAATACTCAAATAACCTTTTTCAGTAAAAGTGTTTGCTAACACAGTGAACTCACATCTCTTGCCAACCAGAAAAATAATCCTTAATATAAGAAATGTGTAGATGCGTAAGAAAGAAAGGTGTTCTGGTAATCATCAGCATAATCCACTTCAAAATCAGCTTTTCAGGTCTTCAGACTTTAAGATAGGAATACTGCCACTACCACATGTTTGTTTTTTTGAAGGAAGAGAGCGAAATCAAAAGAACAGAAGAACTGTAGGACTGCTGGGTATTTTTTATGCTGCAAGTAAGAGTCTTCTCTTTGCTCAGTGCTGGGAGTGCAGCTCTGGCTCTGCTGAAGCTAAGGCATGATTGACTGTAATGGGACCAGACATCACTCACCTTCATTATCTAATTGTCCATCAATGGCTAACAGTGCCATGGCTTCTGCAGCTAAAACTAAGTAGAAACCACACTGGGTTGGGAAAAAAAGCCTGTCTAATTTAGCCTCTTAGATTAGTTAATCCCACTCAGTGTGACTCAGCTAGACCACTAATAAATCACACCGTGCCAGGGATTGGCGCTGTTACTCCTGATGGCTCCTGATGGTCTACACCATTAAAAGGTGAGAACTGCTGCTATCTTCCTTTTGGCCTGTGTAAAATAACACTTACCTAGACAATTCCTGGGTATGTTCTGGGAGTTAGCATGTATCTGGATTCAATTTTTCTCTGGATGGAATTTTTCTCTGGACTTGCTAGCACATCTTTTATGATGGACAGGTACTTCCAGATGTCAAGTTATTGTGTTGAAAAACCGTTATTCGCTTAAGATCATACCCAAGCACTATCAAATAAGCATATTTAAAATATGATCTGTAATTTATGATCAATGAGGATATTTCAGTATTGTTTTATGTCTCAATTGAAGGGAAGGACAGAGACAAAGTCTATTGAAAATGTAATCATTTAAATTCAGGGGACTGCCTGGCACATTTTAATAAAAAAATTGGGATTAAACTACTTGAAAGATTTGGGATTAAGACAATTAGCCCAACATAACGGCAATAGGTTGACACTTTGGGTTGCACCCAAGGATCAGATGTGCATTTTCACCTAAAATATTCCATCCTATTGAAGAGGTCTGAAACCTAAATCAATCTCCTTATTTAGCCTATTTTTCTCCAGTAGTATATTATATATTAGATACTGGTTTAGTTTTAAATTTGTTTTTCAGTGGTGTGTGTCCAGTAACATAGAGAGTTAAAGGAGTTCTTCAGGCGAAAGGACCATGCAAATATACTGCTGCATTACATGAGTAAAAGGAACTCCTCTTCATTGTCTCTCTCAAGAAGGTCTCCTAGTAACCCTTATTCACCTCTATAATTTTTTATTATTCCCAACATGTGAACAAAGTAGTACCCACAAATCCTCCAAAAATAGCTTTCCAGACTGCAAAATAACACAATTACTATGGCAGCAGTGTTCACTTTCATGATACAGATGAAGAATCTATGGGATACTTGGCTTTGCATGGGGATTACAGTTTATTTGCTCCCTAAATACTATTAAGTCTCACGTGTTACCAGAATACTGGATAAGACAATAAACCACCCTTTTCTTTTCCCCTCCCACCCCCCAAATAATAAAAAGTATTTAAAGTGGAAATATCAGAGTTCCGGGGTGTAACTGATGTGTATTGTACCACACCACTATATCAGCCTGTGATGGCTGTGGGAGGAATGGTACAAAGTGATTAAAAATGACAAATACCAGTTAATCTGCTCACTTTACGATGCCTTCATTCAGCAGGTTGATTACGACAGGAAAAATTTATCACGTTTTAATATACTGAAATACAGAATAATATTTAAACACTCCATTTAGGAAACTGAGGATGAAAGAGTAAATCTGTCCTGACAAAACCATGCATTCATGACAGAACTAAAAAAACTGGCAAGCATAACAACAGCATTTAAAAGTCCAGCTACCTTATAGCCCCAACACACCTCACAGCTACCACAGAAATCTAAGCAGACACAAATGCCAGGGTTCATTAAACTTGGCAGAATAATGTCATAATGGCACCAAGAATAAATATTTTTGAAAATTTCTTCAAGGTACCAAGATCTAGGTCTTCTTCCTGTAATTTAATTTACTGCTATTAACTAATAGCTGGATTTTGGTCTCTAGTGAAGCCTTACGATAGACTTCAGTGGAAGTATGGATTGTGTTGGGAATTACGAGTTTACTCATAAATATCCCTAGAGCAAAGAAAATCCTGTTAACTTCCTGTAGTTTTCTTCCAGTAGTAACCAAGGACATAAATGGAACACAGAATATTTTTCCAACATAAAGCATTGTTATTATTAAACTTACTTCTAAAAATCAATCACTGCACTTTAGCTCGAGGGTGTTCGGTTTTATACCACGCCATTAGTCTTGTCTCCCTTAATCTAAATAAGTTCTGTGCTTTCTGGAATCTGAAGTGCCCTTTCTTGTTGTTAGGCAGCAGTACTAACAGACCAGGGCTCGATGGCAGAAGCACGTCAGATTGCAAAAGAAGAAGAATCCCGTCTCGACGGGTTCAGATGCTGATGATAATTTCCTGGGTTTAATGTATTTATAGCAACACTTATCTCCTCGCTCCATGGGGTTCTATGCCCCTCCATATGATATTGCCATGAAAGCAGCACAGTTTAAATGGGGGGGGGGGCAGTGCAGTGTTCACCTATTTCCTTGCATGCTGTAAGTTTTTGAATGTTTAAAAGCAAAGAGCAGGTATGCGGTTTGTCAAGCACTAGGCCTCGCTGAGGTGGGTACAACAAACAGCTTGTGGCATTATATCACACGCTGCTTTGAGAGCAGAACAGCTCTCGCAGTGACCTAACCCAAGATGTAACGCTTACTTTTCAAAATGAGGCTTTATTCTGTCTGACTCTCTGCAGTCAACGCCCAATGATGTGGCTCATTTTCCTCTATTTTTCAGAGTCTTTTATCTCCTAATCACTGCAATTGGGAAGAGGGCTACATAATTTCTTCCGCGCATCAAACAAGACATCCTGGAGTCCCTGCTAAGCGCACCAGCAGCGGCTGGTGGAAGGGCAGCATCTTCTGTGCCCACAGCAGGACGTGCCTCTCCGGGGATGTTTATGAGGAAGTCAGCTGCTGCTCACATGTCCGGCTTCTGCCTGCCCATGGGCAACAATAATATTTCTGTTTCGATAATGAGTTATTTTATTAAATGCTGAGTTGCAAAGGTTCTGGAACCACTGTTATGCTTATGCAGAATGTTAAATACACAAAGTGATGACTTGTTTTCCATGTGGGGAAAAACTTGCCCTTTGAGCTTCTTAAACACATTAAAGCTGCTGCTTCTCTGTTTGAAACAACACATGAAGGTGCTTTTACTTCCCAACATTTTATCTTACAGTGGCTCGCACTCTTCGCCAAAATTGTCCTGCTCAGAAATTAGTGTGAAACAAGTTTGCATTTTTAAGACACATTGTAGGCCCAGAGATAACTTTATATGAACTTTGCTTCAGCAGACCAGTTTCCTTTCACAGATGCTGATTCTGTAAGCACTTACTCAAGTGTTCAAGGTCAGGTTGGATGGGGCTTTGGGCAACCTAATCTAGTGCAAGATGTCCCTGCCCACAACAGGGCAGTTGGACTGGCTGGTCTTTAAAGGTCCCTTCCCACCCAAACCACTCTACGATTCCATGAGCTATGTGCATAATATAATCAGAGATGATCATGAGTACGTATTTCCAAACACCGACTGTATGCTTCAAGGTTGGAGAAGAAGCCCTGGAGATCCCTTTGTTAACCGCACAGTTAAAGTCAGTTTTCTGGAGCTTCAGTAGCCTTCAGTAGTTGCGTGGAATGTTCTAGCGAACAGGATTGCAATTTCCCACAACTAGGAAACAGGCAGACATTCTCCTTCTGCTGGAAGGAGAAAAACATCTCTCTCACCACAAGGAGGTACAGTTAGCTGGTATTATCTCATCTGAGAATGATTCCTGGCTGTGTGAGTGCCAAGGGAACACCTCTCTGTTGTTCCTCTGTGGCTCCCTCCACAGCACCTTACAGCTGTCAGCATACTCACCCCAGACAATTTCATCATGAGACACAGTAGTGTTGTTTCCCTATATTAATAACGTGGAGCAGAGATACATGATATTTTGGCCTTCTACAATTCATAAAGATTCACATTAAAAATCAGTACAGACTGGGCACTGAAGGGCTTTTGCAAATTCCGAGTCTCCGAGAGTCTAAAATGCTTAACTGTCTTTAAAATACTAACTCAAGCGTACATGAGGAGCTTGTGAGAGTTGAGAATTGGTCCTTCCTAGGCTAGGAGTGACTTGAGCTATGTACAGGACCCAAACAGAGCACTCGCACAGCCAGGAATTATTATTAGCTGAGATACACCAGCTGACTGCACCTCCTTGTAGTGAGAGCGGTGTTTTTCTTCTTCTAGCAGAGATGCATGTCTGCCTCTCTCCTAATTGCTCAGGAAACTTGACAAGCGAAAGAGTGGATTCAGGGTGAGCCAAAAATGTTGTATATATTTATCTGTAAAAACCAAGTTCTGCTCGCTGAACCTTTTTCTTTTCATACGTTTTGTGACCTGTTATGAACATCTATTTATGTAGATTTAAAGAACATATGCTGAGCAGGACTAGGCATCTTGATTTACTGGAAAAATCATTTAACAGTATTGCTCCATCCGTCCATATGAGAGCACACAGATGAAAAAATAACCCAATCAACCAATATATCAAAGCAACAGAAACCCTTTTCAACTTAACAAGATCATTTAGTCAAACCTTCCTATAAAACTGTATGAAATAAATAGTTTTGCAGTACGCCCAGAGCACCACCGAGCTCAGACAATCACAGGCAAATAAATAACCTGTCTGTTAAAAACATCATATTAATCTTTAAAAAAACCTAAAGTTACACTGGCTTCTTTTACAAAAGGAATTCATAAAACCCACAGACTCACATTGGCTGGAAGGGACCTCCAGCAGTTATCTTGTTCAACCCCCTGCTGAAAACAAGTTCAATTACATCAGCTTGCACAGGGTTGTGTCCAGTCCAGTGGTGAATATCTGCACGGAAAGAGGCTCCACGGCTTCTTTGAGGAGCCTGGCACAACACCCAACTGCCTGCACGGTTACAACTATTTTCTTAATAGCAAGTTGCAATTCTTATATAAGAAACACTGAGCATCACACTACTTTGCTCCTCAAAGCATAATCACCAAATTTCAATTTTCTTTTTTTTTTTCTTTTCTTTTTTTTTTTCAGATCACCAGATGGCATCACTCAATCTACTAGATTAAGAACGAGTGGGCTTGATGGGCTGGGATGATGGGATGGTCTACATCCTTGCCCTCCTGGTCTTAATCTCTTACAGCTGTTGCCACCTTACACCAATAACCTCACTTAGTTTGTACCTTTCAGTTGAAGACCTGTAAACCTAACACTGAAACACTGAGGTCAGATATCAAGGCCTCTCAGCCTAAAATAGTCTCACAGTTCTCTGCAGTATCCTCATTATCCAGATTGCTATTCTTGGCATTCTCTTTCCTTTTATTTTGCTTGTTATTTTTCTTGCAACCCAGGCAAGAACAAAGTTAAAATGCTGTTTTTACTATAATGATAGACATGGTTTACTTTGTATATAACTCGACTTATTTGTTCATACTCCTTTTATGTTACTCCTTTAGTTTGGCAGGGGTTTTTATTTAATACTACTGAAAACACAAAAAATCGCACCAAACCTGGGCCACTGAAGTAAAAAAAACCAGGATGCATGTTAACGGTATCTTGATTATATAAATTATCTCTTGCCCAGCACTGAAGGGATTTCCAGCTATTAGCTGGTATTTTCAGATACAGAAGCCCTGAGCAGCTGTTTCAGAGGGCAGACATACTCAGGAGTCCTAATTTGCCTGTGGAGCGCTTTTGAGGCTCAAGCCAGTAATTACATGTCCAGGCACGGATTCAGATGTCCAGCAGTACACCACTTTCACTTGGAAATGTATTTATCACATCTTTAGCAGGCTGCGTGATGTCTTTCCACAATGTGTTTCTTCCACCTGTGGCCACGGGCCAGCAGGTCACACACTGCACCCGCCCACCTTATTAGCTTTTTTGGCTTTAGATGAAGAATGGGGATTTGTAACGAGATACCTGCAGGATCTGTTTGAAAGATGAAAAGGCCACTTCAGGCAGTGTGCTGTAATGCTCACTTACCCAGCGGTGGCTGCATTAGTAAGTATGTAGGTAAACAGAGAGAATTACTTTAAAAAAATGAATATTCACATATTTCTTAGAACTTACGACTAGGAGTGACCACTTAGTTGGGCTTCTGAACGGTGCCGGTGACCACCGCACTTCAGGACACCCAACTTTTCCACGCCTTTGAGACCTGGGAAGAGCACAGCCCATCCACAGGGCCCTGCAGCTACTAACACCATGTAGGAAGAACCACATGATTGCAATGGGCAGATCATGGCCCAGCTGTAAAGAAAAGCCAAAATACCTTCTGAGATCCTGACAATTTGATCCGCAGGAAGACTTTTTCCTGACTCCAGGTTGACCCATTTGTTCTCCAGTAAGTAACAAGAAGTAAAATGCAGGCACTTAAGAAAACTTTTTTGGAATTATTTTAGGTGTCTGCCTTGGATCCATCTAGTGGCCAGTCCCAAGTTTTTGTCACAGCTCTTTGCTTCAGAGGAAAGGGGAGAGAAGAATCAAAAACATTTGGTCAATTTTGTTTGACAGACAAAAAGAAAAAACTCCAAAGCCTCTCACTCAGTTGCTGTCAACTGAAGCACTTATGCCCGAGTTTCACTTCTAATCATCTTGCTGAGGACATGACAGTATTATCAAAGCTTCTTTGGAAAAATTCAATTTCGCAATAGCAAGAAAAAATAAGATGAGAATGTCTTGAGATAGAAAACACTTATAAAGACTGAAGGTAAAATGACAATTTTGATTTGTTCCTGTATTTTCAGTTTTGCTCTCTTATTACAACCTGATGCCTGTTGCCTCAGGAAGCCTTTGGCTGGCTGAATGTGTATCAGCCCACAGCTAAATGAAGCACCTCAACATTTTTTGAAGTATCTAATGTCTTTCAGAATTTTTTTAAAAATGTAAACTTTGTCATGCTTTGTCATGGAACAAGTTTTGCAATTAAGTGCCTTGCCATTCACTGTCTGGATGATCACAGATGACCAGACCAAAGCCTATCCAACCCTTGCAGTAGCGATATTCCCCTGTGGAGGCGGCAAGCCGATTCCTTACCAGCAGGCTGGGGCTCTGGGGCTTCCCAGACCTCAGGCTGTGGATCTGGACAGACTCTGCTGCTCTCAGGTTGCCTAATCACAGTTCTGGAGTCCACATGCATTTTCAGCATCCATACAGAAACCGTGAATGATTTACAAAATTTGAGTTCTATGAAGATGTATCTTTGAGTTTGTTTGCCTAAACCCACTATTTAATAATGGCCCTGATGCCACCTCTGTGTGGCATTCTGAGAGGCAGTTAATCACCATTCCTGTTCATCTGCTAATCTTGACTTTATAAATCCTTATTATATCTGGGTACAGAATAAATCTTTTCTCAGGAGCTACGGAAGATACAGACAGAAGTGAGCTCTAATTTCCAAATTCTAATCCGATGACCACTGAACCCAGCCCATGTCAGGCCAAGCAGGCTGGCAGCGTTAATGAATGCTGGTGTCTATTTTTCATGACTCACAGTGGGGTGATGTGTCTGGAATAATCTCCGCCTGCCTGCTTCTGTAGCTTCATGACCAGATTTTGTTGACTGGAGACAGCTTACACTATGGGGCTGAGCTAGTCCAATGCTTTACCTGTATGTTCAGTACCTAATATTGACACTTTGCACCACAGGGACAATAACATATTTTTATTATGTAAAAGAAACTACCATTTTAAAATACATTTGCAATTTGCCGATAAGAGGAGCTGGTTGGAACAATACGACTCTATTTTAAAACTGTCATTTTTCTTTTTGTTCCAGTTAACTAGGTAAGTCTCAAATCAGATGTATGGGGGAAAATTGCAAAATATCCAAGGGGATAAAGATCGCTAAATTGCAGTCTTTGCAGTGTCATTGCAAAATATCCAAGGGGAAAAAAATTGTCTAATTGGCTAATACACTGAGAAATTTGCCCACGATTTGTAAAATAATGGTACAGTGTGAATCCTGAAACACGCACGTATAAGAAGCCTTCAGCTCATTAGTTGCTGGAAAAATCAAAGTGCTGCTACCAGCTTCAGCGACTTCTGGTCTCCCTGGAGTCAGCACAAACTTCTCTTGCATGTGAGAAGACCAAAGCTGGACTGTAGGTAATTACTGCACAAACGCAAACAGCTTGCTTTTAAAAAATTCTGTGCATGTTGAATGTATGTGATAGATTTAAACAACATCATAAATGTAAACTGTGCTTGAGAAAACTGTAACTGTGCAGCTGGTAGAGTCCATAAAGATAAAAGAAATGTTTCCATAACATTTAATTTCAAGTTGACATTTATATAACAAAACCATGGTAAAGCTATGTTTAGCTGAAGTTGTTTGCATATTTTGCATCAGTTTCACCAAAGGCTCTCTCCCTCATTTATATAGTTACCACATTTTGGTAACCACATTTATATAGCAGACGCAAGAGCTACCGCAAAAGGAAAACTGAAAACCAGAGAATTTGTAACTTTTGGATAAACAAGCCATCAATTCTGGTATTGTAACTAATCAACAACTGGATGTGTTCGCTTTTGACTGAAGCGATTGCCCTGTTTTCAGTCACGGAGACACACAGCATAGTTCATACCAAGTTCTCGAACGTTTAACTGTGGAAACATCCTAATCAATATGATTGTAGTCTGTCAGACAGAAACACCCTATTTTTATTTTGTCTCACTCATCTTAAAAGTGTCACAGGAAATGGCCAACCTTTTAGGCTCATCCAAATTCATCCTTCTGAGTTCATTTCCTTATCAAGCACAAGGCCACTGAAATGTTTTGGGTTTTGGGGTTTTTTTCAGTCCCATTGGTTTAGTAAGGAAAGAGGCTTAACATAAGCAGATCCCTTCCTGACTGTCATTGTGGTACGGAGAGGGTTCACGTGAAGTTTTCCTTGATACATTACACTTGCTACGAGATGCAGAAACACGAGTTCCACGTTTGTAGGGTGACAGCCCATCCCCTGTTGGAATGAGTAAGAGTTTTGCTATTGACATCAATAGATTGGAAGACAATTGATAGATTGGAGACAAAACCAGCCCCCTTTTCTTTTTTTTTTGGTAATAAATCCAGTGTTTGAGAAACATGTTGTGATCGCTGCAGTAAGCCATAGCAGAGATGGGCCTTTACTGCACTTAAAGGTGTGAAGACAGAGTGAGACCGTAGCGTACATCAGCCTGCCAAGGTCAGCTTTAAACAAGCTAGCTTGAGTCTGACAAAGTGCAGCCAAAGAAGCCCAGAGGTTAGCTCAGGCTAGCTGGCCCATTATTCACCCAGCTTTCCAGACAGGCTGAGTAGTTCATACTTGTGCTCTAGCCTGCCACAATTACACTACTATCATTACCCAGGCTGCCTGCATATAAACTAGCTCATGAGTGGCCACAAAAGGTCCTGCTGACTTAATCAGAGATTTCTCAGGCTTAAGACTACAATTTGCAATACAATATCCAAAATGAATTTCTCAAAGAATCTGTTGCAGAAGAGTATCGGGTTTATCTTCATCATCACAGCTACAAAGAAATTCTTCGTAGACCTAAGGAAATTTAATTTTTAAAAAGATACCAGAATGTCTTTAATAAATGCTATGAAAAAACATGATTTCAATCAAATGAACCTCAGGAAATGTGGCACATCATGAGAAGCAAAGCTCAGGGTTTATACTGAGTATCAATTAGGTTATGTGACACCAGTGGAATAGAAATGAATCCAAAAGAAATGAAAGATTAACCATCACATACCTTGATGCTCAATAAGTAAATGCCTCAGGAAGATGCTGAGGACAGCACTTCCAAATGTCTCCCTCTTTCCTTTAGCATCCCTGCTACAGTGCTTTGAATGACATTGCAGGCAGCAAGAAACACAGCACAACACTACACAGCCTTTTTCATGAAGGAAAGCTGCTTTCTTAATACAGCTTCCAGCCTCTCCTCAGAAACGTCTAGTGTTTGAAATAACAAGTATTTTTGTACAAGGGCCAATGATGCAAAGCAAACCTTGAAGTCAAAGGAATGTGTGCATGGAAACATGCAGAATCAAGTTTGAAAGCAAGAACCAGCTTTCGGTTCTGAAGGCTACACAAATGCTAGGACCCTAAGGGAACACTTCCACGGGTGTTAAGCTGCAAAAGACAGAAATATGTACTTAGCGAGATTTTTCAGAAGTTCCTCAAATTTTGCACCTTCTACAGTCTTCCTTAAAAATCTAATCCAAATAATGTGATAATAGTTTAATTCTTTTTGCCCTGAAAGTCATTAAAATGATTTAAAATGTGGTATTATGAAAGACAATCTGGTCTGACTACAGTTAAATAAAAGTGTTCACATATATCACACAGTAAATAATGTGTGATATAAGTAGTGATGTATTACTGATAGTGGTTAAAACTAAGAGACCGCAACTCCAAAGAAGAATGATTGAAATTAAGTGTACAGCTTAAAATATCTTCCCATTGCTAAAAAATGCATTTTACAGTATTACATTAAATACACGGAACCAGACTTCAGACAGTCACCTTTTGGAGGCAAGCTGTGTTTCTTTGAGTGTGCCTGGAAAGGGTTCCACATGTAGGTGGTGTGGTCTTGGATGGTGTATCCTGGGCCCCGATATGACATTAACAGCCAATCACAATCCCAGAATATTTAAGGACATCAAATCCATGGTTTTTTCCAGTTCTTTTCTATCTTGCATGCTTCTATCCAAGTTATTAACAATGTGGTTGTGGGACTTAGGCTTATCTTGCTAGCTCCGAGAGTCGCCCTGAGAAGAACTCCCAGTGAGGAGACACTCAGTGCCGCTGAGCTGGAGCGGGAGTGCAGGGAATAACATTATGTTTATGGAGCCCCTGTGCAGGCTGTGAAAAAAAAAACCCACTTTATTTTTCACTTTAAAAACCTTGACAAATCAAACCCCAGAAAGGGGTTTCAGGCCATTGTCTTGTTAAGACAGCCTTGAAAACAAACTGAAAGGAACTAAAGGTAGCATATTATGTAGGATAGTACTAGTAGTAATGAATTGTGTGGACTATTGACACAAAATATGAAAGGTTCATTTAAAAAGATGTGAAAAGTAACTCAGTAAATCATGACTAAGCTTGTTCTTACATAACATTGCATAACAGCAACAAAACCCAAAACAACAGTGACTTACTGCAAGTGTTAATAAAATGATTTTACACATTCCACAGTCTAAGAATATTTTTGATAATAAGAGATAAAGGCATGACTTTGGTTCCCAATATAGCAGCAAGACAGAGTGGAAGACTCACAAAGGGAAGACTGAAAGATACTCGGCATGAATGTAGTAAGACTCTGCAGTGAAGAACTTTCTGGGACCATGGATGGGTGCTGACCATTGCTTTGCTTTAGGACATGTGAGCATAACTGTCTCTTCCTGTCAGAAGGGTCAAGGGAGGAAATGTAAAGATTAGATGACAGTAGAACACTTGCCAAGGGTCCACAGCAAAGAGATCATCCCACAAGATACACACAAGCAAGTGCAACTGAATGGGAGCAATAAAGAAATAGAGGGTCAAATCAATGTCTTCTACTATTTTGTGCTCTATTGCATAAGCATATTTAGTTCTTTCATTTTGTTCTAAGAAAATAAAGCAAAGAGAAGTTGTCTGTTACAGAGTGACACTCCTCCATATGCAAAGGTCTCAGCTGTTTGGAGTGTGATTCCATGTACTGTTGACATATCTAGTGGATACATAACATTAAAATTACAAATTCCCACAGGCTAAGTAACAGCTTTTACTGAACTTTGGAATAAAAGCAAAGTAGCTTTAAATGACTTGAAAGTTATAAAAAGAAAAAAGAAAAAAACATAGAAAGAAAGATGAGATAGATTGTGGAACAATAGCCTGTTAAAATAACCTAGTCTCATTTTTATAGCTGCTCAAGTGCTCAAAACATAGCCAAATTTCCATGATGCTACTGACTTAATGCCTTTGAAGACTCATGCCAACAGACTTCTCATATCTGAACAAAGAAAACAAAAGTGGATCTTTTCCATGAGTTACATACAAATCCTAAGTTAACAGGATCCAGATAAAAAGGTAATAACAACTGACAAGATTAATAAACTCAGGCTTGCCCTTCACTTTTAAGCTCCATGTAGTTGTATTAAACAGATGTCAGACACAATTTTACTGCACTAGTGGAGCCAAGCATCCAAGCTATCCTTTGTGCTAAGTCTTTTTGAAAAGATGGTACATTTTATTAGAACATATTTTGTGGTCCATCCTTGTTGTTTTACATGCGGGTCAACAGAGTAGTCACCGGTCAAAAATTATCTCTTCCACCCATCCAGGTGACAGCATAAGCCTTTTAAAGGTGGTGGTGGTTGAGGAAATGTCTGAAAAAATATATCTAGAATACCTAAAGAATGTGATGAGATGGGAGTTCAACTACTATTACACACTTCCTCTTCTTGCTTCTGAAAAAAACCCTTAAAAAGACAAGGAACAAATGTAGTGTCTGGCATTTACTAACACTGAGAAATTATTCCCAGTGAATTGCTGTCTTTTCCAGGCCCTACAGCAAATACATAATCAGCACTGCAGACAGACAGTCTAACAACTACCACTTCCTATGAAATCCCTCCGAGCACAAATGAGTGTGCACTGCTGACCCAGCATCTCTCAGTTGCCCCACCAATGTCCTAGGAGAATCTCAAGCAGCCCCACATGAAACTTGCAAAATTATGTACAAATCACATTCTTCCCCATATGCTATCTGTTGTGGAGCAAAATAAAGATTCTAGACATATATTTAGAATTCTTCTTACTTCGCAAAAGTGAGAAAAAAAAGCATGTCAGTTGTTGTCTGTAAGAAAGGTGTACTTTGTGACTTCAGGACAACTTCCTTTTCTGCATGGATTAACGTTCAATTATATTATCATATCTTTAAAAACACTCTGACAGTATGATGTAATCAGCATCCAATCCCATTTACTGTTTGACATTTTATGCACATAAAACACATGTAGCAATTTCAGTGACAAAGTATTTATTCCCCTGCCAGCCTCATGAAGTTCAATGAGGCCAAGTGCAATGTTCTGCATGTGTGTCCAGGCAATCCCAAGCACAAATGCAGGCTAGATGGAGAATGGATTGAAAGCAGCCCTGAGAAGGACTTGGAGATGTTGGTTGATGAGAAGCTCAGTATGAGCCGGATCTCAGGAAGGAATTTTTCACCATGAAGGTGGTGAGGCCCTGGAACAGGTTGCCCAGGGAAGTTGTGGAGGCCCCACCCCTGGAAGTGTTTAAGGCCAGGTTGGATGGGGCTTTGAGCAACCTGGTCTAGTGAGAGGTGTCCCTGCCCATGGCAGGGGAGTTGGAACTACATGACCTTTAAGGTCCCTTCCAACCTGAACCAATCTACGATTCTATGATTCAAAACACATTTCCTGCCCCTCCCCTGCAAAAGACCCTGCCTAAGATCAGGTGGGTAGATGGTCTTCTGGTGCCTACTTATAAAATTTGATGTAGCAATCCTTTAAACCATGCACTGCTTAACATCAGTAACTATCCTACCCTCTTATTTCAAAGACAGTAGCTGCTCTGGTTCTGTGCAAGGCCAGAAACGGCCCAGGCTGAGCAGCTCTTGCGTATGCAATAGTGGCTAACATCCTTCATGACCTGGTTTGGTTCCATTCAACATTATTCATTTACCTGTTTCTATTCTAGCAGAACGGATGCTCTTTCTTCCCATTCCAAGAACCTCAGTCCTACAGGGCAGAAATCCCTTCCAGCCCTACTAGGCAAGTTAGGATTTCCCCTCATTCTGAGATACAAAGTAGCTAGATGAGAGTAACAAACTATGTCCACATTATCCATAACATCAAATTTACAGCAAATGAGAATTCTTTACATCCTTACTCAGCACAAAAATGTTTAAAGTTTTCTCTGGGATAAAAGAAAGATGGATCCTACAAAGAGAAGAATCCCTGATGAGTTGCAGAGTTATTTAAATGGTGTGACACTTGTAAGAGTTGTTCGATTAGGGAACCCTCCTGATTGACTAGTTTATTTATCAACTTGACATCTCAGAAAATCATGATATCTCATCTATGGTTATTATATTACTGACGCAAACCACAATTTGGTGAGTTCTAAATATACTTCCTACAATAAAGTATAATACTTTCACCAAAGGATATAATTTTGCTACAGAAAGAGACTCATCAATAGGCATCTTGTTCTGTCCATGCAAAAATGTAGGAATCACCAGTTATTTGGGTAACTTTCACTCTTTATTCATAGCTGGTTTTTTTTTTATTGCCAAGAGTTAAAGTATAGCCCAATTCAATTATTTTTAAGTAATTTTTAAACTGTTTTTTAGTCTTCATGTTTGAAATGTGAGGTGGAGTTGTTCACCTCAGCCAACTGTAACACAGACATCTGCAGCTTATTTAACTGCCTATGGTCCTCTGAAGAACAGGTACTTTTAGGATGAGATATGCTTAATGAGTTTTAGATTTTAAATTATGAATTAGAAAATGAACTGCGCTGTGCATAACAGCAATGGCATATCCCAATCATAGTCCATCTGCCTGTTGCATCTGAAAACTTTCAGTAGTAGCAGTACAGATAAGGGTATGAGAATAGGGGGAGCAAGCCAAACACTTCCTTAGACTCTAGTACAGGACAGGGACTTCCAGCACCAGGCTTAGTATTTTTGTATTTAATATCCATTGATACATTTATCTTTAATAAATTTGCTTATTTTCTTCTGCCCCTTCTTTCGAACTCTGAGACAATATAAAAGCATTATAGAAAAGGGTCTCTCTATTGACTGTAAATACTCTTAACCACTAATATGTAGACATCTGCATTGCAAGTTACATGTCTGATTATTGTTATTATTATTAATCATGATATTTCACATTTGATACAGATTTAAAGTATTCCTTCTGGTCATTTGCTTAAATTGTAAGATTTTTTGACAGACAGTTCAAACACGACTCAGCAAAAGATGTACCTTGAGGCAGAATTTTTCTCAGTTATTCAGATTTCAGTTTAGGGCTCTCTGTGTATGTCAGTGAAAGACATGTCAGATCCATCATTTAAAAACAAACCATCAAGATCTTGAATTATACGACTGAGATGAGAAGATACAGGCATGATCCAGATATCATGGTTAGGTGGCAATAAACGCACAGTAGAAAAAACAATGGCACCTCAGCTACTATAAATGCGTCCCAATTTGTTGGACATGCAAGAGGTCAAAGTTCATTCTTGTGCTGAAGGACCCCCATAAGAGTGCCATGCGGATGGATGGGATATCCTGGGGTTTCTCAAATCACACTAGATGCTTATATTTAGATAACTTCCACCTTTGAAGTAGGACTTTGAGTGAGACAAATTGATCTTCAGACTAATTGAGTATGTATGACCAGGTCTTCATGGTGAGCTTACCCACCTGGACGTAATTCTGTTGCTAGCGTCATGTAAGGTACCTTGAAAGTATGGTCAGCCTCTAGCTACTGCAGGCTGAAAGTCTCCTAGAGATCATGAGTCATACCTATCAATGCCACGCAGACATTTAAGATACTCTAGGACATTTCAAATGGCACTAGATACCCATATTTTAGGCAAATGAACAAAGAGCCTAGTGCATCTTCAAACAATTACATGCATGTTGATAAAGCATCTTAAACTTGAGCTGAAGCCCATCCTTCTAATAATGTCAACACTTAAACTATCCCTCTGAAATCTATACTGACAGAAGTATGTACAACATGGAAAGAGGAAAGTACAGGCCTAAAGTTGCTTCTGATGGATTAGAGACATTTTAACTGCAAAAGCAAGTAATACCGTGATAAATTTTTTCCTCCTTAAGGTGATAAAGGGAAGGACACTGTTAAAAGTCAAATCAGACCTTTCAGAAGACTGAGAAAAAGACCACAAAAACTAATTCCCTATGGTAAAGTCACCCCTAGGCCCAATATTAGTATCACTTATGTGAATAAAGCAATAGAATTAAATCTGAGGTTGATACTACCCCCAGAGAAAAATCTAAATTAGGCCCTGAGAATTAAGGAAAAAACCCCAGAGGACTGTATTTCCTTTCCATAGCAACCTAATCAAAGACAAAGAGATTGCAATTCAGCTTTTCTAACACAATTAAAAAATTCTCTTAAAACTATCACAGAAATGTCTCTCTCCTCCTTCCTTGCAGAAAAAACCTACCAATGTCAAAGAAACATGACACACAAAATCTTTATATATTGGCTTTTGAACAGATTTCAAGAAAGGAGAACTTCAGTCCAGACAGTACGTACTCAGGCGTAATGCAAAAAATAGCATAGGTCAAAGTTATTTTACTCTTGCGGCTGAAGCAGCAAACGTTGGAAACCTGTGTCAGAAACTGCGTGAGTGCCCAGTTCACCTGCCTGCTGCTTCCAGTGACATTTGACTGAATATGGTTACCCTTTTCAGCTTTTATTTGAGCTATTATACCATCACAAGCTATATACTTTGGTTTATAATCTAAAAAAGCAGTAAGAGAAGTACAGTATAATCTTTCAAATAATTGGATTATGAACTGTCTGATCTAAACTTAGTATCTGTTTCAAATGAGCTTTTCATGTCTTCTTGGGTTAAACCCTCTGTGAAACTCTGTAAACCGGGAAGAATTCTTCCCTGTCCCATGGGCTTAATATGAAGTTGTACTGGTGAACGGCATTCAGACACTGATGATGACAGGCCTCTGTATAAATAGCCAGAGAAGTTCCCTGTGTTGTGAGGAATTTTAAAAATAGGAAGGTCAGTGTGGCAGAACGGCAGGGCCAAGTGCAGTAGAGCTCCATGGAGGTGAACAAACTCATTTTGGAAAGCATTATTCGTCTCTCATCATCTCTGTAACAGAAAAGTCCATACTTCATTTCTGCCTTTGGAAAAACGTGAGAAAATGCTGGAAACATTTAGAGTAACAGGTTGTAGCTATAGTAGATGCTCCATAAGGGTCAGATCTGTCTTTGAATATGCCCAGGGAAAGATCAATTTCCCTGTGTCTGAAATAAACCAAGTCAAGATGACTCAATGCATGTGCATGAAAATAAGATGTGGGATCACTCACTTCATAGCCCAGTTGAAAATGATTATGCAACAGCTATACAAAATGCTTTTCTATGATCAAAACGCCACCATCCTGACATTACAAATCCTGGATTTTGTTAAAGAAATATAAGACCGTTTGGAAACAAACTTTTTAGAAAGAAATGAGCATTCCCATGCTGATGCAGCTGATTAATTTAGAAATAACCCAAAGTTTTTTCTGAGGCTTTTTATCCTAAACCTGAGGTTTTGACTCCTCCCTTAATGTTCGTTATCCCCAGAGTAATTTCAAAACGTTAATATTTGCATTATAATGCAAAAGCACACGAGGTCAAGTCACTTGCGCATGAAGCAAGATCCACAAGGTCTAATTTTAACAGCAGCTTGGCACCACTGGCTTTTATGTTGCCTGGGTGTTTTCATTACTGTGTTACATCATTGACATCAAACCCTTTCTGAAACGTCACTGTTTTCTGTTTATTTTCACAAATATGTAAATACAGAAAACAAAGCCTTGTTAAAATGCAGAAATTAAAAATTACTGTCCCTGATATATCACGCTTGGTTAATGACAGAGAAGTTTCCAGGTTGCCTGATTATTATTACAGAATTTTTCCTCCATCTGTCTTAAAACTTCTCCTGCCGTATCTGACTAAAAAGCTTCCATTTCTCTTTTAACACCAGCAAGTGTTATTATTACAATGCTACTTCTTGTAAATATTATGAGATCAAATTTTCTGGACTGCTCCACTTTGCAGGCAATTTAACAGTTACTTTCTCTGAAACATGAAGGCAAAAAATAAACAGATTCAAATAAAAACAATGTGAGTGCAACACAGTTTTTGAGGCCAGGAGGGCGAACAGTAGCCTGGAAGAGGAGGATATAGCAGAGAGCCAGAGGAAGAAGGTCTCCACCTTGCAGCACTCCCACCTCACGCGCTATAGATTTCTGAGCACGACTGGATCTGCTTTGATATTGTTGCAGCGAAAAGCCAGAGGAAACCATCTGCTTCTCGGTGTGAGGAAGGATGGGGTATTATGTATACTGAAGGGAATTTCATACAAGTCTAGTCACCGGGATGTGCTTTCAAAATTTTAGACTTTAAGCTTCTGAACATAAGCCTAAAGTTCAAATAATGTAAGAGAATAATTTAACCAGCTACATATAAAATATGTCATGAAAAATAATTTTGTTGAACTTGCCCGGTGGCAGAGCAACAGACTAGATGACACTTCAACCATAATTTCTGTGCTATAATACCATATATGATATAGGGCCATATATCATTACCCAAGGACATAGCTGGGTAAAATAATAAGCTAACTGCTGTATTCTTAAAATGTTTCTAGAATCAAAGACACATCCAGGCATCAACTCTTACAAAATTTTTTTTCAAAAGTTCTTATGAATTTTAAGAAATCCAAACTGACAAGTTACTGCCAAATGAGATGTATGTAAATTCTTTATAAACAGCTCTAGCACGTATAGATAACTGGTTGCTACAAGAGCTCAGACACCTGAAGTTTTTTTTTCAGTAATTTATGGGATTTCTGGATGGAAGTAGCCATTCAGGTTGCACACAGGTACTGTGCTGCATTATTCAGTTACACAGGGCTTGAGCCCTCAGATACACTATGTGGATTTCCTGTGTCCTCAGCAGCGGATGTGTGCCAAAAGTAACTGACTTGCTGTACGCAAGTAGAATAGATGTGCAGCTTCTGAGAGGATGTGTAGTCTAAGAACCCCTGGACAGAAATATCAGAGCCCACGCAGCGCACCACGACTTCAAATACGAGCTTGATGCCCATACAGTTCTGTGTTGTGTTCCTTCATCAGTCCCTTGTTCAGAATTCTGCTTTTTTTCCCCCTTGCTCCTCTCTTTTGCATGCTTTTTTCTAAACTGAACGCAAATACTGAGTTCAACTTAAATTCTTCAAAAAAACCCAACATTCAGAAACATTCAAAATTAGACAGATCAAGTTCTTAAAATCCCACATTGCATAAAAAGCATTTAGAAGGCAAGCGAATGAGCAAGAGACAAGCTCATGAATCTCTAAGTGCAAATATAATCAAAATGATTTTGCAAAAGCAAGAGGTGAATAAGAACAGATTTCCTAGAAACTTTCATAAACTCATTTGTCACAGCAAAAATACATGACAATCTCAGCGGGATTCTGGCCAGAGATTTCTGAGACATTATAAAAGCAACAAGGCTTGCTTTTTCAGATATTTAGCATTTTCCCAGTATAGCTAGAAGAAGTTCACAGCATACTGAAGCAGCTATAAAGTTCTCACTCACATGGCATGAGTCCCAGGGCTCAGTAGCTTTTGGTTTTCTTTTTTGGTTTAGAATCCTTTGGTCAGCATGGTGTGATTTTTGAATTAACACTCTAAATAGCTTGACAGAAAAGCATTTATTCATTAGCTCACATATTTCTCAAAAAATATAAAGAAGCGGCTGGCATCCAGTTTAAGTAAGCAAGGGAGTTTATCTGACAACAGCACTCGCATCCATCTCCATCACGCTACATGAATGCACAAATAAGGCTGGTAGCAGAGCTGAGATGCATTTGGAAAATGTCCCAAAAAACTTATCACAGTATTGTGATTAATAACCATGTCATATGTATCACTCAGGTGATCGTTAAGTATATTTCAGTGAGATAATTTAAAATTAGTCAGTCAATAAGATTTATAAGCTTTTTACATGTATGCTTCAAAACTTCTTAAAAATGTTCCCTAGAAATGAAAGATGAACTATTGCCTGTATACATACTGACTAATGCTTTTTATACTCATTGAAAACACATGGTTTTCTGTACCATGGCTTGGATTTTCCTAAGCTGACAATTTTCTCAGTATAATAAAATAAGCCATTTTTTTCAAGCCAATATTATGTTCCAGTTGTTGTAGATGTTGGTTGCTTAATCTATCTTGTTTCTTTTTCCCCAAATTCTTCATCGCTGATGATATAGGGTCACTGTCTTCAGGACCTACCTTACCTAGTAATTTCTCCTTTTAAGTTAAGTACATTTGTCTTAAATATCTTACTTGGTAGAAACTATGATTCTGAAGATGGTAAATAATGTTCAAATGAGCACTAAGGATGAAGTTTTGTTTCCTGGAGAACTTACTGACAGAGTTAAAAAAAAACAAATCCAAAGACACAAAGAAGCAAGGGGATGGGAATAGACAGGATGGTCTGTAGAGTCCATGCTGATTCCAAGAGGAACATTTTGAAGTTTTCCACAAGGTGTTGAGATCCACCGTAAGTATTTTAACTTAATGTGGTGTGTCAGGAAGACTCAAGGCTGGATTACCTTTAATGACTCCCCCTAAATGAAAACTGAAATTTGAAATTAAATCAATGATCAGCACTTTCTCCCTGTCTTGAAAGAATTGAGATTTCTGCAGGAGGTTCCTTAATGTTTCGAGGATATGGCCAATGCAGAACTAATCCCAACTACTGATATTCACCACACATAAGAATGGCCCAACATGAAGCAGAGACAGACAAAACATATCTCCATTATCATTATCTTAGAGATTCTAAGTTTTGTTGCAACAGAAATGATACTAGTAGTTGGATCATGAGATTAAAAAAGGCCATAAAACAATAGCTGGAAAGAGAGAGAAAAACTACTGAATGAACTGAAAGTATTTGATGATGATGATATAAGCTTTCAAATAACTTAAGTCTGAAGTATGCGGAAAAAGAATGCTCTTCTAACTTTAAATATTCTCAGGGGAAAACAATAAAGAGAAAGTTTCCATACCATGTTAAGTGTTGCCTGTTTAAAGCCCATGAGTTTCGCAATTTACTGAGAAATACAAGGTTTTTTCTTTTTTGAGGGATTTTTCTGTGGGTGTACAGTGCACTTTATACGCATGACGAGGAGGACACAAGTGCATATGGTTCCAGGTATTCCTTTCTACGTGTGCCTGATGGCCAGTGCAAGCCCATGCGTGGGTAGTTATTGCTGCAGAGAAGAATTCAGTTCTGCATATTTTGGTCCAGCACAGATTCACCAGCATTTCTGCTGCCAAGGTCACCTTTCTGATCTCCTGCCAAGACCCACAGTCACTCACTTTTTGCACCCTCTCAGTGACAGTACCATTATTGTTAGCTTTAGAAACACAATAGTCACTCATATCAAGAACTAAACACTTCACTAATAACTCTCTAGTTAAATTACTCAAAAAATGTACAGTTGCAATAACATCCTAGAAACCTTCACCTGTGTGTATGTCTGTTACCTCTTTTTTCTCAGTTTGTCTTTGGAATAGGCATGGAGCCATGCTGGCAGACCACAAACAGCAGCAAAGGAAACAAATGTCAATCCCAACAAGATGCTGGGATGTGCCTGACATTCACCCCCATTCTAAAGGGTGATGCAGCAGAATGAAGCAGGTCTTTTACCACCACAAACAACATAAGTGTCCTGAAGACAGATTTTCCATTCCCCTGTTCTCATCCCCTGATGTCTCTGGTGACAAAAAAGCCTTATTAATGATCTGCTTCATGGATGTGCTTCAGCATCTGCCTTATCCTACCACACATGAGGGATGCATTATTAACCCTAATGCAGAGACAGGCTGAAACTCATTGCAGGAGTGCTAGGGAGTCAGTGAAGGTTAAGTGACAACAGCAGTCCCCGAGGTGAGTATTGAGGAAACAATTTGCAGAAGTTTTGGTCCCATAAGATCCCTCTTTTATCTCAGAAACTGGTTCCACTATTCTCCAGCCTTTTTTATACTGTGGAAGTTTATAAAAGTTTTCATTGGTTCCAGCCTTTTACAAGAGCTTCAGGATTCAACCCCCAAATGTATAGATTCACAGCCACAGGCACTATGTTACCAGAAGGTCCAAAAAGCCTTTTAACTCTGCAATAAGCTTCAGTCCCCCTCTCCCCAGCAGCGATGCTAGCACTGCTGTTTCCAGTAGGGCACCACAGATTCTCCCTGACCTTTCAGGAGAAGCCCAGCCCATAGACGGTCCCAGCTCCAGGGACCTGGAGAGAGGTCAGTGATGGGTGAGAAGGAAAGGAGGGAAGAACAGTGGTGGCTCAGCTGAGGCTGTAGTGCATGTCCCAGGTCTGGGGCCACCTGCCCTCCTGGAATCAGCGCCCTGGCAGCACCCGCTCCTGGTCGCCATGCCACAGTTGCCAGTGGGTGGGTGGCACAGGGGTGAGCCCCTCCGCTCATGGTGACACTTCAGCTGCCTTACCAGTGTTGGCCATAAGTGCTGGAATTAAATGATACGTAGAAGAGTGAACTCAAAATAAAAATATCTCAGAGAAAATCCTGGCTAAGTCCGACACTGGATGATCCATGCCCGGCGACGCATGATGGAGGGGCACTGTGCTCCCTTGTCCCCTGACCTGGGGCAGAAGGCTGGATGCATTGCCCAGAGACTGGGCTATGACTGCTGAACCTAATTTTGATACCATTTTAAACCTGAACGCAAGTCCAACTGCTAGTATGCATCCATCCTGGGAGACAGGATGGAAAAAGAAAGCCCGTCCCACACTGCCCCAGGAGCCTCATGAATGGGTGTTATAATACCTGAGAGGTCCTCTGAGAGCTTCCAATATGTGAAGAAGGATAAGGAGAAAGGAAATCAGCTTCTGTAACAGGGAGGGAAGCCCTTAAGAAAAAAGAAGTCTTCTGGGATATAATTCTCTGGACTGATATTAGCAGGACTAAGTGGTTCATATGAACTCTTCAGCCCCAAGCCACCATTTTGGAGGTACTAATTGTTTTTCCTGACCTCCTAGCAATCTGTAATTACAGTGCTGGCAATTGCATTAACCTTCTGCTAACACAATCTTACTAAAATTTTTCAAAAGGTTTTATAAACTTCAGCTTGCTGCAGTGTATTTATTTCGGATAATTTCCCCACAAATTTATTGTTTACTGCAGTCAAGAATGGGAGCAACAGGCTGTATACTGCCAAAATCAAGGGAAGATGCTTAAGCTATACTTACGCTTAAGCAATAATTTTAAACACAGGAGCCACCAACAAAAGTGCCGGAGAAGTAAAGTAATTGCCATGCTTGAACAGTTCAAAAATCTTCAAAGAAAATGCACAGAGCTTAGCATTTCGTGTAAAAAATAGGAGTCTGTTGCTTTCCATTTTGTTCGATTTGTCCAAAGACTGAAGCATACAACAGATTCTGGTTTGCTCATGCAGTGAAGCTACAAGGAAACACTCATGCCAAAATCTATGTAAGTAGAAATCCATATGGAAGGGAAGAGTTGTGTTGGAAATGCAGTGTTTTTGTTGTTTTTTTAATGCCTTCAGTCAGTACTCAACAAACACGAATCATTTATGAGTACTTCCAGTCTGCAAATCACAGAATTACAGAATCACCAGGGTTGGAAGGGACCTCTGAAGATCATCTGTTCCAACCCCCCTGCCAGAGCAGGTCCACCTACAGCAGGTTGCACAGGACGGCGTCCAAGTGGGTTTGGAATGTCTCCAGAGTCAGAGACTCCACCACCTCTCTGGGCAGCCTGTGCCAGTGCTCTGCCACCCTCAAAGGAAAGAAGTTCCTCCTCATGTTCAGATGGACTTCCTATGTTCAAGTTTGTGCCCATTACCTCTTGTCCTGTCACTGGACACCACTGAAAAAAGACTGGCCCCATCCTCCTGACACCCACCCTTTAAGTATTTGTAAGCATTGATGAGATCCCCCCTCAGTCTTCTGTTCTCCAGACTAAAGAGACCCAACTTCCTCAGCCTTTCCTCATAAGAAAGATATTCCAGCTCCCTAATAACCTTCATAGCCCTGACTATATGACTATACAGATGAACATACACAGAATTACTTTACATGGCACTCCTGGAGGATATTAAGCACAGGTCTTTAAAGGAGAGGAAACAAAGATGCAGAAAAGTGACATGCGTAAGGGTATACATAGAGAGAGACTATACCAACAACTGTCTTCAAATATCCAGCCTTTGAGTTCCCATTGCCAGACTACTCCATGTATTTTACTCCTTCCCTTACAGCAAGGATACAGTGCCAGGCTGCTGGCAGGAGAAGTGTAAAGGAGCTGGACCCAAAGAAATAAACAAAACTGGACCGTGGGTTCAACAGTCATTTGAGGAAAGCAAATGTAACCACATAACAGAAAAATAAATAAGCCCAAAGAGATGAGCTTAGAATGCAAGGGATGCGAGCAACGTACGACAACAATAGAGTAATAGAAAATACCTGAATTTAATTTACTCAAAGCTCCTGTGAACAAAAAGCCAATCCTGTCTGCCCCAGACACAGAAAAGGTGAGCACAGACTGTGCGACAGTACATGCACGTACCGTCCTGCTGGATGCGCCACGTCAGCACATCCCTGCATCTCATCCCTCCTAGCACGCACGCCACGCTGTGCCGCAGCCCAGACGACAAAGGTCAGAGGGGATGCTTCACCGCTGGCGTCACTAAACCTCAAAGGAATATCATGAAACACTCATTAGGCTTTTGGAAGAAAAGGCAGGTATAGTGCCGGATTTCAGTGCCGCAAAATAAAGAAAGGAAGGGGCAATTAGCCTCCACTCATAAAACTCCTGACAAGGTCTGTGCAACATTTCCTCCTAAAAGTCTCTTTCTCTTTGTGGGCTTTTTTTCACATGATATATTAGCAACAAACTATCTAGATGGCAGGTCAGTAAATGCAGCTTTGCCCTTTTTTGCTATTTCTTTCGAAAATGAAAACACGATGAATATGTACAGATGCATCTAGAAATTATTATTGCCATTGTTATTACTACTCATACTACTTATTATTGCTATGAGTAATACTACTAAAACAAGGGCTACTACTTTTAACATAATTGAGCTTTGTGTTCCCTGACGTTGCTTTTCTCAAAGTTCAGTATTCTGATTTTCTTTTTTCTGTGGAAAGGGGAAATGGGTGTAGTACTGATAGTGGTTAATGCATCTACCAGTCCTGTTTCACACTCATCGTGTTTCCTGTGATACCAGTCCTGGGTTTGTGCCATTTTTCAGCCTGAAAAAATGTGCTGCCTGGTACATCTCACCACATAAGCCACAACTGTCACCTTCTCTCAGCTCCATCACTGAAAGCAAAGCAATCCTGGCATAAGATCACAAACTGCACTTAAGCAAAATACATTCTTTGTGCTTCCATTTTCCATGGTTCTGGCCAAGAAAAGGGTTTTGTGAACCCCTCTTCCTTGGTTTGATTTAATTTTGGTACTCTATTTTTCCTTGTTCCTGTAGCGATACTACTTTAACTCTATTTTCTTACTGCTTTGACCAACCTCAGTCTGGATCATATCCTTCTTCAGTGTTATGTTTGCTGTGCCCTAAATGCCCCTATTAGTTTTCCTGCAATAATCGCTGTATGTACCAATTCTACGTACTCATCATACATATAGTTTTTACATACTCCTTCTTTGTATTTAGAGTGATTTAACATTATGTATCATCCAGAAACTTTTAGTAACCTTTCTCTTTTATTCTCTTACAACTTCAGGTAAACTCCCCTGCTTGTCCAGTTTTTAATTTGCACTAAAATTGAGGAAAAGTGTAGTTTGCTTCTGTTTTGTTGTGTCACGGATATCCCACTTCTAGTACAGTTTCAAGACCCAAGGTTAAAGATTCAATTTTAATTCATATTGAAGGGACGGATTATTTTATTTCAATCTGTAAAATAAACCTCAGTGATATGAAAGATTGAGTTCTTTTATCTCTATACCAGCTATGGCTATTTTCAAAGCCATCCTCACCATCTTGCATATATTCAGCAGTGATAAGGAAACTCTTTTGCCGCTCTTCTGACATCTGAACTATTCTACAGTAGCCCAACCTTGTATTTTATCCACAAG
The DNA here is from genome assembly GCA_013398295.1 of Chionis minor. Lineage (NCBI taxonomy): Eukaryota > Metazoa > Chordata > Aves > Charadriiformes > Chionidae > Chionis > Chionis minor. The sequence goes on along the minus strand of VZSF01004093.1, from coordinate 176,978 downwards.
AACTTCACATTCCCAGAAAATGTTTTTTAATCTCAAAAGGTCCAATCCTTTGGATTCCCTCTTTAATGGCAGGGCGGAAATATTTGCTTATGTTAGGCTAAACTACCTGCATATCAATAAATCTCACTGCGTGGTTCAAGCAATTTTGGAAGAATACCAGATCTTAATTTCCCTAATCTTCATGTATAAAAATACTTCAGTAAGCAAGCCTTTTATCATGGCAACAGCATTTTCTATTTGAAAGACAGGAACAACCAAAATTCTGCCTTCAGTGTAACATCAAGGTAGGTTCACTGGCTTTCTGCTTAGTATATACATCTTGGCTTTCAATTTTTGATTAGTCAATTTATTTTTGTTACTGAGCAAAAAGCTCCTATCAGTGTCCAAAGTGATGATGAGATTCTGAGAATGGTAATGCTGTGGTGGAATAATCGTGTGAAAAAGAAGAACTAGCGCCAGTTTTCCATCAGCTTTACAACCACTGTAAAACACGAAGTCAAATGCTGAGAACTGTTACAATTCTTTAATTAGCTTAAGCCAAAAACTTTTAAGACTAGATACCCAAAAATAGCATTGTAGTAAATTTTGTATAGAGGAGGACTTTAACAGACTTGCTCTTCACTCTTAACTACAGAGGAATATGTGTTATAATTGTCCTCTAACTCTTGAAAAGGAAAAGGCAAAAGTCTAAGCTACCAGCCACCAAAAGCACAAAGAGTATTTTTAGAAGCACATAATAAAACTAAAGAAGAAGGAATGAAAGCAGCACTGGAAACCAAGTATGCATAACTGAGTGATATTTTAACATTTTCTGTCATAATCCGTTTAGACAAGGTTAATTTCTGGGTACGCTGCTTATAAGGAACATGTACAACATTAAGCACCATCTGTCATGTGTGGTGGAAGCCACAAGCAGAACGGCAGGCAGTATCTGGGGAAGGAATCGGGTTCCTTTAGGGGAGGCTTCAGCAAACTCTTAAACAATAACATACGGCACCGCTCTGAGACATCCTTCCCATTCGAGGATCTTAACATGCATTACCGACACTTACCACATCTCTCAGCCGCCAAGGGGAGCAGGTAAACCTGCTGTTTCCTCTATTAACAGATTACAAAAACGAACCACAGCATGGCCTTTACAGATCTTACAGAGTTTACGAAGAGGTGTGATGTGAACAGGCAGAAAACAGGTCAACTCCCCATCTTGTAGCTAATTTCCTCTTGGATAATATCATCATAATGACTTCAGTGGCACTGGTAGTTTTTGAAGCCAAATTGTCAAACTTGAACAGCGAGCAGCCATGTTGCATCTGCCAAGGGGTATTCTTGGCTCAAACTGTCCATTTTGGAGCAGGCATTTCAGTAACCAGGCAGTACCTGGAGCTCCGCAACACACCAGCACTGAAACTTTGAAGCTATTGTAATACGAAATACCCTCCTAATACTTGAAATTCTTCTCAAACCATTTACATTCTTGGATTTCTTTACTGAAAAACAACCCCTTGCAAATTCTCCAAGTGCTCTACCATGTAAGTGATCAGATCAGCATACGATGGGTATAAATCTATTAACAGTGAATTCTAGATTGTGTAAAGAAGTAATGTTTTGGCAGCAAGTCCCATTGCTAGTAGGAAGTTCTTGAAGCTGCTGAAGCAGGTTCAATACAGAAATATTATGATTCTTTTCAACAAGTGGTCCTGTGCTCTACAAGACCACACTCTCGGAGGCATGCTTATGCATTATACATCAAACAGCTAATCAAGCCACTAATCTCACACTGTGCTCCTCGCTTCCTGTGGAAAGCTAAACTAAACAACAGTGTGTGTTCAGCTGCAGCCCGTTTGGCAGCATCTTAAGACATTTCTCCAGCTTGAAGACCGAGTAGTTAAGTGAACAACTGAAAGCTGCTGTATAATTAAAAGATAATTATTTTTCAGTTCTTTGTACACGCCTCCCTCTAAGCCGAGAGCTGATGCTAAGCACAGTGTCAAAGATCACACAGTACCTAACCAAATACGATAATCTTTATCTCAATCAGGTCCTGCACAGTTGTCAGCGAAGAGTAAGGCACATGGTCATTAGCAGACCTAGTGGGTAAACTGATTACCAGTTTTTAGGACTGATTTTCTGCTTTACTTTTTGGAAGAACAGTAATCTGTAAAACAGGAGGAGGCTTTTCACACAGGTAATCACCCTGGATTCTTGTGTAGTTGGGAGAGAAAGAGATATTCTCTGAACTGCTCTCTGAAAAAGCTTATTTTTATCATTTCTGTCTACACATGGAACCAAGAGACCAGACACTGAATTTTAGGTACCCAAGCCAGATGCCTAAGGTATGCAAGAGTGACAACAGCCAACAAGTGGGCTCATGCAAGATCTTAAACCACAAGAGTCCAAATTTGCTGGTCATCAACCACGATTATTGGAGGCAATTAGCCCATTCTGCTAGCATAGCAACATTAAAATATCAGGGTGAAAAAGTGGCATTGCCCAGGGTTTCTCAAACAAGAAACACTGTTAAGAAAGAAATGAAACATTTGCCTGATCAAAACATCCAAATCTGTCAGGAGCCTAAAGTTTTAAAAATCAAATAGAAAAAAATACACATCTGTTCACATAAACAGATTTACTTGCATTTCTGGACTTTTGGTGTCTCCTATTAGGGAGGCCAACAACAAAATGTTTATTGATTTTGGCGAGACACATTTGTCGCATTTAGAGATCATGTAGAAAGATACAACCAAGAAAGTCAACCTACATGTAGCTAGATGAGCACGTCACACTGTGCCCTGTTATTCAAAATTAAAGAGACCTTACTGGGGGCTTTTCAGGCTAAGTGATTTAATGTGTTCTGAATTCATTCTTTCATTTAAATTGACTTAACGTTCCTCAACATGCTTGTGTACACAAAACCATAGAGAAGATGCCTCTTCAAATTTACCAAAAATAAAAATCTGCAATCAATTAACTCATCTTTCATCTTGTCATCACTTAGACAATGCAGTTGAATAGGTCTCTGCAATGCCTCATTTTCTGTCCCTCGAGATCTGCCTACACCAGTATGGTTAGGAAAGTTAAGCTGAATTAACTAAACATGCAAAATAAAAATGCATCAGTAAAAATGTATTAATCCCTAAGGTGCAGTCCCTCATTCACAAACAAAGCTGTCTTAATTCCTCACTACTTTAACTCTCAAAAGGAGCATCTAAACAAGGCTTTCGTGCACTTAAACTAATTCACTTTCACTTAACACCTTTACTTAACACCCTCCTGTGACACAGCAATGCCAGCCAAATCCTTAGCATAAACACTTTCAGGAACAAAAACATCTTTATTGCTGGTAGAGTTTCACTTAGGGAGCAGACTATTCTCAGAGCAGAACTCTTCTTTTGCCAGGGGAAGTCTCATCTCCATTCAGATGGGTTGATGCTAAAAGCTATTAAAAAAACCAACCAACCTTCCCAACACCAGACAGCCATATTTAAGGTTCTTTAAGAGAGTTGTGGCTCTTCAGAAGAACTTCTAAAATAGCGTAGGTATATTATCTTCCTGCTTCATACAATAACACATGAAAAACAATTTCTAGATTTAATCTTTTAAACACAAAATTTTTCTGGTTTTGAAATTTATTTTATTTTTACAAAGACTTTCAAACAATTTGCTAGTTATTAAACGCTACGCATTCTAGTGCTCATCAGTGCAGAAGGATGCTCTGTCCAGTTTGCGCCCGGCCGCAGGGCGACCGCTGCCAAGGCATCTTTTGGAAAGTCCGGTTTCCCTGCTCTGGCAGCGGTTGCTTTTCTGAGCATCTTTGTTGTGCTGTTTGTTTTGCATCCCACAGTGTCATCTGCCTCCCTGCCTCTCGCTGTGCCCCAGCCAGCTGTCCCGTCCTCCCTCGCACGCTCATTGCTCGCTACGGCAGGAATCACAGGCTGTGCAAGAGCCCCTGAGCCGCGATTGCCACATGTTTGCTACGGTCCCTTTCCCTTTATTATTCCCAAGCAATCATCTCTTGATAGCTTGCTGTCTCTATCCCCTTCTTCTCATTTACAAACAGAAATACACTCACAGTAGTGCATCCCCTGGCCTTATCCTGTCTCAAACTCATTGCTCATTCAGTGTGTAACCATTAGGAGCAGTGGCAATCAACAAAAGTTTGCTTAAAGGAAACGTGATGGCCCTGAGGGCACCCGTAGTCCTGACTACCCCTGCCCAACCCTCTGGGGCTCCCCCCACCCTGTCCATAGCCCAAGACCCCATTTCAGCCCCTATGAGGCCACCAGACCCTGGCCCCGTGATGCTGCAGCAGGGCCAGCCTCCAGCTCCATCCCCATCCTGCAGGTAGTTGCTCTTCTGGGTGGACCTCCCACCGTGTATGGTGCAGTTTGTCTCCAGCCCTGCCTCTGGCTCCAGCTTCTTTAGCTTCCCTTGGCAGACCCTTTCACCAGACCATCACTTGGTGCTGTTGATGGCCCCACCACTGCCAGGGGGGTGCACCCTGTGGGGAGGGCATGTCCTTGTACAGTCGGCCCTTGCTGCTCCCTAAAGGGAGGCAGTTTATTTAACAAAAATTTCTTACTAAAATGCAACTTTCTACTGTAAATTGTAAGCATCCAAACCTTTCTCAGCCTCTTTGACCTAATTAGGGTTTCTCTCTAGCTTCACCAGCTTTGTAAGGGTTATATCTTAAAGCTATGTGCACACCTCTTCTGTGCTCCATTCTTTCCTGTTTTGAGCCCCCACGCCCCCAAGAAAGGCCAACAGTTTCGTGCTTAAAGTTAACAGATACAAAATCACAAAAAATGGCCAGGAAGGAAGAGAAAGTAAGGAAGAGTGCTACTACCAAGCTATTTTAGATTTTGCATTTCAGACTTAATGTTTAGAACTGTTTCCCCTTTTCTCCCCAAACAGACATCTCCAAGTGTCACCCAGTGCACTAACCTTCTGCTTGAATAACTGATGGGGAGGTGGAGAGCCCTCTCAGGCAGGATCAACCTCTCCCAAGGACAATCTAAGAAGCTGCCCAGAAGGAAACAGCTGGAGATGTGGTACTTTTCTCAGGCCCCGGTCCTGCTCCTGGAGGGCAGTGTGCTTAGGTGCTGGCACGGCAGCAGCATGCATCTCTTCTGGTGTCCGGGCAGGTCCTACCTTCAAGACTGAATGGCTTTACACAAGTTTGAACTTGTGAGGCCAACTCTCCATGATTATTGACATGACTTGGAAGGGACTTACTCTACCACGGTTGTTTCTTGGTCAGAAGTAAGATGACAATGTAAATTGGGGTGCCAGATTTAACTCTCACAGGGAATGGCTTTTCTCCAAACATTTGTTTTGGTTTAATTTACATTCAAAGGCTAGAAACATGTCTATCTTAACATCAACAGAGGCTCTATACAGTGTGCAGCTGGAGGTTAATCTAATATAGAAGCTGCTCTGGAGAGCTCATAAAAACAAGCGTAACACCCAGCTGGCCAGGGGATATATCCGTATTTACCAGAAGGCGGGATTCTTTACACAGGAGCTCACATAAGTGTACAAACAACCGCTGAGATCATGCCTTGCCTTTTAATTGTCTCAAGTACTCTTACTACTAGCAAATACGCTTCACGTGTGTGCATGTTTAAGCCCCCAGGACAAGGAGAGTAATGGATGAAACATCTCTCTAGAATAAGAAAACAAAATGCAGGAGAACTCTGTAGAGAGATGAGATATAAATGAAGTATATAGCATAAAAAAGAATGAATATAAGTAAGATAAATCAATATATGAATCCTTCAGCTGAGGCTGAGTTTTATCACAACTTTTAATACACAGTTTTGTTGCCTTTAAATGTATTGCACCAATGGCTGGTTCAGTTTCCTAGACACCATTCTATTTGTCTCCACAGTTTATTTTGAAAGAACTTGAAACCTCAGCCTATTTTAAAATTAAGTTAATCTGCGACTTTCTTGTAAAGGGTTGCAAAGAGTGTCCTCTGATGCCTGCTGCTTTGCTCTGTACTGCAGCCAAGCATGAAAACAAGCCTTTGAGCCACCTACATTCCCCTCTCAATGCTGTGCTTGATTCAAAAACAAAACTCCTATATATTGCCTGCACGATGTGGCCGTAGTGGTAGCCTTTGAAAACATTTAACTGGGTTGGAGGAGGAGCAGAGACTATAAAATTATGTTTTATGAAAATTACTTTAATAGGACTGAACACTGCGGTATATTCGTGTTCAAGAATATTGTATGAACGAATAGTCAGAAAGTATTGTCGAGCAAAGTGGGAGGATCAGCCTCCTGCAAAGCGGAAGTGCTTCTTCAAGAAGAGACTTTGCATTGTACAAAATTATTGAAGAGTTAAAAGTATTATAGCTGTTCCTCTCCTGCTATTTATATATAAAGCTACTAGAAGTATTACTTGGCACAAATTTGTTAACAAGTTCCTTGAAGAGATACTGGAATGTTTACTGGTCTGGAGGGACTGATATTTTTCCAGTTTGCTATTCCCTTTAAATTGTTTTGTTTTCCATTAGCTATAAAATCCTTATGTTTTCACAGTGCTTAAAACAGGAAGAAATATTTTTTTCAAAAGAGGCAGCTGAAAATGAGCAACACTGAACGCTGGATTTGCTTACCTTGTCATTCCCCTTGTCCTGTCAAATCAGCCAAAACCCAATTTTCATGATAATTTACACTATTATAAATTTGCTTTCAAGAAAAATTATTTTCATAGACATTGCACACCTTCTTTTTCTGCACTTTCACAACAAAATTCCTTTTTTCATTTCTTTGGGGGACAAACTCCCAAAGCAGCTGAGAAAAACTGGAAAATGCTGAAACTCTGTGATTCTTCCCATATCTGAAATCCTGCACTGCCCTATTTTCTCAACAATATTGTACAGAGACATTGCATAAAATGTTGCGAGGCACTCTGTGCTGCTGAACCTAAGTGGTGGAAGATGAAAAGTTAAACTGTCTAGTGACATGTATTGTCTGCTCCCCCACAACGAAAAGCTTGTCCCCGTTACAACTACATTTTGCTTTTAGAAAGCCTGTGCCACAGCCTCAACTCTTTCCCTCTTCCCTCTTTGCTCTCCGCAGGCATTGCTTTAACAAGAATTCGCACCTCAACAGCTGCCCCAAGGGTTCCCAAGCAAGATCATGTTCAGCTCTCACAGAAATAAGTCATTGTAAACTTAGTCAAGGGAACGGGGCGCGAAAGCAATTCATTAAAGGAGAGCAACATTGTGCAAGACTTCCTCCTGCATATTTTGAATGATGTCTGAACTGCAATCAAATATACACACAGAGCTCAAAGCATGGTAATGAAAAAGGTAAATCTGCCTGAAAGCAGCCTATATATGAGGGTTAGAATATTCCATTCGTGACCCCTGTGCATCTACAGCTTTCTGACTGCTTCTTGATTCAAAATTCTATTTTATATAAAAAAATAATAAATCAATCAATGCCTTCTTATAGTATATATTATAATATATAGGTATTAATTCCTATTATCGTATCTTGTGGCCAGAAGCTAAACTTTCACATGGGCTACCACCCACACTGCTGTACTTCTTGACTACCATTACACAGCAGTCTAATGAAAAAGCCATTTTTCATAGTCAGAGGGTATGAGATCTATATTTGCTTCTTGGGCATGCTGGACCAAATGCTCAGCTGATGAATTCAAAAGCGCCGAGTATATTACCTGAAGCTTTCCAACTGCTTTTTTTGATAGTAAAAATATTAAGGTCTGTAAGTTGAAGGAGAATGCAGCCAACCCCCAACCTAGCATATAGAAGATGGTATGAGTTGCCCGGCATGGTTATGGCAATGCCAGAACTTACAGGATGTAGTAAATTCTACTTGGATAAACATCCCAAGGTATCCACCTTAGCCAAACTCTTCAGCTTTCTAGACTGTGGGAATATTTCTGTCTAATTTTGACACTATTTTTGACCACTAAGCAGAAGCACAGGATTCCAGAGCATAAGTCAAATGAGAGAAGATTGCTTCTCCCATATGTTTCTGAGCCTCAGAAATATATATATTCTTAAAGTCAGTTTCAATTCTAAATGTAATTTTGGATTAAATTAACTTCAGTTCATATTCTACTGACATTTCTACAGAGATCGTTAATCAATGGCTATTTGAGACAAAGAAAAAGCCTTAAGTTCTAAGGGGAACTGATTTTAATGTGGAATATGTGATACTGTGTAAGCACAATTTTCTGGCATACTGCACACACATCTTTTTGCTTGATAGTCACACGACAGCTTCTGAAGTCTCAGAGACTTCTCATGCCAGATGCAAAAACTGAAACTAAACACCAAAATACTTTAAAAATTGCCTAGTATCTCGCAGGGAAGAAGTCAGTTTGATGAGTAAAATACCTTTTGGAGATCAAGGGTCTTTAAGGATTTGTACAACTTTAGAAAGGCCAAGTTCATCGCTGGTGTAACTCTGATGATTCCTGAATTTGACAGAGCTACATCAGGGATAAATCTGTCCCCTGGTAGCTTGCAGCTAGATGAATGAGTATTACTGTATGAGAATAAAAAGACATCGTATTATATTCTCTGTCTTTGGGTTTAGGTTAACTTCCTTTCACATTTATTAGGAACCTCTGAAAAATCTCTTAATAGTTAAAGGGTATATTCATAAAATTTCTCATATATATGCTCAATCCTAGTGAAAATAGCATTAATTAGCAGACGTATAATTGTTAAAGCTGATGTCCTGTCGGAAATATGAGGCTGCACAAGGAAGGTAATGGCCCGTATTTTTCAGGTTCATTTAAACGTAATAAGCTAACATCGCTACCCCCATTAAGACCTTTGGAAATGTAATTAAATGCTCAAATGACTACTAACATGATTAAACAAAGAAAAGGGAAGGTTATTAACTAAGCTTATTAAAGACATTTCACATTCTGTCCTGCTTGGTAATAAATCACATTGAATTTTTTTAAAGCATATCAGCAGGCAAGCAATTTTACCATTATCCTGTTCAGCAGAAGATTAGTGCTGGAACGCTATTCTCTTTAAAAAAAAACCCCAAAACACATCAGTAATACATGTGCCATAGGTTTTTGGGGGTTTTTTGCATATCAAGTCTTTATTTCTTTCCTAATGCAGCAGAGAGAGCTGTATTTAAAATGCCTACAATCTAATTACACGTACTTATACCTTGAGTTTGGTCTGGTATGCACAGAAGCAAAGAAGAAGATGTGGAATATATTTATGTATATGTTAAAACATATAGTACTATTAAGGTGCTTATTTAATTAAGGAGTTCTTCCATAATTTTTTATTTTCCCCCGTAAAGGAATACTGTTGTCGTTACCCTGCAAGCTACCTTTCCCACTAACCTTATATGGATGAAATCACTTCACCTCTATTCACTGTTGCTCTGTTTAAAGATTCAATACTACACAAATAGATATTAATATGATAGTGTATGCATACACATGCCTGCATATGATACATAGTAATATGTAATGCGTTTATGCATTTATACATATTTTTATATATATGCCATCTATATTATACACATGTGTGTATGTGTATATTGAATTTGATATGAATTAGCATATAAAACATGTATTATATGTGCATATGTAGAAATATTTAGTGATTTTGCCTTATATCACTTCTCAACAATGAGCTCCATGGCCTTTTCAGAGTCTGTCTTCCAGGATACAAATTTCTGAACCTACAGCTCAAATTCCTTCTCTAAGTTTGTCTTTGGTTTTATAAAGATACATGTTTTGAACACAAAGTACTGTATATTTTAATCACTATTTACTATACCAGTATGTCTTATCTACAAATCCTACCTGCAGGTTTTTTGGTTTGTTTTTTTTTTTTCCAGATAGCTGAAAAGTATGAACACTACCTCTGGAGTCTATTATGCCACCACAAGGAACACCTTCATTCAACTTTGAGTCTCCATGGACAACTTCCCATAGAGTTTTATTAGACAAATTGTTCTTGAGGCCTATTCTTTCCTTCTCTTTCCAATAAAGCACTCACAGACACCCATTATTTTGCCCAGGATTGGACTTCAGAGAACTAGTTTCTACTCACATTTGGTTCTCCCTACTTGCACTTTTCAAGCAATGGCACATCAGACTGCTTTTAATTTACCCTGAATTCTATGAAATGATAAGGAATTACCATCAAAATGGTAGAAATCTAAGTCTCCCCTTTGAGGACATGGAATGAGCCATCAGGGCCTATTAATGGCCTATTAGGTATTAATTAATAATATTTTAACTAATTATTAATAAATTAACTAATTAGGTATTAATCCCTATTAGGTATTGTTTAAAATCTTTGATCTTTTGTCAAATTTTATGTAATAGATACAGTTTCCATTCCAAATACCTAAAAAATATTTATTAAAGACATCTGGGGTTTTTGGCAACATTGATAATAAATTTCCACTGCGTAATAGGCCTAAACAACTTTTGAAGAGCCAAATAAGAAGCGGTGTTTTAAGTACAATAAACAAAATTCCTAGAACAGTTTCACTTAATCAGAATAGCTTTCTCATATCTTTAACTTCTCTTATCTACAGTCCATACTTTATAACTCTACTAAATGAACAAACAGATATAGCAATCTATATAAATTGGGTTTTCTCCTAGCATTTTTGAAGAGAGAGATTTAGTGGTTCAGACTAAGCAGTAAGACGGACCCAACTGTTACTTAGGTATATTTGAGCTTTTGCAGTGCTTATCTCCACTTTCGGGGCAGCGTATTGAAGCCATCCTCTGCCTCATTTTCTAAATAAATTTCAGGAGAGTACAAAAGCCAATACTTTATATTGCCCATTTCTGTGCACTTGCACAGAAAGACCCCACGTGCCTTCACAAACTATCCGGCGTCATTCCAACATGGTCTGTAAGTTCCATGGCACAGATAAGCAAGCAAGTACTTACAGGAATAAACCAGGACTGAATGCCTGTGCAGAACAAGAAACTGAAATATTTATGGCCAGGGATAGATATCTTGTGGGTTTTGGCCTTCCATGACACACACAGAGTTTCTTGCTTTAAAATTCTCGCGTCACACTGGCTTTACTTAACAAGTGCTGTATTGATCGCTGTTACCACCTCCTTTAAAATCTTTGAAGCACATCTATCTACATGGTAGGTGAGAGAAAAAATGTAGCAAGCTAATGGAACAGGCTTTTAGTTAAACGCTTGTTTTAATGAATGTACTCAGCTCTTCTTTTAATAAAACTGGGGTCTTCACCATCCTCCTAAGTTTTGACCTTGGAGCCTGATTTTGACTAAAGGAAATGAAAATTCCTATGCAGGTTGGATCTTGACAGAGAAACAAAGTATATTTTATCTCTGCACTCCATTGATTAAAAATGCTTATCTTGACAACTGATAAATGTTATAAAAAAATAAAATAACCTTACTACACTTCAAAGATTTCAAAGAAAGTAGTAACAGGAATCAATACAAAACCTGTCAAGTAAGGCTGGCAACTGCAAGTATTTCAAAAGTACCAGTAACAGACATTGCAGGTTCAGGCTATTTCTTACAGTCAGGTAATTAGCTTTGGCAGACTTTTTATTATGCAACGTACACCAGTTTTGCTCATAATTTGTTTTGTATTCTTATGTTGTATTAAAACTGTGCAAAGGTAAATTTGTATTATATTTTTGCTCTATAATATTTCTTTTTCCCACAGAAAAATCCTTGTTCCGTCTGCTCTTGCCATTAAGAATTCATTATGTAAGTCTGAAGGTATTGACCTGTACTCACCTCACTATACTCCTGACAGATCATAGCAAACTGAGCAGAGGATATCTGGAAAAAATCATTAATACACCTGAGATTATGCTCTTCTTCTGGCTACCATGGGGGATGTGTAGGAGTCTTGATTAGTAACAATAATAAAAGACTGTCTGCAGTGGCATCCTTCATGACTAAACTAAAACAACTTTTGAGAAGTCACCTACTAGGAAGTCTTGCAAAATTGCCTGTATCTATCTATCTGGTCTGGAAAAAAATAAGGGTCTAAAAGAAAATTTTGTTAGCTGAGTGAAAGATGAGTGACAGTCCTACCTGTCCGTACTTCTCAACTAAGTTTCCAGGGGGTAAATCTTCCATTACTGCATATTATAGCCCCCATAGAAATAATCGGCCATCTTCAGCTGTGCCAGTTTCACACAGAGAATTGCACAGACTCACTTTGGAGCTCCAGTTTGACTTAATCACACAAGAGATGTTCCTGATACTGATGTCCTTAATCTCCTATGAGCAGTACTAGCAAACAGTTGTTTGTGAAAGTGCAACTGCCTGTTCCTCCACTGGACGAAGAAAACAAAATTTAGAATAACCGTGGACTAACAACATATTTAGAAATGGAGGAAAAAAATCAGCGGTAAATACTATTATAAATATAATAAATATACTATAATAAATATATTATATGGCAAGAAACAACAGTCCAAAAAAAACCACAGTAGAAAAATGAGGGGATTGGGAAGTAGTTGACAGGAGTATGGAGTTGAGCACTAAAATATAGACTTCTTCATATTGATGGAATGACCAATAAACAGTGCAGAGCTCAAACTTTTCATCTATTCAACACGACTGGTGCTTCATACCAGCATGAAGCATCACCAGTTTGAAGGAGTTTGTCTGGCTATAGGGTTATGTCAGCTTCCTTCCTGCGTATGAAGGCCAGATACTTTGCATGCAAATTTCTACACTTCTCTTCCTAGACTAAGAGCATACAAACATGCCTCAGTTATAAGGTCACATCAAGCTTATACACTAGATTGTTAGTCCAGTTTATACATACAGAATTGAGTAACACAGTGACTAAAATTTGCTCTATGCACGCCCCAGAGCCAATGGCACTATGCTGTTTAGATTCGCTAACGAGCAAGCCCTAAGAGATTTTCTCACAGCCGCACGTAAAATGTGAAGCTTGTCTCTCAAGGATCAAGTGGATGAAGACTTTTCTTTTCAATGACAACTTTACTAAAGCTAAGGCAGATCTATTTGCCCAATCCCCCTGGGAAATCAAGGTATATTTTTGCCTCGTAAGGTAGGACCTGTATTACAGTTTCTGATCAGAGGTTCTTTGTAAATACAATATGGCCTTGATTTTGAAGTGGAAGTGAGAACTGAAAAACAGATGTGTTCCAATTCTGGGACATTTTTTCCTCTCAATAAACACGACCAATCTCAATTCTTTCTAGTACTCACATATACATATTTAAATAACTCAATAATGAAAGCCAGGGCTTTGGACAGCAGCTGACCATTCATCAATGTCACTTGGTATCAAGTGAATCCATAAACAGCTTTTTTTTTTCTCATTAAATGCTTTTAAATATAGCTCATCATAGAAAAATACAAATGATTCAAGGAAAAAACATCCTCCTTTGCCTATTGTCTCTGCTGAAGGATTTGTGTCTCCCCCCAAAACCAAACATATTTCATTTATAGCCTAAGAAATATTTACACCAAGATAATAATCCCACAAGACTTTTCTTGATTTTCTTCTTGTACTTTAAAATTATTTTTAAAATTTGTCTTCTGTTTCTGCTTGAAACAACCGCTTAGTAGCGTCCCACTTCAAGGCAAGTCACTTGTGTTAGATTGCAATATCTTTTTGTCACAGAAACCTAAAATAATGGATTAGCAGCTGCTGCATGAAGCTGATATTAGGGAATTACTTTCCTTTACATTACAGAAATCAACCTCCTTATATCTCCAGTGCTTCTCCCTGCTCTTTCTGTGTTGAGGTGGCTGACCACTGCAATGCCCCACACCACGCAGCTTGGATGGCTTTGGCCAGCTAAGCTCTTCCTGGACGCATGTTAGTCCCAGGCAGTTGACAGCCACCTTTTTTGTTCGCTAAAAAAATACATTTAAAAGACACAGAAGATGACAGTGAAGAGAAAAATCACACAGAGATAAACATTTGGAGGCCTGACAGAAACTTTGGCATAGCTCTGATCTGATGCATCTGGTAACACTCAGGTATAAACTACGTCAATCAGATGGACCTTGTGAGTAACACATATAACAGAGGTGTATGAACCCCTGTGTGAAGTTTGTAGCTGATTTAAAAGAAAGCATTGTCAGATATTCTCCAGTGTTTCACCACAGATTTGCCTAACAGCCTTGGACATAGCAAATTTTTCTGATTCCACGTCTTCGTCTATCAAGACGGAATAACAACACACATAGTGAGAACAAAGTTATACACACTCTGAAGACCTTGGGTAGGAGTTCAGCATTGCTAGTCATAATATATATACAAAGTGAGACCTTCCCAAATTACTCAGTTCATAAATCTTAATTTTATTTAGCCAGCTTCAGACAGGCTGCTCTTTCCCTCTCCTCTCTAAGATATCAGACAGACGGTCTGTGAATGCAGCTCGCCTCAGTTACCGTTGCAGTAAATATCTTCTGCCAAATTCCAGCTGAGACTCAAAAGCCCAGGTACCTGGCATCCTGGGAGGGCTTGAGAAGTCTACCCCACAAACTCTTCAGCAAATCTTTATTACCATCAGGACGTGAAGTAAATTAATTAAAGCCACCATGGGTATATTTATATGTGCTAACATCACACCTCCCAGTGCCTGTCCTAGAAACAAGGACAGTCTCCTTTAGATGCTGCTTTCCTTTCTCCAGTTTTCTAGCATATTCCTTCCCTTTTTGATCTTGAATTGAAGTTTATACCCCAAATGTAGAAAATTGGCTACCCAAGAGGTAGAAAAATTTCTCTTAGGTAGCAGCAACGATCCCTGGGGAGCCTGAACAATAATTTCTCATTTCAGATCAGGTTAGCTCTGAACACAGCACGAGTATTTATCTCTGATTGGTGTCAAGGTTTCTTCCGGATCATTTTTCCTGTTATTGCAATCTGGAAAAAAGTATTAAGCACAAAAATTCACAAACCTATTTGTTACCATGAGCATGAAACCATTCTATTTTGAATGGTTAGAAATTTCTATGAAAAAAAATATTTAGCTCAGTATTTATCTGCAATGCACAACACTGGTAAAGTATAATTCACATGCTGGAATATGATTCATACCCTTACAGTTTACATGGGCAGCCTTTGGGGTTCTGACAGGTAAGTGGTGAGAGACCAGGCACTTGTCCGATTGGCTTAGCAGATAGTGTGCTGTCTCTGTCTGACTAGATAGGACACTTCATCCATTTCACAGTAAATGTGGAATAACAAGTACATCTCCAGATACTTCTTTTCTGGAGCACAAGGTTTCTCCCTGAAAACACCTTTTCAGAAATACTTCGTTGCCTGGGTTTGTTACTCATCTCTATGTTGGGCATAAGATGCTTACAGTTTCTTAGCTTAATGTGGAAGATGTAGATAGAAAGTTGATTCTAATAAACTGTTGCATCATGCTCCTGATACATTTTCCTTTTGTTTGCCTTCATTTTTTTTTTCAACTTTCCTTGGTGCCCATAATTAGCGAGGCATTGACCATCATTTTTCGAGATGCACTGTATACACTTCACACAACACAACCAGATTCTTTAACTAATCCTTTACCTCTTATCTGTTTCCCAAACTTTTGCTCCAGTGCTATGCTTCACAACTTCCACATAGGATGGCCTCTCCATAGTTCTACAGTTTTGCTACTACGTTGGTATAGAGGCTTAATGCAGAGAAGTAGGCACACGAAGAGGAAAACATCTATGTACCCTGACAGCAGATGATGCTTCTTCAGCTGACTTCAGCTCCTACAACTATTTGGCCTGTATTACAGTTAAACACCACTTGCTATCTTTTCCCCATTCTTCTATCTGTAGTCTGTGCCCTCTTGGAAGGTCTTCGGTGCCACAGTCTCCCTGGGGCCTCCAGAGGCAGAAAGAAACTACAATTGACTCCACACACATCCTGTTCCCCCATGCTTTCCTGGCAGCCAGGAAAGATGCAGCTCTATTATACGACCTGTTGTTAGCGTCCGTTCCCATTGTGCAAGTAGATGCGAACCACTACTCCAACCCTCCATTCATGACCAGCAATATCCACCCATAACGGGAGATAACGTACCCCATTTTGAAACACCAGTTAGGTCCAGAGAAGTGACTACAAATGAAAAAACACACCTTCATCACAAGAGTCCTTGTGAGACAGATCTCTACTTCGAAATTCTAAATCAACAGGATTATTCCTTCTGTGTATTCATATGCATTGGTTGGCCTCACCAAATTTTTTCAGTATCTGTGCATGGGAAAGGGAACTGGACTCTGTCAGGATGCACACACATCATCAAGAGAATTTATTTATTTTATCTAAGTTCTAGACTACAAGTTCTGCCCTCTCTTATATCATGAACTAACTTTATTGGTAACAGTTCAAAGATAATGAGAAGTGATGGCTTTTGGTGATAGAATCCAGCTTGACTTTAGGGGTTTGTAGGTCATGTGCATAGTGTTGGCAGTTAGCAGTAAACATTTCTTACTTGTAAAAGGAAAAAAATGTGATATGGAAGTCACTGAGTGATAATACGCACAGAATTCCACAAGGCTATTTACAGTAATTTTTCAGTCTGGAAATCCACATTAAGCCATTTCCTCCCCTCATCAGCAATTAGTAAGCCCAAGACTGAGCATAAGGTTTTCTTTCTTCTGGTGTACTACTAGATAAAAATGGATGACATATTTGGTAATGAAAGAGAAATTTAATCTCATGTGTCAGAAGCACCACTGAATAGAAAAAAACTTACCAGAAAGAACTACAACAAAGAAACACACGAGATGTGCAGTGGAACTGAGATGCATACTAAAAGAAATGTAAAATGCTAATTTAAAATGTACCTATGTATGCACTTCCAGTAACTCTCCTGAACCTACTCGTGCTTTGATTTTAGTGATAGCTCTGAAGCCTACATCTACTATAGCCATGTAATTTTCCTACTTTGTTACAATTCAAAATCAGAGCACAGGAACCATGGAATGGCACTTCACTTCTGTCCTTTACTGTTGATTAATCATGGCAAAACAGATTTCTGACAAACAGCAGATTTAGCAGTCAGACATAGCACTTGATTATATTTGTTCCTGTCTGTCCCTTCTCATTTAAAAAACATGCTAACTACAGAAACATCGCTTAGGCTTCTGGGGAAAGCTTGCAGGTCTAAAATAAGAAAGTAGCCTGAGGATGTAATTCAGCATGAGTATCTGTTAATGAAGACTATTCCTGTCATTATGGTTATTATCTACTAGGGAGACGGAGAGATGGAAGGAATTGTTTGTTTGTTGATGTTTAATTTTCCCCCATCTCAAAAGCAGCAGGGAGTATGACATAGCTTGTATTAAAGAAAATTTGTATTACAGAAAACAATCTTCATGGGAAATCCTCATCCTTATGTTTCATTAGTTGTATTGTATGTATATGTTACCATTTTTTTACTAGATACTGTAATTTTTTAATTTCTTCTTTACTTCCAGAGAGAGTATAATCAATTTTATAACCCCCAAAATGTTTTTATGCACCTCAAGAGATTGAAAAGTTTCCAAGGTCTTGGTTTTTCTTTTCCTCTTTCAAATATACCTACATTTGCACCATAGGAGTTCACGCTTCTGAAATATATGCAGTGACTTTTTTGTTCAGGACCCTTCAAACTCTCTTCTGAGCACTGCTAATAAAGCCTGATGCACTCTGGATTCAGCAGATGGCTAAAGAGAGGACAGCAAAGAAAGACAGAGCAGTCAAAAGGATCTGTGCAACCAGCACAGCCCCCCCGACCTCTCCACTCCTGCCTTTTGTATCTTTGCTACGATGTCAGCTCTCTGCTTCCCTTTTAAAAATTTATGTTTATTCCCGATCCCATACAATCACATGGTTTAAAGTTTGTCTAGACTATATTCTTTTTGGAGGGCAGAGGGTATTTCAGCAATTTTTTTTCCTAAATCTGAGCTCAACTGGAACTCCTTACCTGCCTTTTTGTATTACAATTTGCAGGTAAAGTTCATAGAATAATAGAATGGTTGGGGTTGGAAGGGACCTTTAAAGGTCAGCTAGTCCAAGCCCCTTGCCGTGGGCAGGGACATCTTCAACTAGATCAGGTTGCTCAGAGCCCCGTCCAACCTGACCTGGAATGTTTCCGGGGATGGGGCACCTACCACCTCTCCGGGCAACTTGTGCCAGTGATTCACCACCATCACAGTAAAAAATTTCTTCCTTCTATCTAGTCTAAATCTACCCTCTTTTAGTTTAAAACCACTGGCCCTTGTCCTACCGCAAGGGGCCCTGCTAAACAGTTTGTCCCCATCTTTCCTGTAGGTCCCTTTAAGTACTGGCAGGCTGCTATAAGGTCTCCCCGGAGCCTTCTCTTCTCCAGGCTGAACAACCCCAACCCTCTCAGCCTGTCCTCACAGGTTGCCATCTACAGTTTTGTGAAATGGGTTTACATGCAGAAAAATAAAAGTACTGCCACCTCTTGCACAAAGGGACTTCACTCATAAAAGGCAGATACCACTCAATTTAATGACAGCAGCTGCTTTTCTGTCCAGACAGAAAACCCAAGATTAATAGTTACGGGCTTTAAAGGAGTTGGTGAAATCCTAGCCAAGTCAATGACAAATCTTCAAGTGGAGTTTGCATTTCATCCTTTAAGGAACAGAGGTTCACCATATAAACAACTGTAGTTAACTCCTCTACAGATTGTCAGAAGCATTAATACCGTTGGCTTCCTGCAGACTAGATGGCTAACCCTCCTTTCAGCTCTTCACTTTTGCACATGTAATGCCCTACAGGCATAAATTCACACTTTTGTCCATTTGTGGCTGTAAAATATAGCTCTGCACCTCATATAAAAGTCTATTAAACCCCAAAGAAATGTTTTTTAAACCCTTATGCCAGAAACATTGCAATACGGTACTCTGGCTTAAGCTTGCAAAGTGAAAAAACCACTTTCATAGTTTTCCTTCATTTCTAGTGGCTGTGACTTTCTAATCTGATACCTTTGCTGTATGTTAAGCAGGAAGTTTGGGAGAGGCCCAGTTCCTCAAGATCCACAAAGATCAAAACGAGTCAGTTAAAACTAGTTGCACTCCAACAATCTTTCAGTAATAAACTGGGAAAAATATAACCACCAATCTCCTAAGGTGTTAAACGTTCTAAAAATCTTCACTTTTTCTATGAAAGGTCACACAAGATACCGTCCAGAAACTGCGGTAAACATAATGGAAGTATTATGGCAGAAGCAATAATTGTTGCTTTGAACAGTATTGGTAAACAAAGATCCCCGAAATGCTTGAAATGGGAAGCAAGATTAATGCTTAAAAAGATACGTTACTTCGCAGTCTAAGTAGTGCTAAAAGATGACTTAGACATTTAGTAGCACTGGGAGCCTTTCAGCGAGTCTTAGATTCAGAATCTAATTTTCACAGTGGAGATTAGGATAGGTGTTAAGTCACTTAGACAAGTAAATTGCCTAAGCTTATTCCTACTTAAAGTCATCTCAGAAGCAGACAGGCTGAATGCCAAGCACCCAGCAGCAACACTGCATCAACTAGCAAGTATTTTTGTGAAGTTCTCCCTCAAATCAAATTATGGTGACCCCCAGTGAAGGTTTAGCCTAAGTGAAACTTGCAGTGAGAAACTCAGGATTTGGAATGTTGCCTTTTTTATTTTCATTTTTAAATATTAACGGTTTAAAGATCAAGGGCCAGCCTCTGTCCCATGTTCTATGTGCAGAACTCCCACTGTTGTCAGTGGGAGGTTCACAAACATACCCAGGGCAGAATGTGACCTTGTTATGTACGCAGCCTTTTTGGGTAACATTAAAATTTCAAAATTGGACATCAAATAGATTTACATCAAGGCTAGTTTTGATAAAATGGCTAATAAGGAACAAAACATTACGCTGATATTCAGGGTAAACACCGTCTTTTGTTGGCAAATCACTCAATGAATTGAAATTATGAATCCCAACAGACATGTATTTATTTTGCTATATAAACTGCTAACACTCTGGTGACTTTGAAATCCATATGTTGATTCTATGAAGAAGGAATAAACAAATGGGAAACGGGATTTTGTGTAGATTTTTAAAAAAAACATCAAGATCATTATAAAAACTAATCTGAGACAACAATACAATTAATCAATGTTTAGTACCTTATAACCAACCACTGTTTACCTGCTTTTGTTTGAAGACTATAAAGCAATGGCTCTGACTGCACAGAAAAAGTAAAAAAAGAAGGGAAAAATCATATTGCTTTCTTCTTTTCAGAGAAAACTCTCAATCAACAAATAAATCCACTTCTAAGTAACAACATAAGGTTGGAACCCCAAATTATAAGCACACTGTGAATTGCCCTCCTACAACACCTTCATCCTCAGCAAGCAGACTGTATTCTATTAACATCTATCACCAGCTTGACCAGCTTTTATCCCTGTAGTATTAGCATTTCAGCAAATGATTATACAAAGAAAATCTTAAATAGCATTCAGAAAGCGGACAGATGACATTTATTCCAAGGGAAACTAAAAATATTACTGGAATATATCTAAGATTAGAAAGCCAAACATGCATAAATGTGCATTTGTAAAGCTAAAATCCCAATGATAAATAGAAATGTTATATTATAGTTATTATTTATATTATTATATATAGTTATTGTTTATATTACTATATATAGTTATTGCTTTTAGTTACCTTGCTTTGTATAGCAATTGTTCAGCATAAATAGTCATCATTTGCAGCAGATACCAACATAGCAGAATACTTAAGTACATTATGAGAATCCTAATACAGCCAATGGCTTACATACACTTCTCTTGCCATTTATACATACCATGTCCTCTCTTGTGATAGCTTAAATTATACATCTGAGAGAATGAAAGTGGAAAGGATATAAAATGTGGTAGCTTTATCACAGAAGGTAAGAAAACATGTTATTCCAGGTGTTGCTAGTAGGAAGGGAAGGGAGTGGGGCTCATTCTCTTGTTATCTCAAGCAGCCTCTACCTGCTGGGTTGTGAGTTCACAGCTGGAAGCAGCAAGAGGTTCAAAAGGGTGGGAACTACCCAGTGCCATAAGAGCCACTGGTGAGAGGAGCACAGGCAAGGGCTTCCTGGGGACCCTCCATTGGAAACCACTGGGTTAGAGCACTGAAGTGTTTCATACCTCTTGGCTTCCTGACAGTGTTACAAAAGGGCAAGCAGAAATGAAAGCCCATTTCTGTAAGCAGGCTCCACTGTTATGTTGTTGGCTTTGAAATAATCTATCAGAAGAGGCAATTCTCTTCAATAATGTAAATACTTTTCACCTGCTGGTAAACAGCATACTGGAAATCCTCAGTCATGGTATAACTCCCATCCGAGCCAGAATCTGCATGAAGGGTAACTAATAGTTGAAAATGTCACTTAATGAAGGCATCAGGACAGTCAGGCACTGGCTGTTTTATGAAAAGGAATGCTTAAATCAGCCCCAGGTTAGGCTCTGTGAATACACTGCAGCGATCCCCAGCTTTCCCAGGCACTCGGAGCAAGTGTTCTGAGATTTTCAACTCAGTTGCACGGAATCAGGCATGCAGAATGTGGTAAGAGTCAAGGTGGATGGGGTATGATATTTTGGGTCAATGGCACAACTAGAACATGCTCATAACCGATCTCCGAAATTCGTTTCTTGCATATACTCACTGTCAATCCTCTGTTTATTAGTTATATGGCAATGGTGTCTGCAATAGCTGAGAAATGGCTCAGGGACACAAGTGAGCCCGCAAGGTCCTATATCCTTAAACCAGTGAAAATTAGACTTAAGACGTCTGACTTCAGATGCATTCCCCAGCAATACTCATATTCAGAGAAAAAAAGCCTCTATGAAAGGTTGAGAACATTCCACCGGTCAGAGTATAAGCTAACTACTACCTGAATCAAGTTTAAGAGAAATATTCTCAATTTCCAGCCAGTCCTTTACTATCCGTTATGATATTTTCACTATCTTCAGAAGCAATAGCACAGCCAGAGCAAGAAGAAAATTATGAAGTAGTTGTTACAACGGCAAGTCATATAATACCAAGTTGCACAGCTCATCTTTTCAGCCTGACTTTATGCTCAGGTTTATTTAAAGTCAAAATAAATGCAGAATTTGCCAAACTGGCACCAATTTTCCTGCATCAATCACAATATAGGCTAGAAATAAAGAATTTATTCAGGTGGTGAGCTATGAATTTCATTATCTTTGCAATGGGAAGATAAATTAATAAATCTGGCAATATATTTGGCACACATTTTTTCTCTTTTTTTAAAAAGAGTAAAAAATCTTATACAGGGGGTTTCCTAATGAAAATCACTTTATAGACTATCAGTATAATGCAGAGGGTCATTTTACTTAACATAAGAACAAGTACACAAAAGAAAGAGGGTTTTTGAAAAAGCCCTTCGGCAGATCAATAGAAAAGCCAGCAATGTGAGAAAGATGAAAGCCCAAATTAAAAATTATATTACATCAAATTTTAGAATTTACAGCAATTTTTTGTGAAAAACAGCCTCACCTTCACGTGTGCTTACCCCTTCCCCTTATGACTGACTATGCCTTCAGCCAGACTCGGGCACCTCTGCTAACAGTCTGAATGGCCACAGCAGAGGTCAGCTCCAGTTTACAAACTGCATGTCACCTAGGCATAGAGCTGCCCTTTGGGAGAATGTGATGCCTCTTGGTGAGATCTGCGTCCACCATCTCTCCAGCACTCCAGGCGGCTCACAGACCAGAGCTGCCTTTTGTGCAGATGGTTTGGAGCACGGGGCAGAAAGAAATGAGATTTGTCAGCATCATTCTGACAACGCTGTGGGATTCAGCATGGGATATACAGAAAGTGACATTCATAGAATCATAGAATGGTTTAGGTTGGAAGGGACCTTAAAGATCACCTTGTTCCAAACTCCCTGCCATGGGCAAGGACACCTCCCACTAGACCAGGTTGCTCAAAGCCTCATCCAACCTGGCCTTGAACACTTTCAGGGATGGGGCTTCCACAACTTCCCTGAGCAACCTGTTCCAGTGTCTCTCCACTGTCATTGTGAAAAATTTATTTCTGAGATCTAATCTTAATCAACCCTTTTCCATCTTGAAGCCATTACCCCTCATCCTGTTACAACATGCCCTTGTAAAAAGTCCCTCTCCAGCTTTCTTATAGGACCCCATGAGATACTGGAAGGCTGCTCTAAGGTCTTCCTGGAGCCTTCTCTTCTCCAGGCTCTACTCTCTCAGCCTGTCCTCATAGGAGAGGTGCTCCAGCCCTCTGATCATCTTTGTGGCCCTCCTCTGGACCCACCTCAATAGGTCCATGTCAGTCATGGACATATCCTATAGCAAGTGACAAAGCACAGGTAGGGCTAATGCTGCTGCCCGCTCCAGCAGCTACAGCCCAAGTTCCCCAGCAGCCCTCAGCAGTACCAAATGACATCCGAGCTCCAGAGACATCTTCACAAGCAATATGTGGAAAATTGTTTACAGTGAGACATGATAGTGGAAAATATTCCTGGAGAATACTGAAATCTATAATCCAACAGATGCATGGAATGAATTTATAAATGTTTCCCAAGATCTCTTCTAAGACCAGAACTTGGCCTCCCTGGGTCAGGGGCTTCCACATTCCTAGGATGCCTAGGCATGAGAAGGCCATGACTGCAACAACTATGTAACCACCACGTATACCCCACTCTCCGAGAATATTTTGGAGATATGACCAGAACAGCCAGAACTTTTAAAATAAGGGATTTGCACTGATATATTGCAGGACCCATCTATAGAGGATAAAATTAACTTACTAATATCAAACCACATAAATTACAGAGACAACTAACCACTCCCATCTACCTTCATAAGATAAAGCAGTTCACAGAACACAGAAGTAATTCCCTGCAGCTAGGACGTCAAACAAGAGGACAAAAGGGCTTAAAATACTTATCTCAAATCAAACAACTAATACATGATCTGATATTTTTGCTTTTTCAAGTGGCTTTAGATTTATAGAAGCAGATTCTCATCTGAAGTAAATCAACATCCTTCATTAAATCAATTAGTAGTGTTTTCCTGACTCTCATTAGATGGTGATTGGGCTGCTGGAATGCCTGTGGTCAGGAAGTGCTGGGGAAGTCTCAGGAGGACACACGTGGTCATTAGGAGACTTCCTGCTCCCAGTGACCTCTCCAGGAACAGGCAGAAGCCATTGCTCCAGAAAGAGCAGATTTCCTTATTAAAGGTGCTTATATTTAATGCTTAAGTGAGGAAGAGAGACCCTAAGAGTTTCTGTGTAGGTTGTGGGGCGGGGTGTGAAGTGAAATGAAATTAAATTAAGTATTAGTTGGCCAAATTAATTTTTAGGTTTTGACGGTTTTATGCTGGCTGACAAAACAAGCCAGCCAAGTAGCAAAGATTAAATAAAGGCTTTTAAATTTGGCTTAGTATCCATAACCATTGTCAGTAGTACTACTTTGCTCCATAAAAGTTGAATGAACCTTTAGAGCTCTAAAATCGTCTATGTGAACAGCTTCTCCAGATGCTGAAAAATAGTGCTTGCTTCATAGTGCTCTCCAACACTTCGGAGCAAGGACTTGCACAAAGAAACGCTTCTAATACATGGTTTTCAGTTTCATCTGATTTTGGATTCAGTGGGCATAGCTGCTAACACCTCCAGACTTTAAAACAAACAAGGAAACGAAAGCCAAGACTGGTCTTTGGGATCAAAAGCAATGGGGCCACTTCAGCAGAGGTGGGTGATGCCAAATAGAAGAAGCAAAAGTATATGTATTTGTGTTCGTGCTTAACAAAACCCAAACAAACAAAAAAGAAGAGAGAGAGACAAAAGGCCGGAGTTAGAAAAGTACAAATTTTGACTGAAACTGGGCCTGTGATTTCTGAGTCTTTGGTCTAGTGAGAAACGGCTGGTTAGGTACTGTAACAGTTTCAAAATATTTGTAAAAGATTATTGCCAGTTTATAGAAAGATCTTTAACAGGTTTCTATCCCTTCCTAGAACCTACACTCTCAGTTTTGTGGCTTGTTTTTTGCTTTAGGCCTCCAGCCAAGCTTTCCCACCTCTTTGAGCCTTCCAAGCATCTGATCATGCAGGTTTATTTGCAGTTTACAGAAATAATGAGAAGATAAGCGACTTCGAACCTAGTGCTCCATCACTTAACTTTCAAACAGGCTAAATCCTGAGAGCGAATTCATTCTGGGAACAATGTACTCTCTTCTGGTTCACTGACCATGAAATTCCCATCCTGTCAGGACCAAGATTAGTATTTTTTTTCTGTTTTGCAGCACATCTGCTGAACTAGGCCTGCCACTGCTGTCTCAAACTTTTATCCCCAGTGCTAGCAGGTCCGTGCTTTTCCACTCCTCTCATAAACTACATTTGGAGATGAGGCTCCACTTAAACACCTTCACATTTGCCTTATTTACCTTCAGAAGATGTCCTGAATTAACTCCTTTGATGAGAACTCTCACAGCAACAGGTGTTCTGTAGACCAGGGGCACAGTAAGAAGATGTAGGTCAGCTCCTTTGATCCCAGTGCCTCAGTAACTCCTTAAACAGGAGGCAGCAGAACCTTTTCCTTCCAAGCAACAATAATATTGAGTTGTTTGTACAGAAAGTGCAACAGCCGCAGCAGAAGAGCGAGCTTCCCCAGCATAGTCAGCAGGCTGTCCTCTGCCACGCTCATCAGGGACAGAGGGGAGACAGGCTCAAGAGGTGAGTTGGAAGAAGCTCCTCCAAAGAAAGTTTTCAAAACCGTACGTATTTCCTGAGAGAAATTTCAATGGCAAATGCAAAAAAGTCATTGAAAGGCTGCTAGCTGGCTCCGTTTCTCTCTCTTCTGAACGACAGAGTAACTGTGATGCACTCCTTAACTCACACCTTCCTCGTGTCCTTTCCTTTTTAAAGAAGGTCCTGTCAGTTCAGGTGACACGGGTCAAAATTTTCCTTCTGCTTTAATTTAAAACAGGTCTCAGGTGAAAGAGGCCACTGCTTCCATGAAAGACCTGCTGCTCTTGCTCTGAACAAAGAGGCCCCTTTGGTTTCCACAGTGACTCTCCTGTCTCCAGTTGAATTAACATGACTTGATTAAGAGCAACACCTCGAGGAGTTACTGCCTTCCCCCACAATTTCCTGCGTAGCTTTCAGGGATTATAGCATAAAAAAGAAAAAAACAGGGAAATCTTAACTTTCCAGAAATGTGGTGTGTCACACTCGAGTACATCATGCGAATGGAGCTATAAAGGCATTTGGGTGTAGCCTTGGTAATGTGGATGTCCTGGCCTTTTCCCAGGGAGGTGGCTTATCTCCGGGGCTGAAGATGGTCCTGGTGGCCCCGGCTGCCCCGCTCCTGGCCGGGGGGGTGGGATGGGCCCCCAGCTGCCAGGTCCTGACCTGACAGATCCCTGTGGAGCTCCCCTGCTCATACCATGCTGCTCCTGGTAAACTGGAATGATGCCTTTGTAAGCTACATTTATAGATACAATAAAGGCTATTGCTTTCTTTGCTGTTTCTCTACTTTCTACAAATCAAGGAGCTCACGGTGTCCCTTGATGTGATGAAAATATATGATAAGTGCCAAACATACGCAGCATACATTTTCTCCAGTATATTCCTGTGGGTAAGGATTTCAGTTCACATAACACCAAGGACGTATTTTTTAAAAAAGCAGTTTTCAACACAATCTCTCTGATTTATAATAATTATAAATTAATGTAGTCTATTGTACTGTGCTTAATTTCCCCCGTTATAGTTGTCATTTGACAGATTCAGTTAGTGCTTTAATTTTTTTAAAAAGAGATATAAAGCAGAATGGAGCCGTTCTTCCAGTTAATCTGTCTCATCTAGCTGGTATTAACACTTCGGGTTTACTCCTTCAAGAAAATAAAGTGCTGCTTATAATAATTCTGCCAAGCTTTTTATAGAAGACAGTTTGACTGTTTTCTAATATTATATTTTTCATAAATTACGCATTTCTATTTCCATATGAAGCAATTAACAAATTTAGGATGCAAAGCACTATTTTTGGCTAACCAAGTAGAACCTCCCGCTCTGCCTGCCCTCACTGGGGTGATCCCATCACAGGCTGCCCCACCAGCCCCCTCCATCCTCCTGCACCTTGGCACATATTTTCTACTTTAAAGCTTGTAGGATACTCTTCCTATCTCATTTTCTGGCAGCTTGTAAGCAGACCAAGGTATACTTTGAAAGGCAATGCAAGCCCACAGCGTTTATGTGACCCCAAATTAGAGAGTAAATCAAATAAAAGGTGGACAGAAAACATATAATTTAAAAACTATTGAGCAATGATAAGGAATTTTTATTACAGAGTAATATAAAGACACTTTATCTTGTCAGACTGTAGCAGAGCTTATGTACCCCTTACGGACTGCAGACACTCAGCTATGGTTTGCTAATGGCACAGCTATTTGCTTTCATCTCTAAATGTGCTGAAAGAAAATAACTGAGATTCTTCTGGTTCCAGCTTTATACTGTTTTCCTGTTCTTCAGCTTTTACCTGAAGAAATGGAAAGAGAACTAGTTACACTTGTGCTCTGACACTCACTTTGAAGAGCACGACTTTTTCTTTTCTATGTGCATTGGTGTTGGGAAGCCCAAGTATCATCATGAGATCTTGAAATTATAGCAGCTGTTTTCATCATCCACCACCTCTCAGTTTTCCATCTCTCTGGGGCACACAGCCATCACATATACCAGAAGCCAAGTAACAGCAAACCCTGCTCAAGTAGCCGCGTCTCCCAAACAGAAACTAACATATTAAAAATAAAAAGCTACTTCAAGATCTACTTTAAAATATCCAAGTTTCTAATAATTTAAACTTTTTAAGAGGAATTGTACTCACGCAACAGTATCGTACAGCGAGTGTTATATTGGTTACAGCTGGTGTATATGAAATTATATATTATTCTGGTAATAAATAAATCCAGAATATTATTTAATAAATCTAGAATATTATTTTCTCTTCAATAAGACAATATGGATAATGCCTTATTGGGACTGCTGTTAGTTTACCTAAAGCTATATATATACTTAATCACAATTCTATGAATTTTCATGTGTCAACAATATTGCAGCAGACATTTTTTTCTTCTTTTTTTTTAAAAAAAAAGTTGTAACCAGTAGCTACAATGTAAGAAAAAACCTGGTGTTCATTCTGCATCTTTAACCCTCTGAAGAGATACAGCTGAACAATAGTTCAGGCTGGAAATCTAACATGTCTAGGTGAGAGGAGTGGGGCTGTAAATGTGCTATGTTCATACAACAAGATGGCAGCTCCCAGAAAAATATACTCCTGGCTTCAGAAGGACTTTTTGAAGGATTAAGTTACAAAATAAGCTTCTACTGATCATATAATGGTGTGGGGTTTTTTTCCCCCAAAGATTTCTGTGTAACCTCTCCTTTATGAAGGATGATGCAGTCAGAGAATGGTGTATTGTTTGCCCTCTCTCATGGCTTTGCTTGTTCCTGCAGTCTGACACGCTTCATATTCATAAAGAAATTGATTTGGGCTCTACAGTTCAGTGGGGAATTATGTCACCTACATTGCTGCTTACTATCATACACAACCGATACTATATTCCACCATCTTATGTGTCCACCAATATCCGTTTTGCTGACATCAATTAAGAAAGTAGAGAGGTATTTATCTTTTAAAAGTTCTTTTTCTAAACGAACAGGCTGGGGTCTGATCCAGCTCTTAGCTTCAGTTTCAAGGTGGAGCTTTTCTTGCATGGAACTTTCTTCACAGATGAATTTCTCCTATGTCTGAACAGGGGAAGTGGCATCCTGTCTTCTGGCTTCTTATTCACATGAAAACTGGTAAGACCTACTTCCAAGGGGCTTCTGGACACTATCTTAATATGTACAAATGGACTTATACATAACCATGTTAAAAACCCCCAAACCTAAATCAGTGTATATATTTATTTTCAAAAGGAATTTACTTCTAGGAGATTCTGATTTTTAGGTAGGAAAGATTTTACTGCATTTTCTCAAAACTATGGCTTTCAACCAATTCTACTAAAAAAAATAAAATAAATGAAGAGCGGACTGTTCTCCAAACACCTTTCACAAGAAAAGTGCTCTGCTTAACATGTAGAAAAGTGTTTCACGATGTTGCTGACACTGGTGAATGCTTTTTAAAGTTCCTACAAGCAGTGTTATCTGCTTATCTCCTGTTGCTAAATCCCCTGGCAGATGCAGATTTCCTGCAAAGCAGAAGCCAACCTGGAGGATCCTGTTCAAGACAGAGCAGCACTTCACAGGCCAAGCAGACTCCTCAGCCGCTACGGGTGCTATTCTCACTTCTATTCCCTAAATGCAGAGTTACATTTTTACATGAAGTTCAAAGCTATACTCTGAATTTCTCATGCACTTCACAGCACTATTATTTCAAAGTTGTGAAAACCAATGTGTGATAATAGGAAAAAAAAAAAAAAGAAGTACTTGTACAGATTGTAATATGGAGAAAACAGCAACAGCTGCAACACAGGCTGCCTTGCCAAACTTTACATGCCAGGGTTTGAATAAATTACACTATAATTGGACAAAAAGGCTGGATATTAACAGGAAACGTTACACAATGCTGCTAACTGGTAATACACATTAAAGACGTAGAATAGGACACTACACAAGGCAGTTTAAAAAGTAAACTGACAAATAAAGCACTTTCATTGAGAATTATCAGAAATGAATGCTATTTCCATGATTTCAAGTCTTTTTCTCTTCTTTTCAAGCCAACTACTGGTTTGAATGGATGATATGTTAGTTACCAAATAATTATTTTGTCTTATATGTCAGAGGCATAAAGGGTGTTTTCAGCATCAGCTGATGGACTGTTTTGATCAATTCAGACTTATTAAAGCCTTACTTTAAAGTAAAACAAACCAACAAAAATAAGAAAAGAAACTGATTTAAGTAAAACTAAAAATACTTTCCCAGTATAGACGCTTTTCCCCTCCTTAGAAGACCACAGTTCACAGCTCGCAACTGAAGGCAAAATTCATAGCCGCATCCAATTAATACAGCCATAAGCATATGTCTGCTCACCAAGGAAATCTGCTGCACCAGGCAAATAGAGAAACCAAGGCCAGCACTCTTGAAATAAGGCATGATTACAGGTTGCAACTGTGGCTGCTAAGAGACGAACACTACCAAAATAAATATAAGAAGGAAAAAAAAGCAGAACTGGATATAACATTTACTCTTGGGTACC
The DNA here is from genome assembly GCA_013398295.1 of Chionis minor. Lineage (NCBI taxonomy): Eukaryota > Metazoa > Chordata > Aves > Charadriiformes > Chionidae > Chionis > Chionis minor. The sequence goes on along the minus strand of VZSF01004093.1, from coordinate 146,757 downwards.
AATTTCTGTCCAGTGAGAAAATCCAGAGCACCTTGCAGATTACAGTAGTTGTCACAGGGTCTTTAAGAGTTCCAGGAAAACTGCTGCCAGTATGGACATCGGAAAAAAAATGTACCTCAAATTAATTCATTATCTGACTAGGGCTAAACCGCCTGTTTCAAATAAAATGTAGACCCCTGTTCAGAGCCACTTGATCATTGCACTCCAGGGGTAGGTCATCAGTTGGCCATGGGTCAGGGATTGCAGACTGTCTGGAAGGGGTTAGTCTAAAATAGGAAGAGTTCTCAGCAAATTCAGTGTTGGGCGTATCTGAAGGAAGTGACGCACTAGGAAGCCCTTTAAAGGCTTTTTCTTTTCTCCCAGAGAAGTTGGCTAATATAGGTTAACTGCTAATGAACCGCTCCTACAGCCTGGGCAGAGAAGATCCACTCTGTCCTTGTTCCCTATGGGTACATATGTGAGAAACATGAAATATTAAGAGTTATGGCAATAAATGTTCTTGATAATTAAATCCGTGAAAAATAGCCTCAAAGAACTTTCTCCCACTGTGGATCCTACCTCGTGTGCAAAGTCTGTCACTCACACATTCAGCCATTCACTGCATAGGAGCTTTTGCTTCTTGACAACAAATGCCACAGTTTTCTGATTCTTGCTCTGTCTGAATAAAGTCTTTCAGATATGTTCTGTTTCAAACTCTTGATGGCTAAGCAGTAACACCAAGGTTAAATTCATAACAATCTTGATACAGAAATGTGGTTTATTTAAAATGTAAACACATTAAGATCCATTATCTTAAGATATATGGCTAATTTGTGTACTACATTCTCTGGAATTATGGTTTAAAAGACGCATTTTAGCAGATAATCTACAGCATACTTTATTCTCCGTAATGGCACCCATGGGAATTTTACATTCCATTCGTTTTTCTATTTTATGCTCATGATTTAAGTACTGATGCTAATAATACTAGTATTGCAGTGTTCTGCAGTAATATGGCTTGAAAGAGCAAAAAGAACTATTTGCTTTCAACATTTCAAATTCAGCTAAGCATTAACATTTCTATGTTACCTCATTATTAAGACTTCAAGCAGTTTTGCTGTAGGATTTAGGCAGCTGAGTGGATTACAGTTGGAATGTAAGATTTTAGATCCAAAGGAAAACACTCAAGACTTCATCTAATTAATTTCTTTGTAATCCATACATTTCTCCTACTTTCAAATACTTTATGTACTTCCAGAATCGTTGCTGTCTGGTCTGAATGAATTGCTAATGGTCTCCTGCTTTGACCTGATGGAGACCCTCAAGTGGAGGTCCTTTATTAAGCCACTCTGTGGGGTACAAGTCATGAGTGTGACATGGGCGTAGGCAGCAAGACTCAGCTCTGCACCCACAAGATGGTCACAAGAGTGGGGGGTTCCTACCCTACTGCTGTGAGCAGTCCCCAACAGGCGGGGGAGTTAGATCTCTCCATTCTGGATTTTTTTATGCTTAAAATGTTTTATGTGAGTCCATGTAATGCAAAATGCATAGAAGAGTTCTGGATCAAGGAGGGAGGTGTGTCACTCGCTCTACACACCATATAAACAAGGAATTTGCCCAGCTCAAAATTGCTCTTACACTTTGGCAACGCTGAACCACCCACCTTCCCTCCCTTTTCAGGAACCAGACCTTTGCAGTATGATATTTCTCTATTTTTCCACAGTATTACAGCAAAGTAAGAGAGGAACAAAAATATTCAGTTAAAATCAAATTTAAAACAAATTTATGTTTTATATACCAGCTGCCAAAATTCAACTGCTGAATATCATGCTCATGTTTGTTTAAAAACTGTGTAAACTTTGGAACACACCGAGGAACTTCATTGCAAATATTACTTTACTCAAACTGAGCCTTCTGATTTGGCATGGCAGCGTCTGTGCACAGATCCTGATTTCTTGGACTGGGCAGACTTAATTAGTTGACTCTTTTTAGGAGATGCTTTTTAATTCCCTGAATTGATACTGAGCATCTTGATATGAGCACTAAACATATATAACATCTGTAAGACTGTAGTGCCCTGATACACTGGTTTTGGCTGCAAAGCTGTTGCTTCTTGCTCTTTCCATCCCTTTGTCCCATGCATGGCAGTGGAACAAAAGAGGCAACACACTATGGTTTGCATATGGGAAAAGTGTTGGAAGTGGGAGTGGTTGGAAGTATAGAGGTGGTGGCAAGAACATCCTAGAAGGGCTTTTTTGGAGATGAATGTTCTCCTCAGTTTCATCTGCTTTGAAAACCCAGCGACACTATGGATGTGCCTTAAGGAACACACGGGTTTAAGCAGCTCTCCGAACAGTGGCAGTAGGCACTTGGTTTCAGAAACCCACTGGGAATGAAATGAAACATGAGTAGGGTATTTTTATTTTTTTTAAAGTTTGCACAGTTTCCTTTACTGCCATGCAGCCCTTCCAGGAAAATTACTTTAAAAGCAATACTCTGAAGCTTTAGAGTGTTAGAGATGATTTTTTACTTTTACCTCAGTAACAAAAAAATAAATTGTATGGGTACAGAGGTCTAACTGTGAAAAGCAAAATTGAGTTCCTTTTCTGGTTCACTTCACAAAGTGCATTAGCACCTATCTAAAATCAGTTTGGGCACCAGCACGCTCGCTTTGCAAAGACTATGTTGCAAAAAAGGCCCTGATTACAGAATACAGAGGTTAATCACCCTTGTAATGATACAAAGAATAAGCAGCAACTACACTTAGGTAACTATACTTAGTATCAGGCCTATCCTTAATTGTATGAGTAATTTTTAGTTATTCAGTGTTCTTGACCAATTCAAACTGGTATTGTTACCTCCCATGAGACTGCTCAAAAATGTAATGGGCACTTATTTATTTTTGAAGATAAAAATAGAGTTCAAATTACTGGCTCTATAAGGCTTTTTATTATTATTTTTAGTTTCACATTTTTAGTGCCAATTCACATGCTCAGAGTGCTCAAAGCAGAGTCCTCACAGCTCTCACTTCCTCCGCAGTGCAGTACGGTGGGAGATGCATTTCTTCAGAAACAATAAGGTCAATTTGGTTTCTTTTCAGAGCTGCACAAAGTATAATTTCTGCTAAGATTAATATATGCTTTTGTGCTGGCTGATCTTGTGACTGATTTCTAGTTGTTTTGACATCTGCAGTTGTAGTATGGGCTGCCACTGAAGTCAGCAGAAATACCTGTCACTAACTTCAGTGGGGGCTGAACCAGAAACTTTACACATTGCGTTTAAGAGTTTAATAAGAAATCATCAGAAGCTTCATGGAGCTGAAACACTTCTAAAACATGTCTTTTCCTCTTACTCTGAACGGATTTGTAATGTTGCAAAGGAGATACTTCTTCAAGCAATGTGTCAATGAAAAAACCGTCAGCAGACCATCTTCCCAGTCTTTGAGTTTACTTTAGGTATGGATTTACCCCAACAGGGGATTTATCACACAATAATATTAGATGGCTTACAAGAACGTGGAGACAGTGTATTTTTAGGGCATCATTAAGAGTAACTTTGTAGCTGATTATTTAAATAGTAGTATTAGCGTTTTAAGAATTACCAGAGAATCATATCATAGAATGGTTTGGGTTGGAAGGGACCTTTAAAGGTCAGCTAGTCCAACCCCCCTGCCCTGGGCAGGAACATCTCCCACTAGACCAGGTTGCTCAAAGCCTCATGCAACCTGACCTTGAAAGTCTCCAGGGATGGTGCACTTACCATCCCTCTGGGCAACCTGTGTCAGGGTCTCACCACCCTCATTGTAAAAAATTTCTTCCTTCTATCTAGTCTAAATCTACCCTCTTTTAGTTTAAAACCACTGCCCCTTGTCCTACCGCAATGGGCCCTGCTGAAAAGTTTGTCCCCATCTTTCTTAGAAGATCCCTTTAAGTACTGGAAGTAAGATCTGAAATAAGATCTCCCCAGAGCCTTCTCTTCTCCAGGATGAATAACCCCAAGTCTCCCAGCCTGTCCTCGCAGGAGAGGTGCTCCAGACCTCTGATCATCTTCATGGCCCTCCTCTGGACCCACTCCAACAGGTCCATGTCTTTCCTGTGCTGAGGACTCCTCTCCAGAGGTGGACGCAGTACTCCAGGTAGAGTCCCACCAGAGTGGAGTACAGGGCCAGAATCACCTCCTTCAACCTATTGGACCTACTTCTTTTGATGCACCCCAGTGTATGATTGGCTTTGTGGGCTGTGAATACCCAAAAGCTCATGTCTGGCTTTTCATCCACCACTACCTCCAAGTCCTTCTCAGCAGGGCTGCTCCAACCCCTTCATCCCCCAGTCTGCATTGATACTGGGGGTTGCTCCAACCCAGGTGCAGGACCCTGCACTTTGCCTTGTTGAACCTCATGATGTTAACACAGACCCACTTCTCAAGCTTGTACAGGTCCCTCTGGATGGCATCCCCGTACCTCAGGTGTGTCAACCATACCACTCAGCTTGGTGTCATCTGCAAACTTGCTGAAGATGCACTTGATCCCACTGTCTGTGTCAATGATGGAGATATTAAACAGTAGTGGTCCCAGTACAGACCCCTGAGGGACACCACTTGTTGCCGATCTCCATCCAGACATTTAGCCATTGACCACTACCCTCTGGATGCGACTCATCCACTGAACAGTTTATCCATCAAATCCGTATCTGTACAGTACAGAGAGAAGGATGTTGTGGGGGACCATGTCAAAGACCTTACAGATGTCCAGAGAGAAGACTTCTGTAGGTCTTTCCTTGCCCACTGATGTAGTCACTGCATCATAGGAGGCCACCAGGTTGGCCAGGCAAGATTTTCCCTTCGTGAAGCCATACTGACTTTCACAAATCACCTCCCTGTCCTCCATGTGCCTTAGTACAGCTTCTACAAGGATCTGTTCCATGACCTCCCCAGGCACAGAGGTGAGGCTGACAGGTCGGTACTTCCCAGCGTCCTCCTTTCTACCCTTTTAAAAAATGGGTGCAATGTTTCCGTTTTTCCAGTCACCAGGGACTTCACCTGACTGCCATTTTTCAGATATCATGGAGAGTGGCTTGGCAACTACATCAGCCAATTCCCTCAGGACACTGGGATGCATCTCGTTGGGTCCCATAGACTTCTGTATGTTCAGGTTCTTCAGGGGGTCACAAACCTGAACTTCTCTTACAGTGGGAGAGACTTTGCTCCCCCACTCCCCGCCTTGCGGTCCAGTCACTTGAGAGGTGTGGGGAGAGAGGTTACCAGTGAAGACTGAAGAAAATGTTGAGTACCTCAACCTTCTCCTCTTCTGTTACCAGTTTGCCAGTCTTGTTTATCATGGGGGGTGCACTTACTTTGACCTTCCTTTTCTGGCTGACATATCTGTAGAAGCCCTTCTTTTTATTTTTTGTGTCCCTCGCCAAGTTCAGATGCAGCTGCACCTTGGCCTTCCTGACCCCATCCCTACACAACCAAGCAGTGTCCTTATACCCTTTTGAGGAAACCTGTCCCTGTTTCCACTGCCTGTGCGTCTCTTTCTTGTCCTTTAGTTTAACCAGCAGGTCTTGACTCATCCATGCTGGTCTCTTGCCATCCTTTCCTGATTTCTTACACCTGGGGATGGAGAACTCTTGTGCTTTATGCAGAGTGTCCTTAAAGATCTGCCAGCTCTATTCTGCTCCCTTGTCCCTGAGGGTAGTTTCCCAGGAGGTCCTATTGACTAACTCCTTGAAGAGCTGGAAGTTTGCTTTCCTAAAATTCAGGGCCCTGTCTTTATATCCTTATTATCAATAATTATCAAGAATTAATTATTAAATTCTGTGTTTAAGTAAATAGGTAGTATCAAAACTACAGAAAGTAGATTTAAACTTCAGCAAATAACTCAATCCTGTTACTTATAAAACCAACTGATATACTAAATCATACCTATCAGAACACTGAAATTAAAAATTCTGGAAAATACAGACCTACCTGACCTAAAAAAGGTTATTCAAAGTATTGTGCTATAAAGGAAGGTCAACTCTATTCTGGTTTTAACTGCTCATCCTTTTGCAATATCTTTGGTTTTGCTTCTACAGCTTCACACACAGTATTTTTGAAAGGATGGGGGAAAACATTTTATCAGACAAGTATGGCACTTCCACCATATGAACCTGGGATTCCTTCAGTTATTTCGATTCCCGCTAGCATGAATCACATGCTCTGCCTTATTTGTGTCTCTAGTCACTCCCATTACACTTGAAAGAGATTCTGGGCTTGAACAACCAAGCTTACAAATTGAACTCTTACGCTGATGAGCTCAGTAGAAAAGCTTTCCGTGCCAACAACTTCCAAAGCACGCAGGAACGGTATTACAAGTCATTGTTAGGACGTCTCATTTTCTCCTCTAGACTAATGGCAAATACAGTGAAAAATCTTCCACGAATCTGTTTTTTTTGAGTGGGAATAATGAACATATGCTATAGGAGAAAGTAAAAAAATGATTGTGTTCCAATCTGATTAAAAGAAACTGAATTTAGTTCTCATATGTTATCACATGATGCAAAAATGAAGTTACAGACTTCTCCCTTAAAAAACTGATGAGGGGCAGAATAATATATTTCACTACTTTTACTTTAATTTACGGTGACTATTCTGCCATTTGTCTAGACTAAATTTGCTACTGTGGTGTTAAGAGGAAAGTAGATACACAGTGGGAGAGAGAACAGTTATTTAATTTACACATTCCTCAGTACCCCTGGCACGGAAACATCCATTAACCATATTTCATATAAGAAATATGGATGGATGCTGATGTGCTTGACTTAGGGTGACTGCATCTGTACCTCCCTGGCACCACCTGGCACATTGGCAACATTTTGAGAAAGCACCACCATATTACCACCAATCCTCAAAAAATAAGGCACCAACAAGCCAGTCAATTTTAAATCTTATCCTAATTAGTATATAGCTACATATAGCTGAACTACTGTGTGAACTACAGTGGGAGAAAGGCTACATGTGACAACATCAGTAGGATTATCCAGACTGGGTCCGTATTTATTTTTGAACAGTTGAATACACAATGGGTGCTATATTAGTAACAGAGAAAATCTACTTTGTAAATCTTATCTCTTCCTCAAGTAAGACAGACATTTTTTCCCCAAGTTCAGTATTTTCATACTGCTACTGCTAAAAGTATAGTTGAAAACACCAGCCACAGACAGCTCAATAAAACTAAATTTATATGATTTCCCCACGTAATATTTACTTAATATAGTAAATATAATATATTACTATTCTAGTACCATATTACTGTTACATTCATATTACTATACTAAGCTTTTAATTAATGTTTACTTACTATGGTAAACATTAAGTTCACTGGGACCTACCTTAAATGGCAGGGTTATCTTCTTAATATTTTTGCAAGTGACAGTCTGTACATTGTCTGTATTTTAGGTAAAGCACCAAAATGAAACTTAGGCGAGATGGAGTATAATATGAGTATTTCTGTCTCTTTTCTAGAAAGTAAAGACAAGTTGATAAATTTGAATTTTTGAAGAAAAATATCATTAGTTATATGAAACCTATGACTGGAAAGCATTAGTTTACAATCAAGTGGATTTTTTTGGTGTAAAAAGTGACTCCAGAATAAAAATGGGAGAAAGTCAAATTGGAACAGAGGTCAGCTAAACACTCTCACTGGAATTTAAACACACAAGTAACGTTTGTTTGCATAATTTTTCAATGATGTCCCAATTGCATATTCGCTTGCAGCCAAAGCACAGATGTGACCATTTAATGAGAATACAGTCCTGCTCTAAATCAATGCCTAAGCTGTTCTCTCATAAGAAATATGTGTAAGTATTAGAAAGATAACTAACGTCTATGATGAGATGCCCAGAACTAAACTTACTATTCCAATTATTCTCAAGTGTCTGGATCTTCTTGTTTGGCATTTGTTTTGTTTTGTTTTTGTTTGTTTGTTTTTTATCTCATCTTCTGAAATAAATTGCCTAAATTCTTTTGCCTGCTCGGTTTGTTCACAAAAGTTCTACACACTACAAAGTAATTGTATACATGAACAGTAAAACTGTTTTTGCTGCAGTCATAATCAGCATTAATCTTATTTACTACCCTAATGAAAATCCTTACAATAATTGTAATAAATAATAATCCTGATAATCTTCTTTGCAGAGGATCAGCTGTACCCAGAGTATTACGATAATATTAAATAATGTATTCTATAAAATTTCACTTTTTCAGATGTCAGTCAATGAAACATTACAAGTTAGTTAATGAACCGCTGCTGAAAAGGCATACTTATTGTTCTAGGCTGAGATTTAAAAAGCAAAAGAAATTCACTTCCAGGACAGCATAAGCTTATATATGCGAAGCTACTACAGGGCAGCTTGTCAAAGGCTGTCAATCTGGAATTTGAAGAAATGAAGTTAAGATTCAGCATAAAAATGTGAAGGACTTTACCACTGGGTATGGAACACTAAAAAGTCTGGATTCTAAAATAAGGTGCCTTGAATATTTGCTTAGAATTTAAAATCAGTTCTTTATCTCACAGGCAGGTGGCATTAAACGAAGGTAAAACCAAAGCATCATATTTCCTTTTGGGGTTTTCTATGTGTGATCTAGTCTTTTTTACTCTCTGAACTTTATTAGAAAACTTCTTAGACGGGCCTACTAAAATATGTAACGTTAAACATCATGGCTGATGAAAAGTAAAAGAATAAACAATTTTCTAAATGCTTATGTGTTCCTAATATAGCAGTACTTCTAAGGGTATAATCTTATGGGTTTACTGCAGCTGGAAAATTATATAAAGTGAAGCTGGAATCCAGTGAAAATACCACATTCCTTGCTGCCGTTCCCCATCCCTGTTAGCAGCTATCAAGCTGGAATAGCACAGCTGGAGCAGGCTCCAGCTGATATGTTAGTGACAGCTACACGTGCAACGCAGAAGAGAGAACTTTGATTTTGAGCTGATTAACCAAAATGGTTCTGTGAGTTAGGGGGGGCAATCTATGAAAGAGTTGAGTACTGAGACTTCTGCCTTCTCACCTGTTCCCTAGCGCTGCCTTTGTGCTCCCCGGAGCAGTACAAAGCCAAAAAGGAGCGTTAAGACAAAACCCATATTCGCACTTCTCACCTTGCCTTGATACAAATTCTGAAGCTGGCAGTTGTGCTGACAATATGGTGTACAAATACTAAAAGGTTAGGCCCTGCTGTAGTAATTTAATATATACTAAAAGGGGTGAGGCATAACCTGACTGTGCTGGGAACCGTTACGAGCCCTGTCATATCCTGCGGGTCTACACGGACCAAGCCCCATTCTTGTCAATCCAGTTACTGGAAGGGGCAAGACATGGAGTGAGAGAGATGCTTCCTAGGAACATCTCAGCATCGTTGCCTAGAGACTAACATCTTTTACCTTTTATACTCAATATTAGGGGATTTACAGGCTTATCAGTTTTGCTATTGCTTTCAATGTGTTTCAGATGAGGAGAGTGTATGCCCCTGAAGACAGCCTGCTCCGAGGATATTCTTCCATCCTGCGCCTCAGTCTGTGAGTATTATTCGATCCTAGCACTGCACTCAGCCTTGACTTCCCAAACCGCCAGCTTCCCACTGCTAACGGCCGGAGCACCCGAGCGTGGGAAGACATCCACAGCCTACAGCAAGCACTCCTGTTGCCAAACTCGCTGGCAAGCACTGAGCCACCACCTGTGAAATTATTAACATTACATTGAGACATACTGCCCTGTATAGCATCTTTTCCCTATGATACATAGTATTTGAGGTGCAAAGGAGGTAATGATCAATGTACATACGTAACCATAAAACACCTAAACCCAAACTGAATGCAATCTAGGACATCTACATCACACATAGGATCATTTTTTTCCAAGTTATAGGGAGGTGAAGTCACCTTACTATGTTACTGCTTCACAGAGGAAATATCCTTTTCTTATGAGCTAAAAGTTAATTTTCTTGGAAGTTATTTTAAATATGACCTAGAGAGTCCTCTTGTCTTTATTTTGAGAGGTGTAAAGGCAGCTGGTCAAAATAGGAAGGCTGAAAGGACAGAAGTATGAAAGCATGACTCTGAACGTCTACGTTCTGGTAAAAGTTATATGTATTTGTAACATTTGCTGAATTATACATTAAAGATGACATTGATATTTCTAGTTTAATTATCTAGGGATGTGGGATTCAGCAGAACCAAATCCATCTGAAAGAGACGGTGAAGTTTCCCACCTAATAAATTATCTTTGTAATGACACGAGACATAGCACAGCAAAATATTGGCAACAATAGCACTGACACACAAAAAAGATCTATTATATGTCACTGTGATATCAACTAAGCTGAAGCTTGTTTTTTATTAAGATAGCTATAATAAAGCTATATTTAGAACTCCAGGAACAATAGTTCCAACTAATTATCTCATTACTGTAAGTTAAGAGCTACAATTTTTCTGCTTTCTTTGTCCACCAAGATAACTGTATAACATCCACTATGTTCCAAAACGCATTCCTTTCATAAATCCACATTTCACCTCATGATTTGTCCTTCCATCTAAGAGCATTTCTCAAAATCTTCCTGGATACAAAGGGAAAATATTTGCAGCTGCTACAAGAAACAGCAGCCTTGCCAAACCTGTCTGGAGACAAGGCCGCTCGTTCCCTTTGGACCTCTTCAGAAGAAAAGAACACATGTCGTGCTGCTACAAAGTGCTCAACCTGCTGAATGACGCTCTTGCAATTTGCTAACAATAAATGAACAAGGAGCATATTTGCACAGCTTATTAGGACCGGTACTACACAGGGCTGTGAGCCTACAGAGAGCCAGGTACTCCCACTCGCTGTGCAACACTAATGAAGGCACTAGACAAGTAATGAGCTTTGCCACAGCACTGATGTTTCTTAATTACCATTGACTGGCATATGATTATTAAGAAACCCTCATCCTCTGTGGAAAGATCTGGTTCGTTAAAAGTGGAAACCTTCTTTCTTTCCAAACGCACGTGTGTGCGCACACACCGAGTTTGGGTTTTGAAGTCGAACGCTCCCTCTTATGACACGCCGGTGCTAAGACTCCTCGGGCAACCTTCATTTGGACCCCTCGTGTCTGTGCATCACGTTCCTGGAATTAATTGCATAGTTGCGTAATCACGCACCCTTTGATTTCTGATGGAATCCCCAGTTTTTCAGCCCACAGTAAAGAAGACAATGGTCATCTGTCGAACAGGTATTCAGTATTTTGTGTTGTTCTCAGTGTGTGGCTCGTGTCTGTGTTACAAGAAAACACAGCTCTCATTCTAGTTTTAGCAGTATTAACTATCTTTTTTCTGGGGTGGTTACCATTGTTGTAGTAAAATTGATATTAACTAGAAAAAGGAAATGTAAAATGTAATGGAAGCAACTAAGGAAACCTGCTACTGCTAGTCCTTTATACTGCCCCAACCCTAACTATTTACACAATATTAAAATAGAGGAATAGTAACTAGACATGATTTATCTACGACTCAGTTAAGGAACTAACCCCTAGACAATGTAGCTTTGTTGATAAGTAGGATATTCCTGTCAAAAGAGTGATGAACTCCAGGCCTGGTCAGCAAACCCAGAAAATCACGTGGAACTGTCAGAATTAGGGGAGAAGTAGGTAAAATGTAACTCCAGCAGGGAGACAGCACGACCATCGACTCATTGACCACCTACCCAAATGATACCACCTACTCAAAAGAGAACAATGGAGGAAGAAGACAGACTCTGTGCACTAATTTACATGGGAAGCAAAGAAATCTTGACCAATCATTAAAGAGCATAACAATTAACACATATTAATTGTTTGAATATGTAATAATCAATGTATAAAAGTGGAGATTTTTGAAACTAAAGGTGTGCTCCCATTTTGGGACGAGCACCCCATTTCTGAGCATTAACGGAATAAACTTGGAAATACCTTTGCTCTCTGTGTTATTGGCTTGCACACCAAGTAAAGCACCCAGATGTGGGACACCACCATGGTGATGCCACAAATATTAATAAAACTCATCTATAGCATGCTGATGAGGTATATTAATTCTCATTTTATGGATGTAACCTAATCACAGGGAGAAAAGTAGGAAACTTGTATTAACTGAGCCTTCTTACACCAGCCTGTCAATTACTGCTTCCAATCAATGGGCACAAAATGAGCCGCACGACATCGTTAAAAGCTTCCCGGTGCTACCACACTGAGAGCGGCACATCTGGCTTGTAACGTCTATACTTGTAAAGTGAGCAAGTTGCTGGCACTAAGGGCAGCTGGCACAGAAAGCTTGTGTCCCCACCAGCAAAGCCCTCTCACCTCCAGCATGGCCCCAGCTGGGTGAAAGGCTGCCCACTGGGAACGGTCTCTGGACCATTTTAATAGCAAAACATGCCGGCGTGCTGCTGGGAAGGGAGCTGGCTGGGCCACACCAGCTGGGGCCAGGGAAGGTTATAGCGGTTTGCTAGCACAAGCGTCTCTGCCCACAGCTCAGGAACGCTCCCAGGCACGCAATTAGTGTAGCTCTCATCACCAAAATCACCTTTTTGCATTTTTCTTCCTCTTCTTAAAAGCCCTGCAGAAGGTAGCTTGCTACACAGAAACCGGATCATTTTGCTCATCGCTTTTGCTGGTGTTTTTCTTCCCCAAATCTACACCAATGAAACACTATGGAACCGAAATATCCATTGTGCAGCGTTTCAAGGTAATAACAGTAGATATCAGCCGTATTTGCATGGCTTGTCACTCCAACACGTTTTATGTTCTGGATAAGAACAATTACTAATGTAAAAATGTAAAATGGATTATTACACCAAGCAGAAGATGAGCCTGAGGCACAAAATCCAGAATTACTCATTTCTGTCTTCCTTAAAAAAATATAAAAAATTACATACAGTGTTTGCCGTTTGTGTAACAGCTAAATTTATCACATCGTCAAACTGATGGGCCAAGGGGAAGGAATCTTTTAACGCAACGTCCAGTTAAAAGATTAAAATAGAGTTCAGTCTTATGGAAAATAACATTTTTTATACACGAGAAAATGTGTGGCCAAAGAGTATGAAAACTGTACAAATAATTTTAAAGCAAGTATGACTTTAAAAACCAATGACCCCCTCCCCACCCTGGTTCCTACGTATGCATGCTCTTGTGAGAAAAGATAAACATGCGTTATAGTAATCGAGGTTTCTCAAATGGTACTTAATATTTTCATTTTATTTTAGTAGCAGTATTTATTTACTTAATTCCCTGCTTAATTTTAACAGTTGCATCCCTTATTTGGTATTTTCTTCTATCTGAAACCTCAGTTTTCTAAGTTTGCAGAATCTACGTTATCTTATTTGTAATGCCAAACGACTCTTTTATCCAATTTTTATTTTTTTTGTTATTACCCTACTGAAGCTGATATTTTTATAACATTCCTTTTCACTGTGAAAAACAAAAATGCTTCTATTCCATATATCATCATTTTGGGTGCAGAGATTTATGCCTAGATGCTACGTCTGTCTTTTTGATTTACTGCTCAGGATAAGGAAGTATCTGAAAAAACATGTTAAAAGTGAAAACATACTAAAATCATGCAAAGTAAAATATCATCACAAATGTCAAAATTAAAATGTTCAAAACGCAGAATTTTAATATCTATTTTCCAGAAGTTAATTTTACACTGTTTTCAAGGTACTTATTAAAATCCTAAATATGTGCATAACAAGGACAACGTTGGATAGGTTTTCTTTCAGTTTTTTAAACCCCTCACATTAGAGCTAGCAGTGCTCTGCTCTGTATAAGAATTTTTGTTTTATTTTAACGTCAGCATCCAAATATTCAACAATTCAAATGTCCCACAAAATAGAATAAGCCTAACCTAATGGAAGAAAACAAATGAGAAAGAAAAACTTCCTTTGCATCAAATAACCCAGGTACAGATTCCCCACTGCTTGCATAAGCTTTTAAACTTTACAAATCCAGTGTAATATGATGTTATCATATGAAAAACACTGTTCTGCTCTGTGCAGAAGCACAAAGGTCTATATGAATTGCAGTGCACTGGAAAAACAAGGTAATTGTTTTGTGTCATTACAGAAACAACAGAAGCAGCACCATTGCAGCAGCTGCTGAATTAGGTGTATCAGTGCTCCTTGTTCCGCTAATTGTCAGGGAGCCAAACCTTCAAAGAGCATCCATGCACACCAAGGTGTTCCTAATGCTGGTTTTATTACCACATAAGGAATTTACTGTATTAAAATCTAAGTGAACATTTATTCTGATTAAAAAATAAAAGATTTCCCTGTAGACTTTGCGTTACTTACACAAGCTGTAATATACCAGGATCTTACCATGCAATGGCATTAATTACATCACAAATAGGCTGTTTGCTGATGACATGTAATATATAAATGTTTATCAACAGTTAATAGAAGTTAGGAGCACATGGGAGACAGGTGGAGATACAGTTATCCTTAATGGCTTTAAGTACACATCAATCAAACGTGTTCTAGGGAGTTACAAATTATTCTCACAAGCAATCTGCTGAACTGAGCTATGTATCTGTAACAAGTGCAATCAAAAAGTATCTCACTGAGTTCATGTAAATGTTTTATAAGGTTAACATAATACAATACAAGACTGTAAATTGGTTATAAATGGGGCATGAGTAAATTTAGACTTAAAATTACAGGAAGATATTTAAACATCTGAGGATTCGAGTTCTGAAATGGTCATACAGGGCAAGAAACCTAAATTGTTTTAATATAAGTCTCATAAGCTTGTGGAAGGGACTACACAAAATAAACAGGAATTCTGGAGACAAAAAAAAGGGTAATGTAAATCTTGTGTATCCAATTTGTGTCATCAAATTAAAAGGAGACTGGACCATAACACCCCTAATTGTAACGTTTATTGTATGAATCTCATACTGACAGCCAACCATAGCTCCCCTATGGGATTTAGGAAAACAGTTAGCTGTCTTGGAAAAAATAGAGAGTGAGAAGATCAGAAGAAAGGGGAATGTTCACTTGGAAGTTTGAGATCAGCCATCTAAGACAAGCACTTGTTCTCCTGCCTTCTCCAGCTCAGACATGTGGTTGGTGTGTTCAGCTCACTTGATCGCAGCCAAGTTACTCTGGAAATTTGAGATTGAGAACAGCTTTTTTCCACAGGTCAGATAACTGGGACAACCCAGCTTCTTTTATTTGGGTTGCTTTTTCCCCCACCCCACCCATTAGTATATCTACTAGTATCACCCAGGGACGTTTATCAAATGCGTTGTTACTACACAGCAGAGAATTTGGCGATTCCCTCGTTCTCTGCAGCGCATTTCCTGACAGAATAAATAATCACTTCATGCAGCCTTCTCTATTACAGGAATATACATCTGAGCATTACAGATAAAGGCCAGAGCAGAAAAACTTCCAGCCAAGGACATGTTAGAGTCCATATAGTCAAGTAACGATGCTGTGATAGTAATATATTACCATTGGAGCTCCCTTTAGTTTTATCATCGTATGACTCTGACATAAATTATTTTGGCACTATATTAATCAGTAAGAAGAAGCAGGTTTAATCTTGCACTGGAAAAAACTTTAAATTAAGGTTTGGATTATGCCCAACATGAGGTTCTTGTTAGTCAGTTTTCTGTAGCCTGTGCAGACTAAGTAGAAGTTTACACTCTGCTCAATTGTGTTCAACCACAAATGCTATAAACGCAAATCTGTTTTGAGTAACAAAGTTACTCACAGGCCAATGAACTTTTGCCCCTGATTAAAACATTGAGAAGATTTTTCTTTTATCTCTATAGAAACTATAGAAACTTTTTTTCTTTTATTGATCTAACTTTATCTACTACAGCAAAGTGTCTGTGCAGCCGATAGTGCCACACATCTTTGAGCTTATGAAGACACCCTAGCCACTGCTGGGACCCCTTCCTCTGCTGTTCAGATGAAGGTAAGGGGGATGATGTGCAGGGGTACTGCGCCCCTCGTTCGATGCTCCGCTTCCTCATCCTCCACTTCCCTAGAAGGTTCATTCCTCTGTTTCCAGTTCCACCCTACTCAGAGCACCAAACAGCGACTGGAAGTTACTGGAAATCAGTCTTTTGCTGACCATGAGTCAGGTCTGCCAAACTACTACGCTGAAGCCACCAAAACCAGCCTACATTTTCCCTAAGACAGAGTAGGAAAACTGTATTTATGCAGAGCACATGCATGGGGCACTTTTGGGAAAGACACTGGAATTAACATTACTCTGCTGGTTTTAATATGGTGATAATTCAACTGAACTAGGTTTTCACTGGTTGTAGACCCGAGGCTTTCTTGCTGTCTCTGTTTTCCATGTACATGATACTGACTATTGCTACAACTAAGTAGCAAATCAATTTGCTCATGAGGAGCAGAAAGACATCAAAGGCAGAAACTATCAGAGGACACCTATATGTGGTAAAAAAATTTTAACTGAATTTCCAAAGAGAAGGCAAACCGGACAAACATTGCCAGAATTTGTGCCTTTCTGCTCTTACTTTATTGAGAACAGAGAATATTATAACTTTATCACAATAGCACATGAGTTTTTCTGAATGCGTGTTTCTCCATAGTCACTACTTCGCCTTTCTCCTTCTAGGGGAGTTCTGCAGTACATGGCGAGTGCCAGCATCTTTGTCTATGAAAACAGGCTTAGTGACATTGCTTGTTTACGCCATCTAACAGCATCTGAAGGAAGTAAGGTAGTACCACAGCACCACATTGCTAGCAAGGGGAACGGACTAAAAAGAGGGGCAAGCAAAGCAGAAACATTCCTAACGGTGTTCATTTACTTTGTACTGACATCAACTGTCACCTTCTTGATCCTGGAAAAAAACAGGATGCCAAATTGTTTTTAAGGCTAAATCTTAATGGAAAAAAAATAAGCTTATGAGCAGCAAAACTAGTGATGTCCCCACAGCTGTATCCCACAGCTGAACCTCTGTCTCACATCCCCTACTCTCCCATAACACAATACCCTTTGCCCTATGCCAGCCATACCTCTAGCAGTAAATTACTAGTGCAGAGAAATTCTCCAGCTTTCAAACCAGATGGCACAGCTTGGATCACGTCAGTAGAGCAAACCATACCAAGTGAGGTGGCCAAATCCAAACTGCCCATTGGCAATGGTCTCTGTCTTGCACTTTGCTGCCCCAACAGGGCCCGGGGATTGTCTCGGAGAGGGCTCTATACCTCTACAATTAACATCTGCTTGCATGTCCAGCCATTTATACAGCTTTAAAAATCAAAGCTTCATAGCAACTAAAAATATTTGACGCAGTATGCTTTGATGGAGTAATGTTTGCCTGAATGGATCTTATCTGCCTTTTCATTCAGTGACTATTGGTGAAGAATCTATTACTTGAGAGATATTTGATATGCAAACTGCCTGTCTTCCGTTTTCCTTTTTTATGCCCTCTCTAAAAACCTCATGAGTCCCTCAGGGTTTTAGGAAAATTCCTCTTGACCTGTTTCTGCATCTCTTAGTGACTTCATGCTTTTAAAAATCAGGCCCTATGTGGCTTAGGATTTTAGAGCCTATTTTAAGAAGTGACATTAGCACTCACATCCCATTGCATTTTGGTGAAATCGAGTGTCCAATTTTCAGGACACTTCAGGTTCGTATTGATTCTGAAAGGTATCTAGCAGGGCTTATGAGAGCATCAAAGCACTTGGACTTAGTGTGAATTAGACACCTAGAGTACTTTATCAATTTTAGACTACA
This sequence comes from Chionis minor, assembly GCA_013398295.1. Taxonomy (NCBI): domain Eukaryota; kingdom Metazoa; phylum Chordata; class Aves; order Charadriiformes; family Chionidae; genus Chionis; species Chionis minor. The sequence goes on along the minus strand of VZSF01004093.1, from coordinate 129,018 downwards.
ATAAGGATATTATCTGAACCTGTTGGAGCCTTCAGGCTCAAAAGTGCTTACATTGCTTTGAAAATGGAACTAAGGCTGCAGTGATGCTTAGATAATTTTGGAAATGCTGCCCTTTATCCTCTCACACACTGTACTTTTCTCTAACATAGATTTGTAGTAAAAGAAAAAAACACTTCTCATTTCAGATCTCTTTAATGTTGTTTTTTCCCTTGGGCCCAAAGGCAAAATTTCTACTGAAACCTGTGAGGTATCTACTTTGAAATCAACACCAGAAAAAGCCCACAGAACATAATTGAGTTGTGCGGATTTCTAGAGGATGTGTTGAAAACATCTCTATGGAAAAGATATCAGTGTCTATTCACAGTAATTGCAACAAGACATTACTGCTTCTTTATTAAATTCTGCCAAAAGTTTGCACGTAATTCCATGTGGTTTCTGCACGCTAGAGCAGAGCCCTCCGAAGTTTAATCCTTTCTGTTTATAATGCCAAAGTGCTTCTCGCATGTGGTGGATAGCCTATACTACCATAAAAGTGTATTCATTCATACAGGACATTTTTGGGAGCAGCTTGGTGACCTGCCTTCATTGCTTACGAGAAGACTATTTGATTACTGTCAGATGAAGCTTATCTAAAGCAGGAAAACTCTGTGAGTCAAAGGTGTAGCAAAAAACCTATGTACATATGCAACTAGATAGCTGGGCTTCCTGTAAGACAACCTGTGACAATTTTTATCTATGGAGACTTCTCATCATCTTCAACACGTTACACATGAAGGGACACACAGAAGTCATATAAAGTACTGCAGGGCAAAGAGCGCACGGTACAGAAAATGTCAGTGGAGAGGTCTAGGATAACTTACACCATGGACACGAGGTGAAAGAAGAATGGAAAAAAGCAAAAAACCCTGCCCAATAAGGCAGAAAAAATTGAACTTTGGCTCCTACTGGGATCTGAATTTGTGAGAAGTGGATTGCTATGCTGAGAGAGCACCTGGATCCCTGTCATGCCGCCTGCCTGCTCGGTGCCAGCGCAACGCTCTCGCCATCCCTCTTCCATGTTTTCCCATCAGGGCACCCCCTCAGTCCGCCCTGGCGTGGAGAGCCTGGCACAGCCCTGCCAGCCCCTGTCCATCCTGCACGCTCTGCTACCGCTGCCATCCCCACGGTGCTGGGAACTGCATTTACATCCAGGTTGCACTGGCAGAGGTACGGACAGACAGCAGCAGAGAATAATGGGCATTGCCAGTCTGGGAGTGACATTTCATTTAACTGACAAGAGAATGCACAGGGGTGGCTGTGGGCTTTATTGACAACGAGAGTTGAGCTGCCAACTATGACTATGTTCAAATTTTCTCTTATCCCGGCACAACTGTTGATTGGCAACAGCTCACACTTAACATAGGGGTGGCACAGCTGTTCCCAAATGTTAAAAGCTATTGCAGCAAAAGCTTTGCTTTTGCCCTGTTGGTAGCGATGCAAAGTATATACATGTATGTGTTCTCCATTATTTTTTGCTTACTAATTTATATATAGCAGCTTCACGTTCTCTTTCACTTAAATGAAGACCTTTAGAATTCTCTAAGTAACAAAAAGCATATAAGCACCTCATGAAAGCAAGTATCTTTTGTAGATTTGCAGACAGAGGTAACACCTATTCAGGTTGCCTCATGATCTTAATATAGTAATGCTCATAAGCTCTTTATTAAGGAATATTTTAAAACAAAAGTGGAGAATTATTTTCGACCAGGGCTGGGTTAACAGGACCAAAAAGCTCCCCAAAAAAAAAAAAAGGCAAAACCTCATAAATTCACGTTCACCTTACAATACGCCAGAGGAGCACAAGAAAACCTTCCTTCCTGCACTGATGCACGTCCTGCCTGTCTGTGTGCACCTCTGGAAAAGTGGTAAGCACCATGGCTGTGTAAGCAGAGGCCACAAATGAAGTCAGGCTCGATTAGGACCTGGAGGCATTTCATTTTGAGACCTGCTTCCCATCGGAGGGCAGCTCTCCCAGCTGGATCCACGAGTTGGGGTTTCCACCAGCCACCGAGGGAAATCCCCACGCTGCCTTTGCTCCCAGGCTGGCATGCCATGGGTGCCGGGAGAGTTAAACCCTTCCCTGGAAGGCAGGGAGAAAGTCGTACAGACCGTGCATCTTCTGGATGAGCGTGGTGTTTAAAATAACAGAGACGTTGTGAACATTTTCTACGTACAGTGTTCTTGCAGTTTACTCCTATTCTCTTTACAGCAAGGATGACAGGGTTGTGTTAACACAGCGTTCAGCTGGTCTTGTCAAAATCTCAGCTGGAAGAAAATATCAGACATGCCCATGTACACAAAGCTCAGCTCACTACAAGGCCAATGCCACTGACAGCAATGCAGCATATGTGGATTAAGCTTGTCCATATCACTTCAAGATGAATTTAGTCACTCTTTCCACTGACAGGTTTTTAACAGGGCCTTAATTCTGTATGATTCAGGTTTCCAGCTATTTTCTACATGGGGTTTCTCTTGACTCATTAGCTAGTAACCTTTGAAAAACTCAGACAGATGCATTCACTTTAACAGGGACTAATCCATTAACAATGACCACTGCCTAAATTTAGCATATGATAATCTTCTGTTTTCTATGGCACTGAAAAGGCTAATCATATCAGAAGATCCAGTCTGAGAAGAAAAAGTGAATTATACTTAAATAATCTCCTAGGGTCTTATTATGTACATCATTAAATCACTTGATTATGACTTTCGTATCATTTCAGAAAATAAATTTGTCAGTGGGGTAAATAAAATTCTTCATTTATTTGACACTCAATGGCGATCTGCAAGCGAGCAACTCAATGGCATCATGATAACCTTTCGTATCTATATATCAATTTTCTAAAATGAATATCAAATTCACCTTAATTCTTTTAATGGTAATGCTTACAATTCTGTAGTACATATGGTTATAGAATAATTTTTGTAAATAAAATATCTACAGGTATTTAATATACATATTTTTCACATGCCATGTCAAGCACGCTCCTTATATTTACATGCTGGCAACTCAAAAATCTTGTTCCTGCATGTGTATTTTCTAAAACGTAGATTTTAGTATGTGTAGATCTAGTATGTTCACAGAATACCATATATGAACGAGTTGTTGACAATAAATCCTGCATAATACATCAAGGTCTCTTGGATATCCAAAGACAGAAAGGTCTGTACTCTATTTAGGTTTCTAAATCACTTATAATTTTTTCTATATTATACACTATTATTACAGGCACTGAATAGGACCATATTTGTACTTCTAGCTGATACACAGCAGCCAAATTAATAATGCCTTCTGTGTTCAAAGGTTAGATACAGCTACATAGCAGACATCAAACAGTACAAAAGTGATGCAAGAACCTGATAATGACCATACTGAGACATACCACAGGTTCAAGCACAGTATCTGTCAGTGCCCAACGGAAGAAGCCTAGGCAATTATATAAGAATAACAAAATGCATAATGTTATTTCCTTAGAGTACTGTTCTGGGCTTAGCTAGACACAGTGTCTTTGCAGCTGACAGCCTATGTTTTTAACTCCATGAATTAGCCCAGTTACTTCTCCAATCCATCTAAACTGTTAGCATCCACAACAGGGTTCCTCAGCTCAGCTCCACCCTGAGTGAACTGCTGCCTCTGCTCCGGTGGGCTTGCTGGTCCCTGGTTTTATTTCATGTCCCCTGCTACTCTTAGTTGAAGTGACTGAGTCTCTTCTCCATTTTTGCTATGTCACACCCCACCCTCATACCTTGTCCAGCTTAAAGAGTCCTAGTACACTTTAATATTCCTTAGTATATAAACTGTCTACAATACTTCTTGACTACATCTGAATCTTCTCCAGTTTCAGAACATCCTTTTGAAGACTCAGAGAACCAGAACCGTAGACAGCATTCACGACACTCACTCACACACATGTCCAGCTGCATAAAGCTTTCTGGTTTGTTCACCTCTTCTTTCCAATAATTCCAAACATTGCATTTGCCTTATTTGATCAGCTCTGAACTTCCAGCTCACCTTGTCACACAGCAGTCTATTGTACCTCTGGTATCTCGTTCCTGTGTGGTATTTGTTAGCTAAAAGCCCATTGCTCAGTGTCTGAAGGATGGATTGCTTCTTTCTCCCCTGTGCATGGCTCCACATCTGAATTTTATCTATCATTCTAACATGTGGTCACTCAGTACCATAGGATCCTTCTGCAGTTTTTCACAACAGTCCTTCCTCTAAATAACCTGACATTTAACTTTTCTTTATTGATCCCTTAAAAATCACTTATAAGTATTCTGATCAGCATACACATATGTGGGATGACACTGGTGATCTACCTATACTGTAAAAACAGAAAATACATTCATGGTTTCCTGGCTTTTAATTAGTGGTTTTCCTCTGTGAGGAACTTCCCTTTTATCCTAGGGTAACTTGGTTTAAGATTCTGCGGTGAAGGATCCTGTCAAAAGCCTTTGCTATGATCCAAGGAGATCACATCAACCAGTTCTCCTTCATCTGATCACGGAAACCCTCAGAGTGCACCAGTAGGTTACAGAGTTCAATTGTCCTGTGCAAAGTCATGCTGACTCTGCCACAATATATCACATTATTCAAGTATAGACTAATTTTACCCCTTATTATAGTTTCTTGTAATTTGTTTGCACTAATTGCAGACAACAGGTTTACTCATCTGTGGTATCATGGATCTTCTCCAGAGTCTTTGGAAAAATAAATATCCTGTAAGTCACTTTCCTATCCTCCAGTACTGGAGTGTTTTTAGGCAAGTGGTCAGAGACCACAGCTCGTGATTCAAAATTCAGAATCCTCAGATCCTTCAGAACATGAGAAAAGTCTATGCCATCACCAAGCTATAGACAGTCTGAACTATTATTTTATCAAATGACAAAAAAAACCCACCAGTGAACCACACAGCCAAGGGCCTCATTTCAGATCTTCCTGTAAGAAGATCTTCAGATCTTCTGCAAGACACACTCCGTGCTGGAGCCTCTACTGCAACACTCCAGTCTGAAACAGCACTGGGAGAGTAACCAGCAACAGAAGTCACATATTTTTCCTACAGTTTGATGTGGTTTCCCTGCAAAGATCAACACTAACTTGCATTTTGGATACACTGCTTCTCACACTAGGTGCCAACAGCTTTTTGTCTGGTTTCTGAATGTCTTCACTTCAACACTCCACTTCACACTTTCCGTTTTACCAGAACTGGTTTCCTTTCCTTTCTGCTCTATCTCTACTTTCTTCATTTCCCTTCTAAGCTTTTGGCTGCATTTTGTACATATCTGCTGAAAATTTCTTCTTCTGCTTACCATATACTGTCTTACTTCTTTACCTAGCCAGTTTCATTCTGCTGTAAATGGTGGCCCAGTATAAATTTTAAAACAAGAGACCATCTTTTAAAGTGTGTAATCAACAGCAAATGACAGAATGTGAATTCTTCTCATTAGTGCATATATAATTGGATACATAAGTTGAGTCAATGGTAAACCATCTGTTTCAATGCACAGTTATCTGATTTAAATATGTAGATGTTAGCAGAGACTCACAGTAGGGGATTTCCAACAGCAAACTTCAGCCCAGTGGTGCTAACCTCCCTATCTCCATTTCTGTCATCACTGGAAACAGATAAGCTCCTCCACAGGGTTGCACAGTGTGGCTCAGTCAGATGAGTTTCACGGTTTCAAGAAATATAGTAAAAGGTGGGGACAAATAGTAAAAAAAAAAAAAAAAAAAAAAGGGGGCTTTGAAAGCCAAGAATAACCTGATAATGTCCTTGAAGATTTCTAACATATGTTTGAAAAAGAAAACTTTCTCCCTCTCTCCAGTCTCAGTGTCTCAGAGTTTCCTAAACGGAGCTGTCTGGTTCCAAAAATGCCACTAACTGTTGAATGGAAAGCTGATATTCTGTTACAAAATCAAACAGAAAAGCAGCAGTCAAATACTATGATTCATAAACTTCAAGTAGACCTAATTACAAAGAAAACATGAAAGAATTTTTCCTTAAAAACTCGTGTGAATGAGAAACAACCTTCTGTTTCCCATTTTGTTGCTCACTGAAAACCTTTGAAATAGTAGACCTGTCCTAAACGGAGGACAGATACCAAGGGAAATTCTTACCATTATATTTACTTATTAGTAAAACGTTTCTGGAAAAAAATAAGACTAACTCAATGAAGTCCCTCATACTAGGATATTTAACATAACATACATAGTAAAAAATAATACAGTGAAATAGAAAATATGGATAATGATGGCACACTTAATTACAGTATTCAAAGTAATCAACACATGCAGAAAACAAGTTCCCTTAATTTTCCTGCCTGTCTATCAAATATAGATAAAATTACACTGTGACAGGATTCACAGAAAATTTCTTGGTCAAAGTTCATTCCATATATGTATCTCTTTTTAAGACGGGAAGAAAAAGGTAGCTATGAAGACAAATGAAGACAACTTAAACACAGATTAACCACCAGCACCTGGAAGCATATATAAAAGGAAGCTAGGGAATTGCACCTGAAGCATCTGTTCGGGTATGTGGACACTATGAACTGAACGCAAGTTTTTCAACAGAACATACTTTTTGCCAGACAAAAAAATTCAAAATAAGTTTTTCAAAACATTTAGGATCTGGTAGCTGATTTATTGGGAAGATTTCTCAGGATCAGAAGCAAAGAAGAAATGGGCAAAAACACGAATGTGAGTGAGAAAACAGGAAGAAAAGAAAGGAAGGGAGAAAGAAAGTTAACTCTCCTCCAGAATAATTCATTATCAAACATTTGCCCAGGAGGATGGAAAGGAACCAGCTCAAAATCTCTGCTCTGATTACTTCTGTCTTGGGCAAGTATGACTTTTGATCTTAGCCTGGAAGTTGCTCTGCTCTGCCTAAGTAACTCAATACCCACCAGGCAGGAGAGAGGCCAACTCCTCAGACATGGCCACCACCTACCTGGTCAGACAGATGGTTCCAAATGGCCACCACCTGGTCAAACAGGCAGCTGCAGACTGGGGCTCTGATGCACATTGTGGCCCACTTGGCTATTGTGGGCTATGTTTTTTAAAAGCAACCACCAACTAACAATTGCATAAATCAGCAAATCACAGGAAGGCCACATGCCTTTGGCCATAGTGGTTCATCCATTCACAAATGGGAAGTAATGGGATTCAGCGTAGAAAGTGTACAAACCCAATGCTGGGGGAAGATGGGTGCGGCCTTTCCTTTTATTCCCACCTCTGAAAGCAGGAAGGGGGCTAATTATTAGACAGTATGGTAAATGCACGTTCTCTGAAGAGTTTTTTACTCTTGCTTATTTTGATTCTTGTAAAAAATTACAACAAGTAATTGCAGTTTATCTTTTGAGTGCTGGTGCTGCTGCCCCAAGAAGAGTGTAGATATCCTTTGGAGAAGGGTATAAAAGTGGTTGAAAGAGATGTATGTAACTGCAGTGTGAGCTAGCAAATGACAGTATCTGTGGATTTACCAAATTACCTGATTCTGAGATTTTAAAATAATCTTTACAGATCTGTGCCATAAAATTATATAACCTCATGTCATAACCTATAGCAATAGGAGAAAGCAATTATTCACATAAGTTTTCTTGATTTCAATTTTCATTTTCACGTGTAGTATCTGTTTGCTGATAAGACCATTAAATAGTCCAGAGGGAAGAATCATGGGGAATTCTAGCACACTATCCTACATGACCTTGATGATCACTGGATTGTTAAACTCAACTTTGAGGCCTCCCATTTAGCCAGTTTTTAATCCATGCCGTGCTTACCTATTGATTCTTTAAGAATTTACTCTTTTAACCAACTCACAATCTCCCAAACGAGCTATTGACTCAGGCAAGCCAAAAATCTTGTACATCTAATGTAATAATGCTGCTATTAATTACTGAAATACCAGCCAAATTATAATGCTTCTTAGTTCAACTGTTGCAAATGAGACAAAAGAGTTTTAATTAACAATTAGTGGTTCTGCAGATGGAAATGTCTTTTTTTGGCTCAGGCTTTGACTCAGAAGCTACAAATGTTACACGTGACAGGCCAAAGCAGACACGAAACTGATGATTTGAATGACTTCTGACTAGTTTATTGAAATGACATGAAGGGTGTAGACTTAGCTAAAAAGTTAATTGTTATTTTTAAAAGTAAGATGTGTCTTGCATTATGCTTTGTTTTTCATTTACAAACACTTGTTATAAAATACTACAGCCTTACAGAATAAATCTAACACAGATATGCCTGGCTTGATTAACACAATTACAAGAAATGTATCTTAAGATAAAATATGCTTTTATTCATGTTTAACTAGGAAAAGTTAGACAACCCTAAGAATTTTATTTATCTTACCTGTTTTGCTTAGGTTATTAGATTTGTTTTGAATTCCATCCCTGATAATAGAAAATTCCTATTCCTGGGCATAGTTAATTCCTTTTATTTGTAGTCAATTTGTAATCAACTGAATTTTGAGCACTGTTAATGCTACACTATTTACTTTAAAAATGGAAATATTTTTATAGTCTGTAAACCTGATATGCAAAATCTGTATTTTAGGTCAAACTTAGCTTTGATGTTTTTTTTTCCTCTCTGTCTTGTCCATTGCTTTTAATTAGATTCCCATTAGAAGGAATGTGAATGATAACACAGAGAAACCATTTGCATATTCCTTGTAAGTTAAATTAAATTCTTATTCTGATGAGACACAGTGAAAGATTATATACTTACATCTCAACTCCCATTAAGTTTCTATTTAGTTTAGAGAGTTTTTCATTTGCATTTAACTGCTTAGCAAAGATCAATTGTTAAATTACCCTGGCTTCCTACTCACCACAGAGGATCTTAAGTCTCGAAGTATGTGCGCATTTTAAACAGGATTTTAATAAGCAAAGAGGAAATGTCACCTGTAGGGAACTGGTTTTTTTGTTTTTTTTTTCTCCTCTAAGCATTTGTTAAATTAATCTTTTCTTCCCGGGTCTTTCCTTCAGGGTACCCTTCAAAACCTGGAGAACACAGCTGTGGTTAAGGGGGAAGGAAGATTTACGTCTTCGGGCCATTTCTATCCTTGGCCATTTCTTTTCCCCCAGCTACCTCTCCTCTCACTGTCTACGGGAGGTGTGTCCAGGGGTCCTCCTCAGCTCTTCTACTAGTTTGGACCTACCCACCTCCTCAACTCCAATTCACGAAAACACCTGAGGTTTTGGGCAGTTTACATGCAGACCTTGGCCCCTCTTCCAAAGTCTTGACTTAAATAGCAGTGCTCTAAGTTTAGTGGTGTTACAGGTACTCCATGGTGAAAGACAAAATCTACTCCTACACACCAAATGATAGTACCTAATTTCCAGGTCTGTGCCTACTGCAACTTAAACAATCCCATCAGCCTTTTGGGAAAGACTGTTCCTCCCAGTTGCTGGCCAGAGCCTCCCAGATGTGCTGGTTCAGCAGTGGTAGAAGAGGAACCACCTTCCAAAGCATCTCACACTACGAGCAGCAGAAGGAAACTGCCTTTCGGCTGTTCTGGCTGGCATTGATTCTCACTACCTCAGCCTGCGAGTCAGAAAGCAACAGGGAAAGGTGGTTCACCTCGTCACTCCACTTCTCCGCCTTTTTCCAGCAAAGCAACTTCCAAAGCCGTACTGGCCATGTGGGAGCAGCTCTCGGATGACAGCCATACTCATGAGAGGGCTGGCATCACAGAAAGGAGAGGGAGGTTTAAGAAGAAGCTGCCAGGAAGTATCCATATTAGTAATTTTTTATTTTAAAGAAAAAGTGCTTATCTGGTTTATGCAACTGAAGTAGAAGAGAGTGGCTGAAACGAGACAGCGCTGTCGTGAGAAAATGGAAAAAAAAAAGACAGGTGTGTCTGAACACTTTATTCTATGACCTAGGTAACACTAACGCCTTAGCAGATAGATTCAGAACATATAACAGATAAGGCCACCTCCCAGGAGTGGAGGGAGACAGTAACTTACCTCAAATATTCTTTCCTGTGGTATCAGTACCTCTCCTGTCACCACTTACACTGGATGCTACAACCCTACCGAGATGTGTTCTACTGGTTCCAAACAGCCTACCTTGATTTATTGCCGCAATAATCAGCCCTCGGCTTGACAGCACTTCAGTGGGAATTGCAGCTGCCCCCATTTCTCAGAATCAAGTCAAACCTGCTCTAAACCAGGCAAGGGCTATCAGCGACTGCTTTTGAAAGAGCAGGCATTTCACCTTTCTGCATTCATTAACCAATCCCCCAAAAAGACTGTGCTTAATTAGCACAGACCTTGTCATGATTAATCCATTGATACTTCTAAAGCATGGGGAAAAAAGTCTGGTTACACTGCCTTTGTACATCCTTTTTTTATTTTTTTTCTACATTCAGTGCAAATACTGTACTGTGGTCTCAGTTATCAATACTTTTTATATGAAAAAGTCTTTTTCATTGCAAATAGAGAAACTCACTGTACACCTACAGAACCGCATTATAAATACAGAACACTTGGCGGGATGACAACCTACACCCTAAGCTTTTTATCCCAGAAACAGGCATCTGAAAACACATTTTCTTCAGATTATTCTCCTCATGTCTTTCACCAGTGGCCAACTTCCCTGAGAGAAGTGCAACACCATCGTGTGATTACACCATAATGAGCCCTGGTGCGACACCAAGGCAGCGTTGCTGCGGTGGCATTGTGGTCCCACAAGACCAGGTGGAGACAGACCAGCAGTAAAACCAAAACCATCAGACTTCCTGCCCATTTGTCCTTTTGCTTATTTTGATGATAAGGAGACCTGCACCATACCGATATTACCAGTTCATTTGCTACTTGGCTACGTAGTGCCAAAACCCGCACATAATGTTTAGGTACTTCATGAATTGTTTCTGCTGGATATTAAAACATTGCATACAGCCTGCTGGAAATACAGAAATCTTGAAAAATTAAAGCTCACCAGACACTGAATGAGAATCAAAAATGTCCTTCCCTGCTCATCACTAAATTCTTTATTTTATTCTGGTTGTGTTTCTGAAATTTTCTGCGACTGCTTAAATTTTATATAATGTTAAGAGAGTGTAGAAAGCCCCACAAAGCAGCCAGTGCAACTAATCAATATTGTCAGAGTAAAAAGAAAAAAACCCCAAAAACAATAAATGGAAACTGAAAGTAAATCCACATATTTCCATAAATAGTCCAGCTTTTAAAAAGACGTTTCACTTAATTAAATTTTGATTTCCAAATGATGAAATGATATCAGAAATAAAAACAGAATTTAGAGAAGGTGCACGAGAATAATCCTGCCACTGATATTATAGTGATACATTTTAAGTTCAATGGGTTATAACAAAAAATATTTTTTGCTCATATTAGAATCACATAGAAGATATGTTTCCAACTGGTTTTCATCCCAAGAGGAAAATTTATGTAAGAAATACTGGAAGCATTTATTGCATATATGAATCCTTATCTCTAGACAGAATTACTCCTTTATACAGTATCCATGGAGTGTCAATATTTTATTTTCTACTTTTATTTTGATTTTTCTTGTTTCCTTTAAAAAAATAAATAAAATTATTCCCCAAACCGCACAGCCATGTGACCAACCTGACCTCACTGTTTTCCAGCACAAATCCCGTCACTTCTCCAAACAGATTCTCCAAACTGCACTGAATCTAAAGAAATACGTATTTATTTCTTTTTATCTTCAAATCACTGTTATGATGCTTCTACTACAGAACCTACCTTCATTCTATCCAGATCCATCAGTACTTGGTAAAACCAGCTATTTTGGCTAGAGGGATACAAAGTGGAACAACCCAAGCCCATTCTCTTTCAGCCACACACAGCCAAAACATCTGTTACTTATTTTACAAGTTGCTAATGACACAGAACAGTTTTCATCTCCTACTGAAAGTATATAAAATACAACCACACTAAGAAAGCCTCAGATAGAAGATACTGGAGCCTTCTTTGCAAACATATGCTGCTGCATTTCCACTGAATATAAAAAAAGGCTTTTATCTTCTTACTTTTTCTAGCTACTGTTTCTATTAGATTATTTATGAGCGTACTTTTATTTTCCTGCAGATTTCTAATATCCTGACATTTTTTGCTTCTCCTTAACACTTCATAAAGTTACTTTGAAAGCTAATTCAGGCAAATCAATTTTCTCCCTGTACAAAGTAAACACAGCCACCACTGTTTCTTGTTTTTAAAGAATGATGCCTCTAAGGCATCACCTTTACAATATACAAATTGTTAATTATCTTCCTGAGAACATTTAAGGTTACTGCTAGCACAGAAGATAAATTTCAGGCTCACTTCATAGAAGCATAAGTAGACACTAAACCTTGGTTGTGCAGGCTAAAAAAACCCACCTTATAAAACCTAAAAATCTTTACATGCAACAGTTTCAGCTCACATTTGCCCAGGAATATAAAGAGAAGTCAGCCAGCTGTTGCGGAAGAAAGAAAAGTGCTAAAATTCTGAAGCCCTTCTATATTTAATTGCATTCTCTGCATATCAAACCCCTTCTTTAGATGGGAAATCATAAATAAAGCTAACAAAGCCAACGGTGATATCCTTTCCACAGAGTTTGGTTATGAAAATAAGCTTGGACTAGTCCTGCTCAACTTTGGTAAAATATTGGTTAAAATGTCACGCTGGAGGTACGCAGTGGTTTACTATCACGCTTCTTGACATATGGACAAGTTCTGCTGTTTTGGTTGGCTGTCTTTAAAAAAAAAAAAGCAACTTTTTTTTTTTTTTTAAATTGAAAACTTATTCTCTGGGAGAGGTGAAAGATCACTGGGGTTTCTGCAGAAGTCTCTGTTGTGTTAGCTGTGCTCTAGTGCTAAAGCCTAGATGATTTCTCAAGCTAAGCCCGCTGAAGTTGTTCAGAGCCATACAATGTGAGAAGCGATTTGACAAGGGCTGTTAGAAACGAAAATGATCAATGAAGTAATTCATAGTGCCAACGTTCTTTTCATGAAATACTCAAATTTGCCAATAATTAGCTAAAATTAGCAATTTTACCCTTTAAAACAAGAATTAATTATATATGATAAGACACAGTCAATGTTTGCTGCTACTTGACATGAATGTATTTATTCAAACAAAAGCACTTTTGGTGGTAGGTACAATAACTTCTTGTTTCCATTTCTCCTTTTGATCTGTGGCTTTCTTTATAAAGTTTGCATTTGTTTTTGGTAAATAGAAATGCTACTGAATGATTAGATTAGTCATTAAAATTGGATCCAAACAGAATTCACCAGTATTGGTATCCTTTATTTAAAAGTTAGTCTTTAGAATATGGAAATACAGTGAATTTATCTTCATTATAGAGGCCAAGAGTGGATTTCTCAGAAAACTAATCACTTCATAGCCAACATTTGGCAGCTGAAGAACTGTGAAAAATTCAAGATCCTGTGAGAAGGTCAACAGAATAGGCTGCTGTAGACAGAAAAGTAATTTCCAGGGTTTACTAAAAATCTCAAGGTATGCCAGGTTATGCAGTAGTTAACCATTCATAATAGCCAATATTCCTGCCACTAAACAAGAAAATATTGGCAATGACGATGAACATACAGAAAAAAAATTTTTTGAGAACGTTACTGAAATTTTATCATCATCTATAGCAAAAGAACCACTGGTTTGGCATATTTCACTGGTAATTTGCAGGAAGAATTGAGACCTCATATTAGAGGATTAAAAATGATCAGGAAAAAAGAGCCAAACTGCTGAATATCACAGATGGTAAAGAACAGAAAACATTTCAAAAGGCAACAGAATAGCAAAGAAGAATGAAAGCATAAAGAAACGTTAGACATACTAGAAAATAGGCAGAAAAGAAGTTGATTGGCACTGATGGCACACAGTCTTGGACAAAGCGTAAAGTAACTGAAGACATCACATGCTGCTGTTCCACAGCAATGACTAAAAGACAATTTGGTGTGACAGTCAACCACAAATTGAAATCTTTTCAGGCACAAAAGAAAGCAAAAGCTCAGTTTTGGCTACATATTCAAAACTCTGAGCAAGGAGATGATCATGATGCTTCTAGATATTAGTGACATATTTACCAGCGGGAGCTAAGTGACTAAAGTTGCTGCTTTCCACTTCTCCTTCAAGCATGTCTCATGAGGTATTCATGTCCCTAGTTATATGATGAGCCATGGTCAGGCAGTAATGGAGTGTCTGTCTGGTGAGGCCACCCTCGTGAACCAACCTAATGGATGCAAAAATGCAAACCTGCAAATGCCTGGGCCAAAAGCTGCACCTGAGCTTATGTCCCTGATGACTCCTGCTCTTCTACCACTCAACCAGAGGGACCCGCAGAGGGATCCCAGTCTCCTCCTCCGCTTCTTACCCCTGACCAACCTACATCTTTAGCCAAAGCCTGCGTTGTATGGGGTTCATGTTTACATGTTTGCAAGAGATCCAGTTGCCCTTGGCAGAAACAGCCCATGAACCGTAAAAACATTCAAACATTTAATTATATAGATGATCCGGAAACAACATCTGACCTCTTCCCTGGTGGATTCAGTTCACTTCTGTAGATGAAGCTTGACATAGGTATTCAGGACCAAATGAGACTCTCCTACTGTTTGCTAGCAGCCAGGAAAACTGACTTTAAGAGAACTGTTCACAGCCAAATCAGTTCAAAATGCAGCGCAGATGAGCTTACCATCTTTGAAATCAACAGAAATCAGAAACCAAATTTCTGAAGATTGCAATGAAAAGACAAGGAGACCAGAAATAAAACATACACACACACACAAAGTTTCTGAATATGAATAAATAATGTCTTTGCAGTCATGCTTAAAGTGACAAGTCCCAGACTGAGCAGTATGCAGAAATGTCCTTGTAGTGGGGGAATCCCCTAGCCACTCTGCTTCAATTTCCTGACTTTAAAACAAGAGAAAACAGTCCTATTTACAAGTTTCTCACTGATAATTTGAACACTAGACTTAAAGAGGATAGAAGCTGTTTAGTGCAAATTTACATATTTCTTGTACTAAAGAATGCTTGTCAAGAAATACATATTTTTTGTATGCCATCTGAGAAAGAATAAATGGTGTGTTCAAAATCCCATGTCAGCTGCTGGGCAGCCCCTCTCTAGGATGCAGGTTTCTCATCCCACAGACAGCTCCTGCATACGTGTATATAAGAAGTGTCATCATCTGATAATTTAAGATTCACTTCTGCTCTCATTGATTTCCACTTGTCTTCTGAAATCTTCTGAAGTAGTGTTCTCTACTTACAGGTTTATACAGGTTTTTACACTTGGCTAACAACTGTAAAACAACTTTCCCTCTGGACTAGTAAGAGAAGGTCCGTCCAGTGCTTTCTGTAATTGCACACTCAGTGTCTGTTCTTCAGGAAGCAGAAGAATAATAAAACCATTTCTAAAGAAAAAGGGCTAATTGCCACACACCTCAATATGCCAGTCAATAATTTCCATGAACATATACCATAAACATAGCAGGTAAGTTGAGACAGTATGCAGGAGCCTTCCTCCCAAGTCACTTGAAGTGAATTTTCAAATCGGCATTTTTTGAGATAAAAAGGAACCACTACTTGGATTTTCTTCTCTTTCTATTCCTTTCTCTCATGCCTTGTCAGTATGAATAATGAAGGGTAAACACCCAGCTGGTTACACATTCAATATCAATCTGGCTTTCTCCTGGGAATGGAACACGTTACATTCTGTGTAATATAATGGTGCAAAGTAAGGGAGAAAGAACAAGAAACCCCAACATAAGGATGATTTACTTTCACTCAGTCAATGACATTTTTAGAATTTTTCCATTATGTAATGATAAACAGCTTCAACTTCAGTTGAAAATGTACAGAACGGATTTCCTTACATTTTAAGTACTCGTCCAAAGCCAAGAAAATGTAAGAAAATATTATTAACTACTAGTAACAAATGTTCACTCAGTCAAGCTCTGTTTACAATAACATTACCTCTAGCAGCCCATATTACAGAGCCAACAAACAATAAACTGTCATGCCAGATTCTTATGGAAATAAATATACGAAATGGAGTTCTGTGGTGTAATCCATTTAACCAGCGTAGAATAGGCCGTAATGGTTTGTTATACAGCTTCAGATAGACCCCGAGCAAACATTTACTGCCTGCGTTAAAGAAGGGAGAGGCATTCTCAGGCTTTTACTGCAGGATGCACTCTTTCTCCCAGCCATTTGAAGCTCATTAGCTGTCACAGCAGAGGCAAACAGCAACTGTGACATGAGCCGCTAAAAATACCTCTTATTGGCATCTGTTCTGTGGTATTTTGTGTTCATTGGAACCTTCAGTGGGTGTGTGAAATTTTCCAGCTGCTTATAATATATAGGACTGAGCCTTAAAAGACTCAGTTACAGACCTTGTGTTATAGAGAAGGGAAGGTTTAGAAGAGGTACAAATCAAAAGGGTACCGCTACATGCGAGAACGCTGTATGCTGCTTTACACCGCACAGAAGCTTGCTTGCAAATAACCACGTTTTTGCAAATTATGGTGAAAGTCTATCCAAAAGCTGACTGATTCTACTGTTCCCAAAAGTTTGCCAGACATATACTGTGTTTTCACCCTGCAAGTGTCTGCTTGATTTCTTCTCAGTATTTAGCAGATTGGAAATGACTTCTTATTTTTGCTTGTAAGAAAAGTTAAGCATTTTTTTTCAGAATTCCATATGTGATAGCTTCACCTAAACTTTTGACTTCTCAATAAAGCAAATAAAAAGCTGAGAAAGAGGAACTGGTCTTTTAGGTTTATTTTGTAAGTTTAGTCCACAGTCTGGAGAAATCAAAATCAGCAAGGCAAAGAGGCAGAAGTCACCAAGCAGAACACTGAGCCCAGCATGCAGTGGTGGGGAGAAAGGCTGCCCTGTGCCACCGCTCACTTTTGCCACCAACCATCTTCAGCACATTAAATGTCCCAGTTATGGAGCAGATCATCCTGAGGCCGTTACATGGCACATGCAGGTCAACCAGGCGATCAGCCCCAGTCAGCACGGGTTCATGAAAGGTAGGTCCTGTTTGACAAACCTGATCTCCTTCTATGACAAGGTGACCCGCTCAGTGGGTGAGGGAAAGGCTGGGACGTCAGTAAAGCTTTCGACACCGTTTGCCACATCATTTTCCTTGAGAAACTGGCTGCTCACTGTTTGGATGGGCATATGCTTTGATGGGTGAAAAAAAATGGCTGGAAGGCTGGGCCCAAAGAGTAATGGTGAGTGGAGTTAAATCCAGTTGGCAGCCAGTCACAAGTGGTATCCCCCCTGGGCTCTGTATTGGTGTTGGTTCTATTTAATATATTTATCAACAAAGTGGACAAGGGGATTGAGTGCACCCTCAGTAAGTCTGCAGGAGTGTCGACCTGCTTGAGAGTAGGATGGCCCTACAGAGGGATCTGGACAGGCTGGATCAATGGGCCGAAGGCAATGGGATGAGGTTCAACAAGGCCAAGTGCCGGGTCCTGCCATGCAGCGCTACAGGATTGGGGAAGGGTGACTGGAAAGCTGCTCAGTGGAAAAGGACCTGAGGGTGTTGGTGGACAGCCAGCTGAATATGAGCCAGCAGTGTGCCCAGGTGGCCAAGAAGGCCAATGGCATCCTGGCTTGTATCAGGAATAGTGTGGCCAGCAGGAGCAGGGAAGTGATCGTCCCCCTGCACGTGAAACTGGTGAGACCACACCTCAAATACTGTGTTCAGTTTTTGGCCCCTCACTACAGGAAAGACACTGAGATGCTGGAGCGTGTCCAGAGAAGGGCAACGAAGCTGGTGAGGGGTCTAGAGGGGTCTTTATGAGGAGTGGATGAGGGAACCAGTATTGTTTAGGCTGGAGAAGAAGAGGGTGAGGGGAGACCTTATCACTCTCTACAACTACCTGAAGAGAGGTTGTAGAAAGGTGGGGGGTCAATCTCTTCTCCCAGGTAACAGGCAATAGGACAAGAGGAGAAGGCCTCAAGTTAAGCCAGGGGAGGTTTAGATAGGATATTGGGAAAAATTTCTTCACTGAAAGGGTTATCAAACATTGGACCAGACTGCCCAGGGAAGTGGTTGAGTTGCCATCCCTGAAGGTATTTAAAAGATGGGTAGATGTGGTGCTGAGGGACCATGGTTTAGTGGTGGTTTTGGCAGTGTTAGATTGATGGTTAGACTCAATGATCTGAAAGGTCTCTTCCAACTTACACAATTCTATGATTCCATAACTAGCAGGTAACACAAACTGCAAGGCTTCTTCAATGGCACGATGCTTATATTGCATCCTGTAGCTAATTTCCAGACATGAAAAAGTTTTCTGTCCTACTGCTTTCTCTTGTGGCACATGTTTAAAATAAAAGACATACAAAGAGAAGAGTTGTTCAATGTTTCTTTTTGATTTCTCATAGGAAAAAAAAGTCAGTTAAAGGAATCAAGAAGCTAACTTGCAATAACAATTTAATGAAATGCTGTGGGTCTTGTCACCTATCTGAGCTGATATTTGTAGTAGATACAACAACTGTTTTTGGCAGGTGGTTGGCCAAAAACAATAAAAGGCATGAGCAATACAGAACTACTTGCACTCAATTAGGATAGTGTCATATTATTTGGCATTAGTTATACTAAACAATAATAAAGTTGAAGAAGCCTAAATGATTTCATATGGTAGAAAGGGAAAGAGCTCCACCACAACCTGTATTCAGTAAAAGAAGGCTCCGTAACTTAAGGAAAATCCACCCACATTATAGCCTCTTTCCAACTATTTAATGTGCATTCTGAAATGACTACACAATACAGCTGAGATAAGCAGAAAGCCTCCTGCTTAAAAATTATTGCCAAAGATATTGGTTCACTGTGCCTCCGCAGGGAAATTGAATAAGACTTTACTTCCATCAGCAGATCTAGTGAGAAAAGCATTAATCATATAATTTTATGGAATACTTTGGCATTCCTAAGCAATAATTTTTTTTCTAAGTTGTAAGACAAGACACCATTTCTTGTGAGAGGAATAATGAGGAATTACCACTCAGACAATGGAAGAGGGCAAGTTCATTCACTGTGATGTTGATCTTAGCTTGGTAGCACTCAATATACTTTCATGATTACTTTCCAGCTACAGGGGTTAGTAAATGCATATCATTAGAGTTGGTAAAAAAACAACGAGCATCGCTATTTATACAAGTATCAGATGTCTCTTTGAGATTGTTTGTATTGCTCATAAGCGTTTTCCATTTCAAGGAGATAATGAGCAAGCAAATAAACTGTAATATGCTAAAGATAATGATGATGAACTTATTTATTTCTCATAGATCCACACTGAGAATTCCAGTGTATGGCTAAGCACGTTTAAAACGGTTCCTCCCAAGAATATGTTGTTTAATGAAAAGCAATGGTGTATTTGTACGCCTCTTAGAGTAATGAAGATAAAACTTACTGAGAAAGCTAAAGGATGCATTGAACCAACAAAATCACCTGTTTCTGTGATCTGTAAAAGCACATCAGTGACTCTCAGGAGCTTAGATAGCGTAAAATTTATTAAGACTTCTGCTCTGGCCACTAGAGGAACTTTCGATGGCAATTACATAACGTTTGCAACTCAACCAGCCTGACGCTGTCACAGACCCTTCTGCAAAGGGCGTTACATCAGAAAAAACGGTATCTGTTTTTCCTCTTTTGAAATATTCAGCATTCGATGGTGGCAAAGGAAATTTGATTCCACCAGAGTGCGACCAAACAGAGCAGGCACAGCAAGCAAATGGAGTGGGCGAAGAGAATTTGGCACCACAGCTTTTATCCCCAGCCCACCTCTGACCCCCAGAGCTATGAAGAACGTTGCCTGCGAACTCGGTGGAGCGCAGCGTGGCATTCGTGCCTGCCTCCCCAGGACCAACTGTCCCCTTGGTGACGACCCTGCAAAGTTAAAAGCACGCTGCGGGTTGCCAGTCCTGCAACCCAAACCTCTTCCTTTCGCTACGGCCAGGAGGCAAGCACGCTCCTCAGGGGAGAGGGCTCCCGCTGCACGACCGGGCGCTAGCACTTCGGATATCCGCTGCCGGACAGCTGTACAACACTCGATCCTGCCAGATCCTGCTCCCGTGGCCAACAGGAGCGAGGGCTCGTGGCCTGGGATAAAGATGCTGAGCGTGCCTGGGCAGTCGTCCTCGCGGGAGTTTCAGGCACCAGCCTGGCTCTCCGCATGAAGTCATCCCTGTAGGCAGGGAACAGGGATGGGAAGTAGATCTGACTGTGGAGACGGGTCAGGCCAGAGCTTTACAGACAGCGTCAGTGGGACCCACGCGTAGCAGGATGGCAATGTGTCACCTCCGTGCCAGGCTGCACCTAGCAATGTGATTTACAAATACAACAGGCCTCCTGACTGGTATCTACCACAACATTTAGAGAGTGCATGCTTTAAATAACAACAAATGGCTTTTTTTTCTTTGTTTGTTTTACATTTCTTTTACTTTTTACAAAACGAAAACAACCCTAAAAAAATCATCCATGAGATTTCTGAATTAACAGGTAGATTACAGAACAGAGAATGCAGCGGTGGAGCTGAGGCTAAATTGGGAATTTGTAAGAGAGCGTGCTGCAGAGAGGTAGAGTTAATGAAGCACAGAGGAAGGATAACGATAATAAAATGGCACAGGAAGACAGCGATGAGAGATAAGGAGAAAGCTGGAGGAGACAGCAGGTGAGAATTTAGTCATCAGTGAAACAGGCACAGGGAAGATGACAGTCTGTGGACTAGGAGAACTGATAGGAAACTCATACTGTACATAAAACTGAACTGACATCATGAGAAAATTACCTGTGGAAATAGCGGTTTTTAATTCATATGCTATTTATCTCGTGGCCCTATCAAAATCCCTCATCAAACTATCCTATGAATTACAAGGTACAAAACTTCACTGTCTTCAAATACTCTTGTACAGTTTGCAGAGTGAAGTTGGACCCTAGCACTGGTACCACCTGAAAAAGTAGTGTAGCTTCCAGAACTTCTGTGACACAGATCTTTTCATCTTTGTTCAAGGACAAATCAAAAGTAACTTAGAGCAATCAAACAGTGATTAAAAAAAAAAAAAAAGAAGCCACAAACTTGTACGAAATTCCTCTCCCATTTAGATTAATACAGACCTATGTATTTTAATGGCAGTATACCCAAGGAACCAAATGTATTTACTTATTCAGTGAGGGATGATGTGAACAGGAGATAACTGCAAAACAATGCATTCTACAAGTTACTTTATCCTAAGTATCTCAGTATATTGCAAGGATATAAAGCTATACAGGAGGTGCTAAAATATATTTAATAAGATAAGGGTAAATGTAAACTCAAACCAAAATGATCCATCTGATTTTATACTATTAATGGTGAATGATAACCTAATACTTGTCCATTCAATAGGTTTCCACCTCTAAATACACACTGGCAATCTATTGTGTAACATATACAAAGCTGTAAGGCACAGTATCATTGCAACTACTTTAATACTCACTTAAAGAGAACTCAACCCTTGAAGTCAAGACGAGACTGCCATAACTAAAACTAAAATGACATAAAATCAGAAATAGGACTAACCTTTGGTATCACATGTGAACAGCACAGACAGAATTTGTTACTCTTGACATGTTGTAGTTTTTTCAATAAATCCTGTCTTTGTATCAAATTTGTCATTGAAATTATGTTCTCAAATGTTTTAACTCCGCGTTCTGACCATGCAAAATGAAATTCTGAGCTCCGCATATTGCGACTGGAAATCCAAAACGGATAAAAAACAAAGAGAGGGACCATTTAATTCTTCACCTCCCACTTCAAAGTGCACAGCGGGGTGAATACCAATACAAAACTTGGAACAGCAGAACCCCTCATATTGCAATGCTCTTCTCTGTCCCCCAGTTGTCACAGCCATGAAGGAGACCTTGTACTCGATGCAGCGCGAGCTTTTTGCGCAGAGCATTCATACCACAGCATATTTTGTTACGTAAAAAAAATATTCGAAAAGATCTAAATGAAAATAACCTGCCCTTAACTTTGCATTGTGAGAGGAAATACATTCTCCAACCCAGGGCTGGGCCAGGAACACCCAGCTCCTCTGCTCTTTAAAAAACAAGGTACTTGCTTATGAATTGCTCTTTAAGCGAACAGAGTCAGTGGGAATTTGATATCATTTTGCCAGAAGAATGTTTTGCCTGTGGGCTAGGACTGCTACGGGCAGCACAGTGTCACTTCAATGAACTCGGGCTTAGCAGGGCGCGAGTGAATGATTTTTTTATGCGAGGCCCTCACAGCCAACAGGCATCTGAAGGAAACGCTCTGTTTTGAGAAATTCTAGTCTTAGTCTCCTCCTCGCTCCCTCGGTCTGTAAAAATAAAAGTTAGCTTAAAAATGTCCTAGAGAAATAAAACTGCATCCAAACAAAATTTATTCACTCCCAGGCAACTGTGTTTCCATTTCTAGCTTACTGGCAGAAGATGAATTTGTGACTTAAGGGCAGAATTTTGAAAGTGGGAATATGGCAAAAGAGGCACTTTTATACCATACGGATTTCTCTGCTTTGGAAGGAGGACTTTCAGACTGCTCTGTGTGGCATATCTGAACCTCATGAATGTTTACTTCACAGTCAGGGATTATCACATTTCTAAAATTCAGTTATTTCTAAAGCTGCGCATTTGAAAAATGACTGTACAGCCCAGTTACTTTTCTCAAAGAAATGCATTCATTTTACCTGCCTTTTTTTAAAAATATTTTGAATATTTAACAGGCACGTAGAACTATCATTTAAATTCCTTGATAGAGGTGCAAAAGCTTCTTCATTATCAAATCTGAATTATATCAGCATGAATATTCCCTTTTATTTTTCCAAATTACTCTCTGATATTTGAGTTGCTTGAACAGAGTTAATAAGGCCTAAAAAGCTGCAATAAATATGCGTGCATATATATGTGTAAATGTAATAGTAAATAATCATTAAGCACCACTTATGAAAACACAGGAGAAAAACAGTAACCATTTAATCTCTCTCAATATGGAATGAAAACGCTTTTCATCTCCAGGCATGTGGCATCCAGAATAACCTCCTTTAATAAGCTTGTAGCAACCAAGGAGAAAGTGCTGCTGTTTATTCTGAAGCCTATCACAGCACAGAACACAAAAGCCAAAGAGGCACAAGGGTTTTTTTTCTTTTGATAATGTGAAGAATGCACTGCTGTTTCTTTAAAGATGAGACATATTTTAGCCGAATTTACATGAAAATCTCTCAACTAATGGTGATATAATGTTTCTGGCATTCTAATAGAGTAACATCCAGATAATATTTTTAAAATGGTAATGTGAATTAAGTCTTTTCCGCTAAATTAGTCTAAGTAGTTCCTGTTCAATGGTATACGCAGTGTAACATTAAAGCATATTAAAAACATTTTAGCATTACTATTATTGATCAGTGCAGAATTGTGGATTTGCTGCAGGGGCATCTGGGGACCAAATCACAGGAAAATAAAGGCCATATCTGCATGGTCAAATATACATTTTGGTCCAATCATGCTGTAATGTATGCAAATCAGTTACGAGTTTTGAGGATCTAGGAGCTCCTAAAGAACGCGTGTTTGGGTCTAACAGGATAACCAACCACTGGCACAATTAGAGGGTGCAGAGATAATTTGGCAACTGAGTAATTGCTTTAGGAAAATCATGCTATGATGCAACAGGGTTTTAAAAATACTCTACACTTCGTGTTTTTTTCTAAAGTCACTATACCACAATGTAAACAATAAAGCAACAGAGTCTTGTCATTTCTTTTAATCTTCTGTTGGTAAATTCATGGAAGCAATTCCATTACTTCCATTAGTTCAGCTGAACTGAAGATAAATAATACAAACTCCTACCCACTGAAGGAACAAATATGACAACTTCCTGTGGAGATTCAGTTGAAATAATATATTGCTATTTCCTTCAGATAATGATTTAGATTTATTAATACAAAGCAGATACGAATATCTACTAATGATTTGATTTCTTTAGTGGCTGTTGCACATATGAGTTGTTTTCTTTATCATTTAAACTCCTATATAATTTAAAAATAAAAGTACTGAATTCTTATTACAATACAGATTGATTTTCTACCTCTTAATTGTCTTCTTGACAAGATGACAGGCATTTTAGCTCTTTCTTTTCTAATGAATTTCAAAACAAAAAAGAGAAGCCAAAAGAGGTAAAAATCCAGAAACAAACCAGCTAACGTAGCACAAATGCTGACTCAAGGGAACTCTCCAAGTTCTTCAGACTATTAAGTTATAAGTCAATTCTTATTATGATGAAAGGGATAATGGTCTTCTCCTACAGCCACAAACAGAAAAAAACACAGGAAATATAGGCAACAGTATTTTCATCGGCAGCCCTCCTACCTTTCACTGTTCTGATTGCATCAAACATAAACATCCCAAGCAGAAACCTTTGGTAACGCGCAGCAGATGGCAGAGCTTCCCAGACGGACTGGGAGTCTGGGACCCTTCAATCTAACCTTGACTAGCATGATGCTGCGACGCGTTCAAAAGTAGACCTCAAATATAAATAATAGGGATAACATTACCTACTTCCTGGGGCTACTGTAAGAATTAACCGTCAAGCAATACTTTAAAAATGCTGCACAAGCATTACATATTAACAGATGAGGAGAATCTTTTGGAAGATGAAAAGAACAGGAGTTACATCCTCAGGACTCCCAATGGGATCAATGAAAAGATTATTGGTTTACATTTGGCAAGAGCCACCTAGAACAAAACCAATCACTTCTTGACTAACGACAGGAGGATGTGTCCCCCCAAAGGCACTGAGATTAGGGAGCACTGCATCTGGGGGGCAGTATCCGAATGCATGGGCAAACCCTCACAGGGATTGCAACCAGGGACTAAACTGCTCCTTCATTTGTTATACACAAAATGTGCTTCAGCCGCTTTGGAAAGAAAAAATTCCATTGTGAGTCAAGACATGAAGCCTCTTGGAACACTGGAGGACATGTTTCTTTGGGATGGGGTCTGGGTCTGTTACACACAGAAAATACTTGTTAAATATATCATAGACCCCTGTTTAGCTGACACCTTGGTTGAAGCCATGGTGACTGACGTGGACAGAAGCTACCTTGAAGCTCAGTAACAGTGTACGAACTTGTTGCGCTGTTACAGAGAATTAATTGGCTTCTTGAGCTGGTTTTGTAACTCATGCAGATATCTACACTGAGCAGCATCCACACCAGCCAGCTAAACATACCTTGCCTCTTTATTTAGCACACCAGTGGCATTTCGGTAGACCCCAGTTTATTACTCATATTTATATCATATATATTTATGCTGACACATCTCCAATTAAAGTATAAAAAAAGCAGATAAAAGATATCTGTATTATTGGTGACCAGATAGACAACTACTTACAGCAAATTTATAAACATAAATGCTATATAATAGGTTTAAGATGCTTGTGAAAATTGATAAAACCCCCTAAAAACCCAAAGAATTGTTGTTAACATAATTCATCAAACTATGCATATGTATGAACTCCTATTCCACTTAAGTGCATGAAATAGAAAATTTTAAATGCTCAGATTAAAAGCCATGTCTCTGGTATATATTAAATCACCTTGAATAAAAAAACTAATTAAAAATGAAAAGTCCAGTCTAAGGACACACAATAATATATATCAAGAAAACAGAAAACACTGAACTTTTTTTTTTAATCTATTGTAATAAAGAGCGTCACTATTTTGCTGTCGTAAATGCTATTCTGTCATTAATATCAAGTTAGCCTATGCCGTTTAATTTACTTTTGATTAGATATGCATTGTATGAGTCAGTGCAGATCTTAAAAATCTATTATAAAATACTGCAGTCAGGAGAACAATAGTTAATACAAAACAGTTGACTCCTTCTGCTGATTGTGTTTGATTAACACGGATGGCAGCCACACATGCACAGGAAGAAAATAAAACCCTGCAAAAGAACTCAGGGCTCCGTATGTCAAGGTGCTGGCGTAGGAGCCCCGGTGATGTTTTTCCCCCAACACACTGCCAAAAAGAAACAAAACAAAACCAAACAAAGTCTTAATAACAACATTTCTTATTTCTCTCTACACTTTTCAATAAATGTTGCTTTAGTTCTCCTGGCTTGCTTGACTGCGGGATGACTGGCATAATCAGAAAGTGGTTTTTAGAGATACTTAACGGGCTTAACTGTACTTGCTTTCTCTTTTATCTAAGACACATTTACAATGGCCTTCTCTGTTAAAAAAATAAACTGTGTAGTTGGAAAACCTATAGGTGTCAGTGGGGAACAGCCAGGGGCTCACCATAAAGGCCACTGCCAGCAGCAGGCAGTTCTTCAGCTTCCCAAGGATCACCCTCGCTGCCGGGACTCAAACACCTCTAAAGACCATTAGACACCCAGGTGGGACAGTAAGGACCAACTCTTCCGCTTTGAACTGCCAGCTCCTGGAACAGCTTGTATTTAGAGGGGTTATTAGTATATACATCAAATGCTATATTTACAAATAAACATACGCTGCCACAACAACGTATGTTGTGCCAGCTTTTTTTTGAGCTTTTCTTTCTTTCTAAAAAAGGTATCATAATTAAGTCATGTTCAGGCACATCAAGAAACGCATGTAGTTTACTTGCAGGCCACTCTGAAACAGGGGTATATGAATGCAGACGATAAAAATAACTTACACCTAATCACATCGGCAATAATCTGTACAAGTGAGCCACAGGAGACTGGCAGCAAAACAGGAAGTCTGTGTGGTCGTCACGCTGGCCAGGCACAGCAGGAATAAACAACAGCAGCATACTTCTGGTGCTATTCCCGTTTCACAAGATGACACGTGTGTGACCTAGAGCCCCTGTCAGATTTCAAACACTGTAAACCTGTGCGTGCATTATTTCCCTGTCAGGTGTGACATTAACTTGAATGCTCAACCGTATTTATTGCTACGCATAGCAATAAAAGGACAGAAAACATGGACAGCAGGTCGTGGCAACCACTTGCAGTTAGGCCAAAAGCATAGTAACTAAGGGCTCATTTCAGTGGCCTAAACACGGGCACCCATTGCCGTCGGAAACGCACTAGGATATCTGAGACGCCTGCACAGGGCTGGAAGATGGCAATCAGCAGGAGACCTGCATACTCCAGAAGCCACAGCTGGTGGCCTGGAGAAGACCAGAGTGCACCTGGAACAGCACCAGATGCCTGTGGCTAGGCACTGAAATGAACCCTAAGAAGATACCACAGAAAAGTTTTTATGGGAGTCTCTGTGTAGAGAGGTACGCCTCCATTTTATAGTATTTCCACACTTGATTTAACTGTTGGTATTCTCTATAATAAGTCCAAAGAATGAGACTGGACACTAACGTAAATGGGTGCCTTTGCAAGTATATTCTAACTTTTGATAGGAATAGCTAATGATGTATTCACAAGAAATCGGCAATTGTTCAAGCAGAACTTGTAAAGAAGTCTCACTTTAGCAATTCTTCAGGTAACTGCCAAAATATCAAAGTACTGTGTCCATAGCAGTGTGCTGCTCCCCACCTGAGCCCCAAAAATAGTCTGATACCACAGAAGGCTTTGTCTGTCAATGTTTTTTATTTAAATATTTTTTTTTTATTCTGCTAAGTTTCAATAACGAGCAAATATTCTTGATCTAATTCTGTTTGGAACCCTTGAAATCTTCATTTCTCAAGACTTCAATAATCACTTTAAGCCTGTTGTCATAGAGATCACAGTAATATCTTCTAGTTTCTTTCCATTCAAAACAGATAATAAAAAAATATCCATGCATATGAAAGGGTGGCTATAAGAAACAGAGTTTACTCTGAAACTGTTATAAAAATACAAGATACTAAAGCTTAAAAAATGGCTTTTGAAGAGCTTACGGTTCTTGATGTCAGGTTTAATTTTGCTTAAATTAAACTCGAGAGAGTTCTCTTTCTTTCTCCAGTCTTTCCACACTGGTGCCACTGGTGTGGATAGCCACACATAGCTAACCAAACGTAAACATAACTCTCTTTGGAAATGAAGGCATTCATGGTGGAAAGGCTGAAGATTTTCTAAGTCTACTGCTACTAGTACTTAAATATGATGTGGGGCATTTCCTCTTGGCAGTGTGTCGGGACACAGCGAGTTGGGCTTGATTTTCCCCAATGGACAAAACATTCAAAGACTATAATGCAGTCTCTCTCACATCGGTCAAATGAACCCAAATCCTGGTCCAAATGAAAAGTTTTAAATTTATTTTAATTTCAATTGCAATGGCAGTATCTTGATAGTGTTCAGACAGGGCTCTAATCAAACAGGGAGTATCCCAGGAGATGAATGGGGTCCTGTCTGCCGTCTCTTTCCTAGGAACAGTTTGCTGCTAGTTTACTCCGTTTCCCTAGTCATTGCTTTGGGGACACGGATCTAAAGCTTCTTCTTGTCATCCATATTTTATGATGGAGGAGACCTCTGTTCTTTAATGTTTTTTCATAAATGCATTGTCCAGGGCACAATTTAGCCCCGTGTGGCACGACTGTGGCTAGCCAGATGTTGATCACCACCTTCCCCCAAGGAAATGTTTCTGCTCATCAGTGTCACTCCCATACATCTCATTTTCATTCTCTTTTATAAGCCAGATTCCCTGGTCCCACAATACCTTCTGATGGACCATGTTTTTGAAAACTGAGAACAGGAGATCAAAAGAACATGCATTGACTAGAGGATGAGACCACAGATAAATATCTCTATAAATTCCATGAGATGATACCACAGAGCAGCCACGTGAAAACATTGTGACTTTTCTTGAGAGGGTTTCAGAAACTTTTCTTTTTATGGAAACCCAAAACCTTTCACGGGAAGCCAGCATTTTTTGAAAAAATGAGGATAGAGTAGCTGCATTAGATGGATATAAGCTTTCCCCTCACTGCCCTTTGCGCCTCCCTCCATGCAGCAGCTCACCATCCCTACAGCCACACACATATCCCAGTGGCTCCTGCTGCCAAGCTGTGACACAGAGCAAGGAAATCAAGGTCTGGATGAGGAGTGTCTCAGTGGTTCTTGTGTTGAAGCTTTAGCAGTTCTGTTGTTTGCAGCCAAACCAAGAGGGCAACACACTTCTGTAACATTAAACCAGTCCATGAGGCACTGGGCGAACTGGCAACTCTCTCTTGCCATGGACTAGGAGGGAGCTCAAGTCATAACAGAACTGAAGTTAAGCAAAATGCACTTTATCTGAAATGTTACAGAATTCTGACCTGTAAGTAAATTACCATCTTTTTGTCTCGTGTCTCCTTCTGAAGGTGTATAAAATTACTTTAAGATCTTTAAAATGGTACAATGACCTGTCAACTCTTTATTGATTTCTGATTATTTTATATTCTGATATAATGTCATACCACTCAAGAAATAAAGAAATCACTAATCTAGATATACCCTCCTGTTTCCTTTCCTCTTTTAAAAATAATGCTGGTGATTTAATGTGAAACATTTCAGACATCCCTTCTCAAATGGCTGCATTAACTCAAGTTCAGCATGGTTTCAACTACCCCACGTAGGGCTTTTTCTGCAGTATGAAGAGGACAGCGTAAGGCCTCTCAGAACAATTGCTGTAATTATTTCCTCAGATCTCTGGCCACATTCCATTTCAATCAAATTAGCAGCTGCTCGTCTTCATTGTTCTACCTCTACAAGAGCTGCTGAGCTGTCTTGCTTCCAGTTCCTTATGCCAGTAGAAAATAAAGAAAGAGGGATGGGGCAGAAGAGACAGAGACAAGATAACATGAAGGGATCGCCTCTTACAGGTAATGTCTCAGTACTTAAAAGATGAGGATAAAACATTTAAGTGGCAATACAGACATGGCCACTGGTTTTGTATGAGTTCCAAAGGATGACAAATGCTCTTGTCTGTGATGCCTCTTCAGCATCTTGTACTCTGATCCTCAAGCATTACTGACACAGATTAGCGATGAGACGACAAGTCTGAGCAAGCACTGGCTCCCACTCTCTCAGCCATATGTTGTAGCCTTGTGTTGTCCGTAGACACTAGGCTGACTGGAGCTTATAATGAGAACATTTCATATAGAGCTGACTAGCTTTAATTCTAGTCCATCATCCGCCTTCCAATTTCCGACTTACTCCTTTGCGTGTGATCCTGCCATGTACAGATTTGTCAGACTATGTTCTTCATATGCCTATTATTTCCTAGAAGAGCTGATGACCTCACTAAAAAACACTTGCTACATTATCCGAGCACTGTTAACAATTCCGTGGCTCATTTCGCTTAATTGGCAAACGTTCCCTAAGCAAACCGCAACTCACAGGGCCAAATTATCTGCTGCTGAATGCTAATGGCTCATTTGGAGCTAAGGCATGAGAAAACACAACCCTGTATTGCCTCTTAATTTTAAATTTATTGCTTGAAAGAGAAGTGAGGTGCTTGAAGCACTAGAATGTGGGAAAATCGTCTTTTAATTACTGATTGCAACAATTATTATTGATTGCGATTAAGGATGTAAAACATTTTCTCTAAGAAGGTGTCTTGTTTTAACTTTCCCAGGGCTACAAGAAGGCATTTGTGTTTTAATTAGAACTACATAAGACTTTAGCCGTGTGAACTGAAACCATGTAGCCTGGGAAAAATAACACTACTTCGCTCATGTAAAAAATTCTAAAAGCCCCTTCTTTGAACTACTTGAAACACACATAGTTTAAGCCCAGAGGAGAAAAAACACTCTTAACATCCTAAAGGCCTGTAACGTACTAATTACAGCATTTCCTGAAGAAGGCAATAACACATGAAAGAAACAGGGCACCTGTAATGGGCCAAATTTTGTGTTCAGTTACAATAGCAACAATCTATCCACGACTTCTCCCATTCTCATGAATGAAATCAATCTAAATCTAAAGGTATTTAAATTAAGCTATTTGATTCAAAGGGGTACTCTGGGTTCACAGCCAGTATGCTGTACTCTTCGAAGCAACATCTCCTTTGTTGCCTTAACTCCCACGTTGGTCAGCACATCAACCTATACCTTAACTTGGGCTATTCTTCTCCACATTGTAAACGTTATTGCAGTAGTGCTTTGTGGAGGAGCCTTGAACAAACACAGGTAACAGATTCTGGGTCGCTGTTAATATTTGTATTAATCTCCTTAGCAGAAGGACATTCTCAGAAACACTTGAAATTTGCAAACTATTGAAAGAGAATATGACAAGAGATGAGTGTGTGTGGGAGAAAAAAGAAAAATAGGTTCTTGAACCCATAATTGTGACTCCCACACTGTTTCTTTCAACTGTCTGTGGAGATAGTGTTTATAATACCTCATCCCTTCAAGGCCGACACATCCTCAGTGTGGTTAAGTATTAAGCTTATTTTCTACTGCCATAAAATAGTACACATTTTAGAGAATCTGGCTGTGTTCATAGATTCAGAAAGTGAGCAGTGCTTTCAGGGGAAGCGTAGTGGCAAAATCAACAAAACATTCATTTATGCTAACACAGTCCTTTACAGTCCTACAGTAGCGTGTGCCCATTTACCGTCATGCTAGTATCGATGGCCAGATTGTCAGTGCACTCATAGAAAAAGCAAACATGCACACAAAATTGCACAATTAATGTTGCATGCTAATGTATAATAGAAATTTGTACTTATTCATTAATGTTTAGCTGAAGCAGACTTTGAGGGTATTTCTTCCAGTTTTCATCCAGATGATGAACCAACAGTATCAAGAAGCGAATGCGCATCTAACCAGTCTCACTGACTTCCATGAAACTATTCCTGGAATTATTCAAGTTCCCTACAATGGGGGTGGGACCCACACTCCAATTTTTGGATCCACCAAATTACAAATCCAGATAAAATGTACGTAACTACTCAACAATCTTTCAGCAACAAACCAAGATAACTATCATTGTGTCAGTATGTGTAAAGTAACTACCAATTAGGAAACTAGCAATGCAAGAATAGTAGTTTAATATATCCAACCAATACAATCTCCAAAAATAGTACAATACTTGACAAAATGGAGGTGATTCCCCCAGCTCGGATTTTCATATATAGCACATATTTATGATTTAGTATTTGTATCTTAAACTATTTTCACCTTCCTAAGAACTTAAGATTTTTTTAGTGTCAATATTGTATTTGTCTTGTGAGAGCCACACATTATTGCATGCTACTTACATTCCTTCCCTTTAATTTTAAACTAGCCTTCAGAGGTGCCTTGGACTAAATTCGTATCTTCAATAACTAACTTAATATACAGGTATTTTATTACACATCCAGGAAATCAAACAAACGCCTTTCTGGAGCAATAAATCTGACATGATATTAAAAAAACCCAATTGAAATAAATAGTAACTGTCTGTAATGTGCAATGAGGACCTCTGTTTTGTGCCATTACTCATTTGAGGAGCGTGAAGAAAGGGGCTGTTTCTCTCTGCCACACACTGACAACATCTTTCCTCAGCTTCCTTTCTGCATACGCGTGTTGAACCACAGCTGCATTGACATGCACAATGGGCAAACAACGTGGCGCAACAGCAAAACAGCTGGTGTTGAAGACCCGGTATATACTACATTGTATTTTGGGGGTATATATTACATTGCAGCCTGAATCGAGCTTAGACTTAGGGACCGAATGCTCTTAGTGGCTGTGTTGCGCTAGACGCAAACACCTGGGACACATCTTTTCAGTTTCTTTCAGTTCAGCGAAAACCATTTAAGGTACTGCAACACTCTTCGTGGTGCAAACCAAAGAACAGCCAGTGGGGAAAAACAGGACATTAGCTTCAAAAGATCTGAGGTAAAATATTAATGTAGACACACCCTGTGACACCTCAGACCATGCTTTGTGTCTACCAGAAGGATCATAGCAGATGAGAAAGGGTGTCCCAGATAAGAACAGGCTACCAATAGCACCTGCAGGTCTCAGGTGAAGCTGCTACGTGGTGCTCCAGAAGAAGACTAAGAGGGAGGTCTGTCTCAGGGGCATGCAGCAGGGGCATGGGGGACTGGGCAGGCAGACATCAGAAAGGCTTTCTGTGGGTCTGCACAGCTGCTTTCCTGATCCCCTGCGTCACGGTGAGCAGAATCACTCTACCTGCTGAAGGGAAGAGCCCTCCCAAGAGAAACACGCTCGGCAAAATAAAACCCTCGAGCCTTACCTCTGCAGGCAGGGAAAGGGGAGAGGGCACTAGTAGTATGCAGTGAAAAAGAAGAAATCTGATTTTCATCTGCTTATGCGCACACTTACTCTTCATAAAACCCTTCAACCACCTCTCTGTAACTCAGGAGAGGACAGCAATGATTGATTCCTTCCCCCCGGGTCCCAAAATCAAAGCTTCCCTCAGGAAGGCTGAGGGAACGCATTCTCCTTGGTTGGGTGCGAACATTACACACTGCAGTGGTATTCCCTATCCTCGCTGCGTTGGTCTGTAAGAGGTAACCAAAATTAAACAGACTTTAAACAGAAGGGGAAACACAGCTGGTGTCTTACCTCCATAATCACAAAATGCCTATTTTTATCCATTTTCTGTTATGCAGTAATCAAACTACTACGGAAACCAATTACTGAACCTGGATTGATTTTCCTATGTCCACAGAAGACATCGAAATATTAATACATAACAGATGTAAACATACAGACATAGTGACCATTTAGCCTCTTCCATGGAAGAGGTTGTGTGCCCACAGTTTAACACTTATGGGCGCACTGTACTTATTAAGGATATTTCTGTGAGTCTTTTTTGGAAGTCTGGCACAAAATTTATGGCTTCAGCTACTGAGGAATACTGCATCTCTCTAGAGTCTTTGATTTTACTCATTTTACTCCCAAAATAACCAATATGCAAAATTTATTGTGTTTTTTAAAATGTGCATATAGCAGAAGGAATGCTGAAGAAAACAAAAGTGCCTTAAATTTGAAATGGAGGTATTTACATTAAAAGATTAAATGTGACTTGGTTTTATTCACCTACATGATGTAAGCGAGAGAGATCTTCTGAGTTCTGGACTCAGATCATAGAATCATAGAATCACCTAGGCTGGAAGAGACCTTTAAGATCATTAAGTCCAACCATAAACCTACACTGCCAAAACCACCACTAAACCCTGTCCCTAAGCACCACGTCTACCCATCTTTTAAATACCTCCAGGGATGGTGAATCCACCACTTCCCTGGGCAGCCTGGTCCAATGTTTGATGGCCCTCTTGGTGAAGAAATTTTCCCTAATATCCAATCTAAACCTCCCCTGGCTTAACTTGAGGTCATTTCCTCTTGTCCTATTGCCTGTTACTTGGGAGTAGAGATTGACCCCCACCTCTCCACAACCTCCTTTCAGGGAGC
Organism: Chionis minor; assembly: GCA_013398295.1. Lineage (NCBI taxonomy): Eukaryota > Metazoa > Chordata > Aves > Charadriiformes > Chionidae > Chionis > Chionis minor. Next base: position 94,635 of record VZSF01004093.1, on the reverse strand, counting down.
TGTAGAAAGTGATAAGGTCTCCCCTGAGATTCATTTTCTCCAGGCTAAACAATCCCAATTCCCTCAGCCGCTCCTCTTAAGACTTGTTCTCTCGACCCCTCACCAGCTTTGCTGCCCTTCTCTGGACACACTGAGCACCTCAATGTCTTTCTTGTAGTGAGGAGCCCAAAACTGAACACAGGTCTTTGCTGAGGAGCAGGTGAACTTGCACAGCAAATGCTGCCAAACAAGATAGGGAGACAAAAACCAGTCTCCCTGCTCTTCCCTGCTCCCTGGTGGAGCAGCCATACTGCTGAGTTCAAATTTGTTTAAGCTAAAGATGAAAAATTTCTGGAGTTTGTATCCTACAGAACATGACAGACCTTGTGGTACCATTGCAGAACTACCTGGTCTGAACACAGGCTAAAACAAAACTGGGATGACCAAGAGCATTTACAAGGGATGAGATGAGGAGCTCAATGTTGAACAATTTAAAATGAGCGAAATCCTAAATTAATATTTGACTTAATTTCCAAATAAATTTTTGTTGAAGAACAGAAAGTGAAAGCACGACTATAGGAAATGATAAATACATTCAAAAACTACCACATCTGACATGGAAGCAATTGTAAAGCTTGACACCCTTGTTGTGGTGGAGCTTTTGGTAACCTTTACAAAACACTGAGAGAAGTGGCCCCTGAAATTAATATATGGTTGCATATAGACATTTAACAATGCAAATTAAGTTGAGGGAATGGTGGAGTTTGCCTCTCTGAAAAGGGAGGAGGGGGAGTCTGAGCTAGAGTAAAAGATTTCAATATTTGGCAGGTATCCAGAAAATACCTGTGAGGAACATACATGAATAAAGAAGAAGGGAAATCTATGAAAGCTGTCTGGAATTAGACAGATCTAAATCCAGAGGTTTCTTTTGCGGTTTTGAAAGTAGCAATTTGCCAAAGGGAGGAAACATTGTCAATGCCAATTCAGAACTATCTAGCCACTGAGCAGGAGCTAGATATGAGGCCTAAAAGACCACATCCTATTAATAATTTTGGCTTTAAGCTGAGGCTATTCAACTGAAATAGCAGAGGATAAAAAAGAGACATATGGGTGGGTCAAGAATGGCTAAAAACCATCAGTGTCACGTTGCTGTGGAAAAAATGTTAAATATGACCTTGGGTTTTAATAGATGAAGTATTTCTAGTACAGACGGAGTGATATTAGCAGCACTGTCTGGAAAATACATCCTGTATACCATGTACAGTTTTGGACACTGTTCAAAAAAGAGAAATTAATCTGGAGCAAGAGCAAAGAAGGTCCAATTGAATGAGCAAGTCATGGAAGTGTATTTGACACAAGATTAAACTGAAAGAATTTGGATTATTTGGCCCATCAAAGCAATAGCTGAAAGTGGATACGGTTTTTTTCTAAACAAGAGTGGGATAATTGTGAAGAATTTAACCAGTAATCAATACTATCACATGTTGTACAAACTGTATGATCACAAGCGCCTTATGAAAATTAAGGTTGAACATGAGATTTCTAATCAAAGTTGAGAAACGCTTGGTGGGAGTACGAAGAGAGAAAAACCTAAGCAATTTTAAAGATGGAGTTGATAAACATGAAAGTTTCTGATGATCGTATGTCACAGTTACCTTTAGGAGCTGCTGATTAGACTCAACAACCCAGGAGTAATGACATGTAAATAATGGACTTACAGAGGCAGCCAAACCAAAGCAAGACTAGAGGAAAAAGCAGTTCTGGTTGACTCCAAATGGAAATTCTGATAGGGTTTTTTTTTCAGCCAGTTGATGAAATAGGAAAACACCACAATTTTTTATCCTACTTTCAGTCAATAAAATGATTCATTTTATTCTTGGGTTACTTAATCACTTTTTAAAAGCCTTTAAAATTTTGTTTGATTTCAAAACACATTCTTTCAAAATGAAAAGATGAAACATTTGGTCTAGAAACCACTGTAACGGCATGATTAATCTTTTCAAAGGTGTCTACTCTTTTCAAAGACATTCCAGCCAAATCTATTAGAGGATTCAACACAAATTCATAAATTGTTTCTGAGGTGGCACAATCAGCACAACAAAGGAAGTTAAAAATAATTTACGCAAATCCAGTCTTTAAGGACTTTAAATAAGAATTTAGCTGTGGTCAGAATCTTGGACTATTTTTGGAGGATTTTAATATCCCCATAGGTGCCTCATTTTAATTCACATATAGGATCTTTATTTATATCTTGACAGGGATAGTGAATTGAAAAGTAACTTGTTCAACCTTAAGAAGAGGTTTTTAATATTGAACAAAATCTGTCCGTGATAGCCAAAAGAATTAGTTCCCACTGGGTCTTCATGTCTAATCACCAGCTGTTGAGGGCTATATTTGACTCATTTGATTGCACAGTAGCCATCTGCTTTATAGATTCATAAGGTACGTCCACTCACATAATGTGCAAAAATTCTTTTTCTGGTTCACTTTCCAATATAACTTTGACCCAGCTCTAAAACTGATATTATACATAATTAAACTCTAATAATCCTCCTCCTATGCCCACAGAAGTAGCTGAAGGATTATGAGCACATGAGCATGTGTATGACAAGCTGTGGACTCTCAAGACTTCAATGCAGTAGGACATTTAATAAAGGTCTTGAAAATACCACACACAGAAGTCGGGACTATGTTTAGAGAAGTTTACTACCTTTCTTCCTCTTTTCCAACAGAATAATTATTACTTTACATGAGGACTCAGTAAAGAAGAGCGCGTGATACTAGCATTTCAGTAATTTTAGCAATCAAAATGTTTATTGGTAAAGGGGGTTGAATACACTAGAACATTTTCTTTCCTACTGAATTGTATCACAAAATCCCATTCTTAAACAGACTTTAATTAAGTACTTCAAGCAGACTCAATGCTTTCCAAGTCCAAAGTTAGATGCTTTACAACTATGTCAAGTACTTTGTAAATGCCAGAGAAACTAAATTAAACACAGACACAGATTTCATCTAGTAGCTACAGCGGAATGACCTCTTCAATCCAAAGCGCATTTAAAATAAATGTGGGTTGTTTTTTTCCCCTTCTCAAGAAAATAGTTTCTTTATTTCAGAATTGCTTATATGTCAAAACATGCCTTCTGTGTGTTTACTCCAGAACAAAAATTTGAGTTTTGGGATAAACTCAACTGGAAGAAAAGTTAAATGAAAAATGCAAGGACTTTTGTAGTAATTGAACTTATTTTTCACTCAGTTTTACTGAACTAAGAACTGTCAGTAATTGTGATTACACAGAATGCTACATCTTTGAGGAGGTGAAGTGTTTAAAAATCAAAAAGTAGATGTTTTTTAATCACTATTCTTGTGGGTTATTTCTTTTGAAATCTATAGTAGAGTAGACGGATTAACAAATAGTCTGTTTTCAAAGAAAGACATCTCTGTTTTCCTAACAAATATATTGACCTAATTTTACATTTATTTATCTGCTGACATTCCTTTTGCAGAGTAATATAGATGCTGGTCTCAGCCGAGGAGTCCATAAGTATATAATGCTTGTCCACAACAAAATAGATATGATTTGGTTTCTGTAATGATTACTTTAGAAAATAGTCTTAAAACAGAACTCAATTCCACTCTGTTGAGACTGATATTTTAGGACAAATGTTAGAAAATACTTCCTACGGATACGTATCTTTGAGTCTGGATAAGAGTCCAAAAAACCCAATACTCTTAACATACAGATGTTCTGTTTTAATAACATCTGCAATAGCATGACAATTCCAGAAGAATGAAATGGTGTTTTTTACAAAAAAAAAACCAAACCACAAAACAGAAATAGTGTCCATAGAAGGTGTTACTAACAATGCTTGAAAAATAACTGAAAAATATGAATAAAGGGAGTTCACCTGATAAAGAAGGATGGGATTTTAAAGGAAAGACTGAATTTATCAAACTATATCATTCTAATTTTTTAACTTAGACAAAAAAATATTAAGAATTATTTTGATTATTCTGTCTCTTCAGAGCAAAAGCAAGGTATTAGAGGGCCCTTCAGCCTGCGCTACCTCTGTGTGCCACAGGCCCCTGAGTATTGGAGCTTGAGGGTCGTGTACCACCCAGGATCTGCACTGCTGTCTTCTAAACCAGCTGAGGTGGGAGGTATTTCACGTGTGAACAAGTTTTTCTCCATCACTTTTATCTCAGCAAATTACTGATATGCCCTGCGATGGTCTTCAAAAAATGAAAGAGCTCAAGTATATGCAAGTATATATATATACACACACGCACTTTTTAAACAACAGATGTCTGGGTTTCAGCTGGCAAGATCAATCACTGCCCTGGTCACTTCTTGTAAGAAATGGAAACGCAGCAGAAGTCATTCAGCCAAACAGACGTGCTACAAAGGAGCAATCATTGCACTTGATTG